>JARWLC010000008.1:22322500-22645000 GCA_033318265.1 Phyllotis vaccarum
TTACAGGAAGAAAAGAAGTACCACAAAAATGGCACTGAAACATGTCGGACCAGGACACAGAATGTCAGGTGACAGCTCTCTTGGAAGAAATTAAAACAAAACAAGCCATATTAGGAGATGGTTCAGCAAGCACTAGCAATGAGCCCCAACATGGCAGGAAGAAACTCATGTTTTCTACTCACCTTAAATATGTAATCAGGAAAAGAATCTGCCTAATTTGATAATCACCTATTTATTAACATAACAATAACAAGGAAAAATACTGCATGTGAGGACAACAGCCCCTCAGCAGGGTATAAAAGGGGATGTGGACAGGGAGACTCCCACTTCCAAACCTTCCAACCCACCTTCTTCTAATCTCACCCAGAATCTCCACCTCTGACACCATGGTCAATTCCTGTTGTGGCTCCATCTGCTCTGAAGAGGGCTGTGGCCAAGGCTGCTGCCAGCCCAGCTGCTGCAGGCCCACCTGCTGCCAGCCCAGCTGCTGTGTGTCCAGCTGCTGCAGACCTAGCTGTTGCCAGTCTGTGTGCTGCCAGCCCACCTGCTGCCGCCCCAGCTGCTGCATCTCCAGCTGCTAACGCCCCAGCTGCTGTGTGTCCAGCTGCTGCAGACCTTCTTGTTGCATCTCCAGCTGCTGCCGTCCCAGCTGCTGCCGCCCCAGCTGCTGTGTGTCCAGCTGCTGCAGACCTTCTTGTTGCATCTCCAGTTGCTGCCGTCCCAGTTGCTGCCGCCCCAGCTGCTGTGTATCCAGCTGCTGCAGACCCTCTTGCTGCATCTCCAGCTGCTGCCGCCCCTGCTGTGGCAGTTCCAGCTGTTGTGGGTCAAGTTGCTGCCGTCCCAGCTGTTGCATTTCTAGCTGCTGCAGGCCTTCCTGCTGCCGCCCCAGCTGTTGCGGGCCTCAGTGCTGCATCTCCAGCTGTTGCCGCCCCACCTGTTGCCAGACCACCTGCTGCCGCCCAGCATGCTCTAGTGGTTCTTGCTGCTGAGCACTCTCACCACAGTCTCCTGCTCTTCACCACCCAGCACTGCAGATGTAGAGCACCTACACCCCAAGAGGCCAATCAAAGCCTCTTTGTGAACTTGATTTAGACCTCAAAATGCACTCATCCTTTCCTAACCAGATCTCTCTCTTTCTCTCTCTCTCTCAACCTCTCTCCCTCTCTCTCTCATAAAAACAAATTTGGATTTTTCTCTCTTGTCTAACATGTCACTCCCATTCTGCTGTTTATTTTTATTCCTATTTCTATAATAGGAGTATTTCTATATATTAAATAAATCTTAATTTTAGACATCCGAATGTAAATGCAACATATCTCCTTATTTCTCCTTAATTTCTCTTAGCTCTCAACATTGGTTTTGTTTTTTGTTTTTTTTTCGTTCCTCACAAAATAAATTTTAAAAAAAGCCCATAGTAGATTAATTTACCTGTGCCCTCTGTGTTCTCTATGTGCCTGCTGTAATGCAGGAATGTGTTTCCTTAGAGCAACCATATGGTTCTCTCTGCTAGGGCTTTCTCTGTCAAAGGGAGAAGGTCTGGGAAGGAGAGCTGAATCCTGAGACCCAAGCTAGTGGAGGAAGGAAAGGTCTTAACCAATGCTACCATTTGTAACAACTCTCTGAACATATCTAAGTCCTGTGTTCTCGGGTGGGGGGGGGGGGTGGAAGCCAGTCCCACCCAGTAGTGTCCAGCTCCATGTGCTCTGCACCGTAGTGATAGTGATATACATTTAATAAAATTAATCTGGAATATCAAAGACAGAACCAAGCCATGTCAAGGAGGGGTGACCCACACCTTTAATCTGGTAAGCGAGCTGCTGCCCAAGAAGCAAGATGTAATGTAACACAGGTAGAGCCACTAGCCATGTGGTAAAACATAGACTATTAGAAATGGGTTTAGTTAAGTTCTAAGAGCTAGCTGGAAAGGAGCCTAAGCCAAAAGCCAAACCGTTCCTTTATTGTCTAATGGTAACTCACAGCATACAGAAAGACAGTCCACATCACTGCACTGACTTCCTTCCCATCCCACTCATTTCTCGTGAAGTTCCTCAGCTCAGAGCCCCCTTGTCTTCCTAGTCTCAGTGTTGCTGGCCTTTGCACATTTTCACGTAACATGGATGGTCACCGTGAATTGCGTGACATTTGGATGCTTCCCACTTAACTGGAAATCTTTCATTTTTCTCTTTTTCTACAAGTTTTGCAGCATTGTTTTATCTATTAATCTATTTTATTTATTTATCTCTTAATCTGTCCATTTTGCCCACTGACTGTATCTGAGTCCTAGAGAGTAATGCCCATGTCATTAACACTTTAGAGGAGATGCATTTAAAGGGAAGCCACATCAAGGTATATGAACTACGTGAGACTCACAAAAGCACAACCAGACCCAGGGATTTGTTTTGCCAAAATAAAAGTATAATAAGAAAACCCGCTTGAACTCAATCTGGTAGACAGTCATGGAATTAAGTTCAAATTCCTAGAATCTGCTGAGACTAAATCTGAAAGCAGTGAAGCCCACCTTTCTGATGGCCAGGAGGTCTGAGTTAAGAACACCTCTCTGGGAGACAAGGCGGCTCAATCTTTGCTCTGCTTAGGCCTCCATAGTGTCAGGGGAGTAGTGCATTTATAGCACATATCTCCTATTGACGGCACTTCCATCCTCTGAGAGCATTACCCTAAGAAGAGAAGGCCACTTGCCTTGTGCATCACATTAGCATGTGGGCAAGTACTCTTTCTTGAATTCTTGGCACACACCAGAGTAGAGAAAGAGAGAGACGGGGGGGAGTGAGAATGAAGTTGGTTTTTTTTTTTAGGGAGGTGGGAAGTATCAAGAAAGACTCAGGAGAGCAGAAAGTATATATTCAAAATATATTGTATGAAAATATTTTTAAAATAAAAACAAAACGTCAAAAGCAATATTTGAGAGAGACGGAGAGAGAATAGGACATTTACATATCACTAACTTTACATGTAAATTGCTTGTCAGTGTTTAAGAATAAGGAAAATGATACCAAATCTTCAACATTTGTCAAAATCCATTCCAGTGGTACAGATGTTGTTAACATTACACATACATACTTTACTATCCTCGATACTCAGAAATGACCTTATCTATCAAGGCTTTTCTTTTGCCCCACAAAATGCCACAACAATCGGCATCATTCCTACTGGTTAACCAAAACAGATATATAATAAGAACTATATCTACACCATTATTACCATTATGGTAGAGGATACAGATGGGGAAGGCAAGAGTTGTAGTCTCACACAAACAGAGACCCATGTGGCAGCCCTCTGAGAGGGAGAGGAAAATAGCACACTCCAGAAGCAATTTGAATCGAATATGAGTCAGGAGGAGACTAGATCAGAAGGATTTATTACAACTGTACAAAAAAATAATTTTTCTAATAAATGAAGCCATTAAGCATGTAAATGCTATTCATACTGATAATTACTCATCTAGGCAGGAATAAAAAATAAGGAAAGCATATTTACGTGATGCATAAGAGGCTGTGGTAGAGAAGCCGTCTAAGCTTTAGAACCTTCTTGGAAACCCTCCTGGGTCACAGCCTCTGACACTGTGGTCAGCTCCTATTGTAGCTGTCTGCGCTTTGCAGAACCATAGCCAAGGCTGCTGCCAGCCCAGCTGCTGTCAACACACCTGGGTTGCTAAGGCTCCAGCAGCTGTGACTGCTGTGGGTAGCATAGGCTGATTCTTCTGTTATACCATATACCATTCCTTAACCTATGTCATCCACACCAGCCGCCACTCCGTACTGTGCCTCTCCTTGCTACTGATGTCTCTTTGGAATATTTGTCACACCATGAAAATTTTTCACTGGTCACTTTATAAAATGCATTATGACTTCCCAGTGACTAGAGAACTAGACTCTCTGCTGCTAAGTCCTCTTTAAGGGAACATTAAGAACTGAATTCAGTTTTATGGGAACTAGCAAGAGTAGATACAAATAGAATTTTAACCCAAGCTGAGAGTATCTATTTTTAGGCAAGGCATATCTGCATTCTGAGTGCTGGCTAATTATGATGATCTCATAAAACATTGTTTCCACACAGTCTTAATTAGGAGCTATTTCCCATCTTACTAAAGTCTCCTAATGTGTTAAATATTTTACCTTGTGTGTGTGTGTGTGTGTGTGTGTGTGTGTGTGTGTGTGTGTGTGTGTGTGTGTTTTCACATGTGTTTATGTGTCACTTCATACTGAGACTGCTTTTCTTACCGCCAATGTGGAAGAGCATCCTTGGGAGCAGGGGAGCCTTATTCTCATCATCTGAGTCAGGACAACACGTGGTACTGGCAGTGGTACACTGAAGAAGCTATTGAAATATTCAGGTCTCAACTGTCCCCGTAAGATATGGGTGATACATTGTACCTTCCAAAGATTTAAAGACCTAATCCATATCATATATGTATCACAGGGTCTGGTATATAATATAGGCTCTTCATACATGTATTTTTTTGTTATTGAAATACTACCTGAGGCTAAAAATAAGATTTTTGCATAGAATTCTCCTTGATGAATATCAGGGAAGTATGTGTTACTCACCGATCGTCCTGTATAACTTAAAATGAAGCATCAGTCTGCATCTCAAGGGTCCTTTAATGATTGCAGTGAATTCAAAGTCTTGGAGTTACCTATATTTAACCAGAAAATATCACATGTTCCTGCATCATTGGCTACATAATTCGTGAGCATCCTTTATTGTGTTCTTTCTTCTTTCTTTCATTCCTGTCTAAACATATAACTCTTATTTGGAATCCAACATGTACCCTTTAACCCAAAGTCTCTGGAAATGTACGACCTTTATGTCAATTTCCTTTTAAAAATTAAAAGCAGATGCTCACAATTCTACTGCCTCCAGAGAGAGATGCTTCCATGACCATGCTATAATTTTCCTGGTCACCTTATTGTCTCATAATGAACTCTCCTCACTTTCTCTGTCTTTCTTAGAATGACCTGGAATGGACATTTCTTGAACACTTCAATTTTCTTTTTCTTACCACCAAAATACAAATAATCATCCTTATCATTGAGAACCCTTTAGAGCATATACAAAAATTCCTTTGTTTACACCAATGCAAAGATTTATAAATGTTAGTTAATAAAATATATATTAAAATATTTTAAGTTCTAAGTTTCTGTTCATTATACAATTGGTAACATCATATTTAAAAACATCAGGTGAAGCTGAGTCAATCTTATTTCACTTTTTTTAAAAAATTAACCTTTAGCTTAAATGTAATTCCATCATTTCCCCCTCCATTCCCTCCCTCTCCTCCCACACATCTCCTTCCTCCAAATCCTTCTGTGTCTTCAAACTGTTTCTCAAGTAGATGGGCTCCTTTTCCTTATTATTATTATTATTGCCACGTGTATACCAGTGAGTGAATATATGAATACAACCTGCTGAGTTCACTTATTATTGCTATTGGCCACAGCAGCTTCATCTAAGTGTATAATGAATAAGATGGTAACTACCCTTAGCTTTCATTTTGTCTAATATTTCATTCTAAATATGTACAGTTGAGGCTGTTCAAGTCCATCAGGGTAATAAATAGTAAGTTTCAAAGAATTACATGAGCAACAAAAGATGCTGTGATCAATGGCTGCAAAAAAAAAAAAAATTTAATCCTCTACACAATCTTCTCAGTCAGTATGGCCAGAATGTAAAGGAAGACAATTCCGAGGGTCAGGAGCAATTCTCCATGAATAAACAAGGTGGCTCCTTTGATTACTTTACTGGACCTAATGTGTAAGACTTTATAAAAATCATAAACCTAGAAACTTTTGTCAGTACAGTCTGGCCAGGGGCTACTCACATTCTCAAGGAAAGGATCTTACTATGTTTATTATTTTGCCCCATGAATATTTGAGTTCACTATCATATTGCCATAATGACAGGCTGGATTTGAGAACCATTACGAGCAAATTAATTCAATACATTAATTGCTACGGCACTGATACATAAAAGTCACTAGTTGTTGGAAAATCAAATCCAGAATGTGTGTGTGTGTGTGTGTGTGTGTGTGTGTGTGTGTGTTACTATTCTTGAAGGTGGCTGTAATGATTAGTTTTAATTGTCAACTTTATACATCCTAGAGCCATTTATGAAGATAGTCTCCATGAAGAATTATGCAGGTCAGCTTGGCCTTTGGGCATGTCTGAGAGAAACTATCTTGATTGTTTTAACTGAGGTATGAAGCACTACCCACTGTCATCAGCTGAGCAATCTACTAGGCCTTGTAAGCAGCTTTTTGGACCTGAATTCTTGTAGCCCCAAAAGAGATTCACGTAATTATGAGAACCTTTGTTTTGAATACCCCTAATTTTTTGATACTTTCATACATATGTATATTATATCTGGTCATATGTTCACTTCCTGTTATCCTCTCTTTTACCTACCCACTCTCACTGAACTACTTTATCTTTCTTCCTTAGCCCCTTTCTGTCTGTTTTCATGACCCACTGAGCCTAATTAATTAGGGTCGCTTGGATGAGCCTGAGTGTGGAAGTTATTTATGGAAGCATGGAAAACTTACCAATGGCTATATCACTAAATGACTCTACTTCGTCATCAGCCTTTAACGCCTTATGAAGGAATGAGGCCTCATGAGACCCTCTCCCAACCGTGGCAGATTGTATGAGTCTTGTGCAGGTAATCACATGCACTGGGGATTCATGAGTACAAGGGCCATATCCTGTACAGAAGACAGTGATTTACAGTGTCCCAGTCCTTTCCAGATCTTACATTCTCTCCACCTTCCAGGATATTCTATGAGCTCGGATTTAGTGCTATAGATGTTCTATTTGGTACTCTAAAGGCCCTTTACTAGTTGTCACCCACTATTGCAAAGTTTCTCTTACCACTGTTGAAAGCAGCTCTTCTCTGAAATTCTGGTGTCTGATGTAAACCCTAGCAATGTGATTTTTGTATGAGTACATGTAAAATTGGAGGTGGGTCTTATATGCATCTTATGGTCGCTAAAAATTACAGTGAGTACAAAAACTTCTAGAACATATAAAAGTAGTTTGGTAAAATGTCAATAAGGTATAACAATGAGATATCTTAATATTCCAGAAAAGCACATTTAAAAGTACTGGGTATATTCATCCAGCTCAGCCTGGAGGGCAACTCTAAAGACAGATCTCAGTCCTTGATGACTTTCTGTGGCACCAAAGTACTAAGTCACGCTTAACCATTTCACAGTGCATCAGAGTGCTCTTGGAATGTCTTAGGAATTTCACTAGCTCAACAGACACTTAGAATGTTCACATGGATGCCAGCATCCTGAATTCTCACATTTGGAAGAAGGGACCTCACTTCCTGTTTACATTCCAGTGTGCACCTGCCAAAAGCCAGCATTTATTTACTGTGAATTCCAGCTCCATGAGGAGCCCCTTTGAAATCTGAAGTCAGACAATGAGTCTGCCATGTCATATGACAAGCAGAGACTGAGGTCATGTAGTATGGCAACTGAGGGGAAAATCCAGGAGGTGATTCATAAGAGAAACACTAGGAAATGTAAGAAAGGGGAAGTAATTATTTCCTACATATTGGTAATTTTTTACAGGAAAACTACAGCCTATTAATTTGCATTCATATCATGTAAACAAAAACAAGGAAATAATATTTTCATAATTAGAGAAATAACTTAGCTGGGTATAAAAGGAGGCATGCAGCAAGGAGAATCCAAAACGTGAAACTCACTCACTTGTAAACCCACCAGAACCTCCACCTCTGACACCATGGTCAACTCCTGTTGTGGCTCCATCTGCTCTGAGGAGGGCTGTGGCCAAGGCTGCTGCCAGCCCAGCTGCTGCCAGACCACCTGCTGCAGGACCACCTGCTGTCGTCCCAGCTGCTGTGTGTCCAGCTGCTGCAGACCCAGCTGCTGTGTGTCCAGCTGTTGCAGACCCAGCTGCTGCCAGTCTGTGTGCTGCCAGCCCACCTGCTGCCGTCCCTGCTGCCGCCCCAGCTGCTGCATCTCCAGCTGCTGCAGGCCTTCCTGTGGTAGTTCTAGCTGCTGTGGCTCCAGCTGCTGCCGCCCCTGCTGCCGCCCCTGCTGCTGCCTGCGTCCAGTCTGTGGTCAGGTCTGCTGCCAGACCACTTGCTACCGCCCCACCTGTGTCATCTCCACCTGCCCCCGCCCCATGTGCTGTGCCATCCCTTGCTGCTAAGACCTTCTCTTCCCAAACACATCTATTTCCTCGCCTCCTTTGTTAGGAAAATAGACTTTGTGAGCCTCATAGCCAGCTTAAGAGTTGTCATTCCTATCAATTGTGTGCCCATATCACAGACTCAGAAAAGCTGCCACTGTTGACTTCTATCTAGTCTCAGGCCAAAGTATGAAACTGGAGGTTAAGAAATTCAGCATGGAGAGAGATGGGGGTGGATCCCAAAGGAGTTAAGGGAAGGAGTGGAAGTGCTAATGGGATTTAATAGAAATAATAATAATAATAATAATAATAATAATAATAATAATAATAATAATAATAATACATTGGATGCATGTATGAAATTCTCAAATAATTAATGCAAAATATTTTTAAGGAAATTAATAAGAGTCCTGGTCTTCCCAACTCAAATGTAGAAATACCTTCAACACCTATAGAGTCAGATTATACCTTTATAGCTGAAAGTCTCAGGGTGCCGTCTTCTTCCATTAACTGTGACGTCTCTGTGAAATTACTGCTGCTACTTCTAAATAAAACAGTTTAATTGGAATAGAAACTCAATTTTCCCCTTGTCTGTTCTTTATAACAACTGTCTTCAGTTAGTAGATATTATATTCAAAGCACTACACTAAATTGTCCTGACCCTGCTCTCATGACTTCAGATAAATTCCAAAACAATGAGTCAAAAATTAGGAAAAACAACAAAAAAGGTAATAACTGAAGTCAGTTGCAGTGAGTTCATGAGTGCATCAACCTGTCATGTCCGGAAGACATTGGCTTTTACAGGCTGTCCATTCTCTTTTTCATGGTTTTTCCTCAGCAGTGTGTGTGTGTGTGTGTGTGTGTGTGTGTGTGTGTGTGTGTGTGTGTGTGTGTGTGTGTGTGTTGGAGTATATGTGTGTGTGTTGGAGTGTGTGTGTGTGTTGGAGTGTGTGTGTGTTGGAGTGTATGTGTGTGTTGGAGTGTGTGTGTTGGAGTGTGTGTGTGTGTGTGTGTGTTGGAGTATATGTGTGTGTGTTAGAGTGCGTGCGTGTGTGGGAGTGTATGTGTGTCTGTGATAAAATGTCCAGTTCAGGCTTCAGTTATCTCCAGTCCCTTATCCTCTACTTTGATAATTGTGAGTCTGTATTAACTGCCCATGTCTATTGCAAAAATGAAGCTTTGTTGATGAGGGCTGAGAGATATCCACTTTCTTTAGAGGCCTAACTGCTGACAAGTTGTCTATGTTAAAGAAATAACCTATCTGTGCTCATGCAGCCACACCTGCTTAGACTCAGTGGGTCACATCCACGGATGAAAGCACGGAGGGAGGAGTGAGAGCTAGTCAGGAGGAAGCGCTGGGTCCGAGGAGGGGTTGAGACTGGGAGACAGGAAATGAGAAAGACTAAAACCCCTTACAGGGACTGGAGAGATGGCTCGGCTGTTAAGAGCTCCGGTTGCTCTTCCAGAGGACCCAGGTTCAATCCCCAGCACCCACATGGCAGCTCACACCTGTCTATAGCTCCAGTTCCAGGGGATCTGACACCTTTGCACAGACATACAGGCCAACACCAATGAACATAAGAATTAGATTATATATAAAAGAAAATAAAGCAAAAAGAGAAAGTGAAAGAATACTTTAAGAGATTCTGTACCAAGTATTCAAAGGACAGCCAGCTTTTCATAGTAATCCATCAAAACACTTCCGAGGCTGTCATTTCTTTGAATATCTGCATGGACATCAAAATGAGTCAAGTGCTAAGAACATACAAGGGAAAATCCTTTCTAAAAAATTCCAGTGCATTCGGCACTTTGTGTTTTTCCATATGAAACTGAATATTGTCCTTTCAAGATCTGTAAAGAACTGTGTTGGAATTGTGATGGGATTGCATTAAACCTGTAGACTGCTTTTAGTAGGATGGCCATTTTTATTGTTAATCCTACTGATCATGTGAGATCTTTCTATCTTCTGATCTCTTCTTCAATTTCTTTCTTTAAAGGCTTGAAGATTTTTGTTATACAGGTCTTTCACTTTCTCAACTAGGTTACTTACCCCCAAGCTATTTTATAATTTTTGTGGCTATTGTGAAGGGTGCTGTTTCCCTGAATTCTTTCTCAGTCTACCATTTATATGTAGATATGAGATTTTAGTTAATCTTGTGTCTAGTCATATTGATGAAGGTATTTGTCAGCTATAGGAATTCCCTTAGTAAAATTTTTGAGTCAATTATGTAAATTATCCTATCATCTGTAAATATTATACTTTTACTTCTTCCTTTTCAATTTGTATCCCCTGGGTCTCCTTTAGTTGTCTTATTGCTCTAGCTAGAATTTTAAATATTATATTGACTAGATATATATAGAAAGGGCAGCCTTGTCTTCTTCCTGGTTTAGTAGAATTGCTTTGAGTTCCTCTCCATTCAATTTGATGTTGTCTATAGGCTTACTGTATGTTGCCTTTATTATATTTGGGTTTCCTCTTGTATCCACAATCTCCCCAAGACATTTATCATAAAAGAGTGTTGGATTTTAACAAAGGATGTTCTGGCATCTAACAAAATGATCATGTGGCTCTCATTCTTTCAGCCTGTTTATACAGTGCATTACTTTGACTGATTTTCATGTGCTGAACCATCCCTGACTCTCTGGGAACCATCTTTGATCACAACAGATGATTTGTTGATGCGTTCTTGGGTTCGCTTTGCAATTATTTTGTTGAATAATTTTGTATCTATGTTCATAAGGTGAGCTGGTCTGTAATTCTCTGTCTTTGTTGAATCTGTGTGGTTTGGGTAACAGGGTGACTGTGGAATCACAAAATGAATTTGCCAGTGTTCTTTCTGTTTCTATTTTGTGGGATGATTTGAGGGGTATTGGTATTAAATATTCTTTGAAAGTCTGGTAGAATTCTGTACTAAAGCTGCTAAAACTCTCTGTCTGGCCCTGGGATTTTAGGGAGTGGGAAGGATGCGAGGGGTGGAGGTACTTTTAATGACTGATTCTATTTCCTGAAGGGTTATAAGCCATTTAAGATATTTATCTGATTTGATTCAACTTTGGTAAGTGATATCTATTGAAAAAATTATCCTTTTTTTTATTTTCCAAGTTTGTGGAATGCAGGTCTCTAAGATATTACCTAATGATTCTTTATATTCCCTAGGTGTCTGTTGCTATGTCCCCTTCTTGTTTCTGATTTTGTTAATTTGTATATTCTCTCTCCTTGTGCTCTAGTTAGTTTGGATAAGAGTTTGTCTATTTTGTTGATTTTTCCAAAAAACCAACTCTTTGTTTCATTGATTCTTCGTATTGGTCTGTTTCTATTTTATTGATTTCAGCCCTCAGTTTATCTCCTGCCATCTACTCCTCTTGGGCATGCTTGCTACTTTTGTTCTAGAGCTTTCAGGTTTGTTTTTAAGTTGCTAGTATGAGATCTCTCAAATTTTTTACGTGGGCCCTTAGAGCTATGGTTTTCCTCTTGGTGCTACTTTCACTGTGTGCCCTAAGTTTGGGTGTGCCGGGCGATCATTTTCATTGACTTTTAGGGAGTCCTTAATTTCTTCATTTTTGTCTTGAGCCAGTAGCCATTCAGTAGAATTATTAGCCCCAGTTCCTTTTACACTTTTAAATTTTTGCTTTTGAAAAGAATCAGACTTACTGAGCAATTGTAACGACAATGCAAAGAATGCATTCCATGCGCTTTCACTAAGAGTAATCATTTTGCCACACCTGATTGCTATCCAGATAGACACAGAAGACATGTAGGTAGGTGGATAGATTCATAGGTGGATGAATGGATGGCAACAGGAATAGATGGATGAAAGGAGGAAGGGAAGAAATAAGAAAATGAATGAAGAAACAAAGGCCAACGTTAGACATATAACACATAAAGATAGATAGATAGATAGATAGATAGATAGATAGATAGATAGATAGATAGATAGATAGATAGATGGACGGACAGACGGACGGACGGACGGACGGACGGACGGACGGACAGACAGACAGACAGACAGACAGACAGACAGACAGACAGACAGACAGACAGATAGATAGATAGATAGATAGATAGATAGATAGATAGATCCTAAAACTAAGGACATTTGTATATAAACACAACACAGATATAAAATTAAATTATGTGTTATGCAACCCTATTATCTATTGTCTAGTGTGTATTTCATATCCAAATGTTGTCAATACTGCCCTACAGAGGAACTTCTATTTATAGCTACATATTACACTTAGATATATTGAATCTCTTTGATTTTCTTAAATCTGAAACATTTCCCCAGCCTGGCACTATATTAAAAGATTTTGACAATGCTAAAGAGAGTGATCCTGTCATTATGTGCAGAATACCTCAGACTTTATTTAGCTTATATTTCCTTATAGTCTGAGCATGCCTTTGACAGGAATAATAAATGAGCTGTCTTTTCAAAGTGTGACTGCATTTATCACGTGTGTGTATGCATGCGACCATCTGTGAATGCATACACATGTGTATTCATCATTATGTAGATGGAAATCTATGCTCATGTTTGTGGAGACCAGAAGATGACCTTGGATATTATGCCTTTGACACTGTCCATTACTTTATTTTGAAACAAAAGTATTCACTGGCCTGGCTGGCCGGTAAGCCCCAGGGTTCTGCCTATCTCTGCCTCCAGAGGGTTGAAATGGCAAGCCCATGCCACTATGCTTGGAATGTCTTCTGGGGGTTGAACTCAGGTCCTTGTGCCAGCAGAGCAAGCACTGAGCCATCTTTACAGCCCTAAAATGAGTTCTAGTCTCCAGATTAACAATAAGTTAATATTTTTCCATTTTGAAGTTGATAAATAATTAATAGAGAAAGATTTTTGAAATATAAAAATATCATGTTCCTAGTCAAACTTTTATCTGGACATTTTAGGATTCATTGAGATTTCCCTGACCATTTTTTATCACGATGGATAGAGCGAGTCTATAACTCCCTTACTCCTTTCCCATTTAACAAATCTCATTTTTCTGTTGTGGAAAGCTTCTCGCCTTCTGTTTCTCTTAGAATAAATGGTTGCTCTTGTTTTACTTGGTATGTTGAAATCCCTTGCTGCCATTATTTGTTTGGATGTTTAAATTGTCCACTACTGGAACAATGAGAGTGCCTTCGAGGTGGCACCAAAGGTCTTTTCATATTTAGTACATTGAGTCATTAGTGATAGCTTGAAACTGGATAAAGGAAGCATCATTTCCACCACATACCTTGAGGGAGTCTGGGCAGCCCACCATCTAATGAGCATCCATGACTCACAGACAAGGTTCTCTTCCTTATAGTTCACAGGGAACTATCTCACAATGATAAGCTCCTCACCCCTGCCGCCACATTTCCCTACCATCATTATGCCCCCCTTTGACATCAAAGGAGATGTGATCATCATGAGACATACGAGATTAAATAGTATCATTAGTGATACACAAACCGTAGGCATAGCCAGTGACCTAACCCGTAGGTTAAACCCACCCAAGAAGCAGGGAACACAAACAAGGAAACAGGGAAGGCACTTATGTGGCAAAAAACCAGATTAGGCAATCTTAATGCTCAAGGAAAAGGAAATCATAGTTTCCTTCATCTTCAAGTATTTATAAAGGAAAACCAATGATCTGATCTAATGATGCCTATTTCTTCAGGGAAAGAAAAACAATTTTGAAATACTCCAGGTTGTGGTCACAGCACTCTTAGTAGAATATAAAAGGGGACATTCAGCAAGGGGATTTTCAGATTCAATACACTGCTCACTCCCTTACTAATCAGAACCTCCACCTCTGAAACCATGGTCAACTCCTGTTGTGGCTCCATCTGCTCTGAGGAGGGCTGTGGCCAAGGCTGCTGCCAGACAAGCTGCTGCAGACCCAGCTGCTGTGTGTCCAGCTGTTGCAGACCCAGCTGCTGCAGACCCAGCTGCTGTGTGTCCAGCTGTTGCAGACCCAGCTGCTGCCAGTCTGTGTGCTGCCAGCCCACCTGCTGCCGTCCCTGCTGCCGCCCCAGCTGCTGCATCTCCAGCTGCTGCAGGCCTTCCTGTGGTAGTTCTAGCTGCTGTGGCTCCAGCTGCTGCCGCCCCTGCTGCCGCCCCTGCTGCCGCCCCTGCTGCTGCCTGCGTCCAGTCTGTGGTCAGGTCTGCTGCCAGACCACTTGCTACCGCCCCACCTGTGTCATCTCCACCTGCCCCCGCCCTATGTGCTGTGCCATCCCTTGCTGCTGAGATCCTTGTCAAGGGGCCACTTCTCTACATACAGATTAAAATCTTTTCTATATGTGTTTTAACTTGAAACACATGGAGTGTTGATGTAAAGTTCAGCTTCTTAAGTCGAATGAAGAGGCAGAGAGTGGATGATGCCTGGAATCTGGATTTCACCTAGAAATAAATTTTACTCAGTCAGCAAACAACTGAAAACCTTCTCCTCACATCATCTCTACATGACTTTGCACTTAGAATAATCTGTTTCTGTACCAAAAGAAACGTCTCATTTCTCCGCAATAAAAATTCAGTGTGATTGCTCTTATAAGATGGTGCCTACTCTTCTTAAACAAGTGTGTTTGGGGGGATTGGAGGATGATGTCATCACTACACCGCTTACTGCACAAGCGTGGGAACCTGAATTCTATCACTAGAATCCATATAAAAATCCAAGAGTGGTGGCACATGCCCATAAATTCAGTGCTGGGGAAACAGAGCAAATGATTCCCTTTGGCTGCTGCTCTAGCCAGGTTAGACTAATTGGTGAACCGTAGGTCCCAGGGAGAGACTCTTTATCAAAAACTAAGATGGACAGACCTTGATGAATGACTTCAGAGGTTGACTTCTGACCTACTCAGACACACACACACACACACACACACACACACACACACACACACACACACACACAGCAGGTGTATTTCACCTACAGAGCACTAGAAAAAATTTTCATGCTTTGCAGGTTCCATCGGTCACTGGCTAACTTTTCCCCAGGTGTCTTAACCATTTCATGGACAAACTATTTAGCACTGTGAATCAATTTTGGGGAAAGGGAAAAGCTGTTAAAAGTAGCAATGCTTGCAAGACCTCGTGAATGTAAGAACACGAACGACACAATGTGTGCTTCACACTTCACACCAGAGAACATGGGATCCAGATGCTGCAAGCCTGTATTTCTTCCGCCTCCGTGGAAAGCAGGGCTGCAAGCTGAGAACTCACATTGACACCTATGTATAAAGATGCCGAGATGAAGCTCAGTAGTTTGTATGCTAACCTGGCATCTTAATTGGAAAATAATATAGCAGGCACATATTAAAATGTACTTGAAATAGAGCAGGACTTCACATACAACTCACCTTTTCTTTTGATAGAAAGTTTTCAAATCCCTATACATCCGGAGGACAGACTCACATGTGAGAGGAGGGGGTAGATCCGGTGGGGAAAACAGATGAGCAAAATGTTGTTGTCTGTGAACTGTGGCCAACTGCAGGCTGCATGTCCACATCAGAAAAGCCCCACAGAGATCCTGCCAATATGCCTCTTTGACATGTGGGCCTGCTAAAAAGTGAATCTGCTGCCATTGACCCTCTCAGATTCCAGGTTCTTCTAATACTCAAAGAGCAGGTATTGAGTGCTTCCAAAATGTTGCCTGTTGTGCTGGGGCAACATGGAGAGCTTATGCACAGAAGACTCTGCACTTAAAAGACTACACCGTAATGGGGTTTATCTTAAAGTAGCTAATATGTTCCCTTCCAAATATTTTTCCAGGGCCTAGAGAGATGGCTCAATGGTTAAGGGCATAGCTGCTCTTCTGGGGGGACCTGGGCCTGAATCCAAGCACCAACATGGTGGCTCACAGCTGATGGTAACTCCAACGCCTTCCTCTGGCCTCGGTGGATACCAGCTACACACATGGTAAATAAATATAAATGCTTACAAAACACTACGTATAGAAAATAAAATGAAATAATAATAAAACAAATAAAAACAAAACCATTGTCCTCTTCAGTTTATACATAGTATTTTTGTTTGTAATTTTATTCAGATGAGTGAAAATGAGCTTTAGAGTTCCACTTCAGATTTAATAAAATGGAATTTTTTTTCTCAGAAGTGTATTTTTATTAATGATGAATCCTATCTTTCCATTCTAAAGAGCATCTGAAATCTTGTGGTTTAGAGAGGAAGTCAGAAGTGCAGGCCCACGGATGAGGAACAATATGCAAGTAAATTCTCAGCTATTTGCTTCGAATAAAAACTAAACAAGCTGAATCTAACCTGAAAAGCATTGCATGAGACAAAGTGAGACTTGTTATTATGTTGATGGTGATATAAATATATATGTATAGAGCAAAACCGGGTAGTGGATCTCAACCTGTGGGTGGTGACCTCTTTGGGGGGGGGGGTCAAATGATTCCTTTATAGAGGTCACCTATGACCATCTCTCAGAAAACACGAATATTTACGTTATAATTTATAACAATAGCAAACTTACAGTTATGAAGTAGCAATGCAAAGATTTTAGGGTTGAGGGGTCACCACGACACGGGCAACTGTTATTAAAGGGTAACAGAATGAGGAAGTTCATGATACAAGAATCAGAATGAAAGCCAATGGACTGTGCAGCTAAAGAAAGAACACACGGGAAAACTGAATTTGAAATAATTCCTCTGTAAAGCGGAGCTTATACTTGGCAGCAGTCTCCAAATCAAACCAAAGGGGGGGAAAAAACTTCTCTCCCCCAAAACTTCCTTTCAAGTGCAAAATATCATTTTTATAACAAAACCAGGAATAACTCAAATATTTCTCAGTAAAAGACAATTAGATGAGCTATGCTATGTCCACAAAATTGAGTGTTGGGTAGCTGAGATGCAGTTAAAAATATCTGAAGGCACTATCGTAGAATAAATAATAATAATATACCATGGCTGTGGCGCATGAAGTGAGCCAAAGCAAATGGTAACCAAGTGTGCAGAGTGTAAAAACAATTATCGAACAAAGCTGATAGCAAAGATGAAGTTGTATTAAAATAATGTGAAGACAACCTTCAATTGAGAAAATGATAAACATTTAAGTTGGTCAATATGCTGATTAGTCGAGTTAATCATTATCCAATATGCACAGAAGCCAAGAAATTTCACTGTGTCTCAAAAATCTATACACATACCATGTGTCAATCAAAAGCAAGCTCTATTCATAGAGGAGAGAGAGAGAATGCACACGGGGAAGAAAGACACAGCAAGACTTCCTGGGATATGTTTTGAACCCAAAAATAATTTTGATAGTTGTAAAACATTAAAATTTTAAAGTAATTTTAGGACTGTGAGAATCAAGCATGGGACATGCTGTCAATTCCAAATATATTCACTTTTTTTTTCATGATCAAATATCAGGCAAATATAATTTAAGGAAGAAGGGTTTGCTTTGCTTACACAAGGGGATATGCCCCTTTATGATGGGAAATATATGCAGCGAGGCTGTGAAGTTGCTGATCACATTGAATCTGTAGTCAGGAAGCAGTGAGAGATGGAAACTGGTTCTCTGCTCCCTTTACTCTGTATGGGACCACAGCCTAAGGGGCATATCATCCATGTTCAGGGTGGGTCTTCTTTGCTTTGTTTAAGTTTTCTGGAAACACTTACTTTGATACATTCAGATGTGAGTTTCCATGGAGTTTCTAAAGCCCATCATGTTGACCAGGAGGATAATCCATCACACCAAGCATGATGATGAGGTGGTAATACACAGTTATAAAAACTCACTTTGGGAGTTTACACTCTGGGATGAAACAATTGAACACGTTCAGATCATAGTCATTTGGGCTCAAATAGGGCTCTTACCAGTATAAAGGTAAGCAAAATGAACAGATGAAATTTCAATCAACTAATAAATTAATGCCTAAAAAAACATTTGTAAGGGAAGAGTGTGGGGCTGCCAATTGACATCAAGTAAAAGAACTTTCTGGAAAGAAGCTGAATATGGTACATTCTAAGGAGATAAAACAGGAAAATAAAGGTTAGAGGTTAATAATATTTATGCTTTGTGGACTACCGGTGTCTGTAACAACTTTAACCCATTTCTGTGTGAGCTGCAGTGACCATGTACTTTGTGGGTTCTTTGAAAAGTAAACTCACAAAATATTCACAAAGCATGAATAGGAGATCTGGAGCACGACCAACACTCATTAACAGAGATAGTCTCTGTGAGCCAGATCACCACTAAAAAGTACACGAGATGCTTAATTTTTATTTGAATACTGGTTTTCAGAGCCTTCAATTTGTGCCAGACTTTCCTTTTTAACATGGCATACTTCAGAGTTTATAGGACACACAGCAAAACCTGCTATGCCCTCATTATCCAAGCAGAGTGTCTTAAACCCATAATTATTGAAAGGGTACCAAGGACAAATGTGTCACATGGGACTTTTGTGTGTAGAAAGTAGAATCCACTGCATATGTTGGCTTACCAAACAACAGATCAAACCCATTCACATTTCAAATACCATACATAGAGAGGATTCCCCAGGGGTAAGTTTAACTCCTTAAGTGAGTCTTTGCCATTGAAAGCACTCATATAAAGCTAACCATTTATGTACAGTCCTTCGGAGCTATGAGCACAGTTGTCCCAGATTGTAGAGAAATAACTGCACTGATGAATCATTCTCTCCCCCATCTCTCTCTTTACCAGTGAGTTGCTTACGCATATTGACATAAAAGAGACAACATTTTGTGAGCCATTCTCAAACTATTAACAGGCAGGCATAGAGTGATACATGATCATGTGCTAGTCCCAGTTTAGAGGGTAAGGCAGAAGTGCAAGCACAAATGTCATTTTGCAAGCCTTAATTCAGTGAATCATAACAGTGTAGAAAAAGAAAATGATGCCTTTTCTGCATGCTGGAATACTTAACCTTGCAAACATAATAATGACTTAATAACACTAATTAATGTCCTGGTAAGGCAAACAAGGGAAAGAGCTTTGCTCATAGTGGACAACACTTGCTGAGCAGAGTATAAAAGAGACATCAACCAGCAGACCTTCAGATTCTCAAAACTCACTTTCTCAGAAACTCATCCGGAACCTCCACCTCTGACACCATGGTCAACTCCTGCTGTGGCTCCATCTGCTCTGAGGAGGGCTGTGGCCAAGGCTGCTGCCAGACAAGCTGCTGCAGGCCCACCTGCTGCAGACCCAGCTGCTGTGTGTCCAGCTGTTGCAGACCCAGCTGCTGCCAGTCTGTATGCTGCCAGCCCACCTGCTGCCGTCCCTGCTGCCGCCCCAGCTGTTGCCGCCCCAGCTGCTGCATCTCCAGCTGCTGCAGGCCTTCCTGTGGTAGTTCTAGCTGCTGTGGCTCCAGCTGCTGCCGCCCCTACTGCCAACCCTGCTGCCAACCCTGCTGCCAACCCTGCTGCCGCCCCTGCTGCCGCCCCTGCTGCCAACCCTGCTGCCAACCCTGCTGCCGCCCCTGCTGCCGCCCCTGCTGCTGCCTGCGTCCAGTCTGTGGTCAGGTCTGCTGCCAGACCTCTTGCTACCGCCCCACCTGTGTCATCTCCACCTGCCCCCGCCCCATGTGCTGTGCCATCCCTTGCTGCTAAGCCTCCATCCTTGGATTCAGCTTCTATTTCATCTCTGACCTGATAACTGACCACAAGGACGTACAGAATAGGCTCAGTGCTGTTTTGTTGAGTCAGGTCTCTGTATTTTATTGGACCCAACAACAGCTATTCTAGCTTCGATCCAAATCCCTCATGTGGACCTCTCCTCCCCATCTAGGTGTGGACTTGTTCACACCTCACCAGCTTTTGAACTGACCTAACTAATCCTTCCTAGATTCTTCTTAACTTCTAGGTCCAGGTCACAGAGCTCAAGGGTCCACAGGTTGGATCCTCGCTGGTCAACTCTGTTCCTCTACTTTTCCTGTGTTGTTTCACTGTGTCAAAATAAACCACCACTTTCCCATTTAGAAAATCCAGTGTTATTCTTATAAGTCTCCAAGATTCCTTCTTAACCCTGAAGAACTTGTGTTTTGCCCAAACCTGTAGGATGAGTGAAAAGGGATTTGGGGGTAGGAAAAAAAAAATTTTTTTTAACTACATGTGCTCTTTCTCATCAACAGTCTCCTTTGTTTTTAGACAGCATGGAAAAGCTCATGAGTGGAAATCAGAAAATTCACTTTAGAAAGACTGTAAACCATGTTCTATGGGTCTACATCTGCTGATAAGATGCATATGCAAACATCTCATAGCTACCACAAAGACAGTAGAGTCTGTGCCTGTGGCTGAAGGCAGTTGATTTTTTAAAAATGCAATGAGCACTAAAAGGATAAACATAAAAGCAGAGGATGAACGTGAGAGATGGAGATTCTCCATTAGTTCGTATACACTCATCTGCAAACACAGGAGACATGAAGATGAAGATGTCTGTACCTCATAAAGTAACCATGCTCCAGGATGCTGCTTCTCTCTTGTCTAGACCGTTCTGCCATCCCCAGACATATTCCCTGACTAAAAAGGGGGACACTGAGATATGGAATATGGTCGCATCTGGGTTGTCAGCTAGAGATCTTAGGTCTCCAAATGTTCCCGAGATCTCTGGAGCAGAAATAGTTGTAGTTGATGCTGAAGGACAGGATATCTTTCAGTTTAAAGGTAATATGATGCCCGTTCTTGAAAGATAACACAGCATTCTTTCCATCTCCTCTCAACCTCTCCTCTTTTTCACACACCAGTAGCCCGGTCTCCTGCCCTACTTGACAGCCAATATCTACAATCCTGTGTTCCTTTTCTTTTTGGCTTCCCAACTATCTCAGACAGGAAAGTAAAGCCACCACACTGCTCTATTTCTAGCTTCGAAAGGAGATCTTTTATTCTGTGTGTCCTTACTTCCTATTTCTCTATTTTCTCATTTTCAATTTTAAGCAAATGTGTGTGTGCAAAATGCTTAAAATTATTTTATGAGTATAGGTCTTTGTCTGCATGTATGTCCATGAAATATATGTGCCTGGTGCCAATGGAGACCATCAGATCCACTGTAACTGGAGTTACCAACAGTTGTGAGACACCATGTGGGTGCTAGGGATCAAACCCAGGTCTGTTGAAAGAGCAGCAAGTGCTCTTGACCTGTGATCCAGCTCTCTGGCTCACATGTATTTTTGCATTTGCATCATGGGCTATTTAGACATACTGTAGAATGTGATGCACATTTACTACATTTTCTTTACCACAACTTACAAATATACTGCCTCATTATAGCACAGAAAAGAAAGAGCCCTATTCACTTGTAGGGCTGTACAGTGCTGCACCATAGAACGTCGTTGGCATTTATCTCTCCATGTCCTATAGAAGGATGCCCAGGCTATGCCAAGCTCTGCTTTCTTTTATTTTCCCCTTACAAGTAGAACTGGTATAAATATTCTTGTAAAAATGTCTTCATATTCTTTCTGGATTATATATGGGAATAATCTATAGATTCGAAATAGCTATGTCCAAGAATAATGCTGCTATTTATTGGCAAATCCGCACAAAAGAATCATGAGCACATTTATGTCTATATTGTCAACTTTTGGCAGCCTTAAGGATGAAAGTATGACCTCTATTTTAATTCTTTTGTTACGCATGAGAGGGCATATGGCTTATTCCCCCACCCTCAGATACGATGTTTCCACACTATTCTTCCAGCTGACATGTGTCTTTTATAAAACATCGTTTTTCCCTTAAACAGCCAATCTTTCTCTCATCTATTTTATTTTTACTTTTAAATAATCAATTATTCTGCTTAATTGAAGGTAGTTCCTCCAACTCAAATTTTAACAAGGTTATTATTGCTGTTGTTATTACGTCTCATCTTTTTTTCTCTTTCTGAAATTTTTTTCAGACAAAATAGGTCAATAATATTTTTCGCCCCCCTTTGTGCCTCTCGGATCCTCCTCACCTCCTTTCCCAGAAAAATTCTGTGTTCTTCTTCTCTTTAAAAAAAAATGAGAGTCAAAGCCAACAAGAGGGCCAAAAACAGCAAAACAAACGTAACAAAAAGCCACAAAAATGTGGTACTTATCTAATAATATCAGAAACAAAATTACAAATGGGCTCCTCTCGCCCATCCAGTGAATTACTAGTTAACTTTCATTTCAAATTGTCCTGGAAAATGGGAGTAGAGCATGATTATACACCACTTATTACAAATGTCTAATTTCTAAATTTATGACAGTCTTTAATTAACTAATTAATTCTTTACTATTTTTACCTTTGTATTGATTAAATTTATTCTTTGACAATTTCCTACATGGGTAAAATACATTCTGATTACGCTCACCCCTACCCTCCCTTATGTCCTTCCTACCCCATCAGTGCCCCCTACCTACAAATACTGCTCCCACACTTATGTCTTTCTGTCTGGTGGCACCGTGAGCTAAATCGGGCCAATCAGTGTGATACTGAGTCTGGTGCTTGCTGTAGCCTGGTCTACTCACCAGCGATAAAAGGAAATGAAGACAAGGACTAAGCCTTGCCCAGAATCTCTGAGTAGCCAAAAAATAGTTCAGCAGGAATGATTAGAGCCCGCTCTCATCTGTGACTGGTTGCTGACAGGACCCATCTTGCGCAGGTTTGGAGCAGGTAAGAACAGCTGTTGTGAGTCTGTAACTGACAGGGGCTGTTCTTACTTAGAGGATGGCGGTCCACAGCCTTTCTCCCTAGCTTTCTAATTTTGCATTCTTCTGGTCTGCTCTGTAGCAATGTTCCCTTAGAGGATGTGGTGTGAGAGTCTTACTTACTATTCAGCTGTCACTTATCCCCAGTACTTTAAGCAATTGTACATCTGTACATCTCTACGTATACTTTTTTTTCTTAAGGTTGAGAGTAACATTTGTGTAACAGTATAAACATACACACCTAGAAATCAGTTTACCTTAACTCAATTTAGCTAAACAGTGGTAAGTTTTCTTCTAGAAACTAGGACTTTTCTAGATGGTTTTTTTTTTACCTTGACTATAATACCGGGCATAGATTCATTCCAATTTATCTTGGAGCTATTCTCTCTCTCTCTCTCTCTCTCTCTCTCTCTCTCTCTCTCTCTCTCTCTCTGTGTGTGTGTGTGTGTGTGTGTGTGTGTGTGTGTGTGTGTGTTTGCTATTTCTATTTTTATTTTTTTAGTGATGGTTTAGTATCCAGTATTTGAAAAAGTTTAGTGAGTTTGTTCTTTGACAATTTCATATTTATTTGTATAACACATAACCTGATAACTAGTGTGCATTTTTCATACCAAAGCTGTCAGGAAGGATTTGACTGTGAAAGTGTGTTTGTTCACGTGTATGAGACAGAAGCATATGAAACTTCTCCTTTCTACATTTAATCGTACAACCCTAGACAGGCATTCATATTTCAACCAAACACCGCTCAGTGTTCTTCCTGCTTCCTACTATTTTCACACCTCAAAATATTTGCAAGGCCTGGGTTGTGATGATACAGCAAAAATTCAAGAAAACCCTTAAATTCTCTTCATCCCAATCATTGATTCTGTGCTTCCTTTACAATCTGCACACATAGTTGGCAGGTTATTGAGCCTAACAAAAGCTCAAACATAGACCCATTCAAGCCTATGTTCATTATCTGTATGATTCTTCTTCTCCACCCAAATAGATTATCTCTGTCATTGATAAGTGCCTCTGTTTTAATAAATTGCACATTCACTCACTTATTGTCTGGCACCCTACTAATGCAAGTGAAAGATTTCCTTAAGACTAAGACCTTTAAGGCAATACCTTGGAAAAGGGAGATGAAACAAAGCAGTTCTGATATGATGTGATGACCTAGAACTGAGGCAGCAGGAAAAGAAAGGTCCAGTTGAATACAGTAGATGTCAAAAGCGAGATCACAAGTGAAGCTGTGCTGGGCACTGATGCATGGGTAAGGGTTTGCCAACTTGGCAAAGAAGAAAGCATCATTCTAGGCAAATAGAATATTCTAGGCATAAGAAATGACATCTGATTATCATTCTTCATGTTCTATGAGAGACTGGCTGTGTCCCGTTAGTCTATTTGGGACTTCAGTCACTTCACATATAAAGAACTAACAAGAATTGCACCCACCTCACAGAGTCCCTGAGAAATGTAATGGGCAACAATTACAGAGGACTCCAAAATTTCCTGGCACACAGTAGGTACTCAACTAATTTTAACTAGCAGGTTTATCACATTGTCCATTGGGAATGCACAGATTTAGATATCTAATTGTTATTTTATTGACTCATTCAAACTTGGGAATAACTGACAACAAGCTCTTTTATCCTGTCCACCTGCCCCTGTCCCATGTGCTGTGCCATCCCTTTGTAGGATGCAAATAAAAGTTTATGGTTTATTTCTATTTTATCTCAAGCAAAACTTCTCCAAAATAGGAAAAAAATAGCTCAGAATATGGAAAAGACACATCTTATAAAATTATATTTTATTCATTGTTTGGTGATTTCATGCATGTAGACAAGGTATTAAGATGATTGGATTGCACATACTCATCGGGTTTGTTGATGTACCTAGAGGTTGATCAAAATATCCCTTAAAACACTACTAATTTAACAGTTTTTAAGGGCCCAGCAGGCCAACATGCTTTGGCTACTTTAAAGTAATTGTCATTTTGAAGTCATTTCACCTTGGAGAGACTAAATAAAATAAAATTAATACAGTCTTCACTGAGCTTTCTCACACTTGGCTGACCATGTGGAAAATACCATACTCTTTGCTGAATGCAAGATACCTCCTTCACAGCCTCAAATATCCATATCCTATCCTGTTTTCCCACCAGCATCCCATAAGGCCTGCTGCTAACTGTCTCCTGCCAAAGATATAGTCACCACGATGTCCGTTCTGAACATATTACCCCAGGATAAGAGCAGATATAAAGAATTAACAGTAAACCCAAGGAGACAAAGCCACGGACTGTGTACGTTAGGAAATGTATCAAAGGAAGAAAAATGAAAGCTGATTCCCTTAGCTTTGCCAAATTAGAGTAGAATACAGCAGGAAGAGGAAGCAGCGCTTTTCTACATATAAGTAAACACACCTTATTGACTGAAATTAACTGGTCTTCTATACTGTAAGCAAGAGTCGTGTGGTTATTTACCCTCAGCGGGATATAATAGCAAGAGACAGCAAAGAGAGTGACCAGACTAGGAATTCTCACCACCTTGTAAACCCACCAGAACCTCCACCTCGGAAACCATGGTCAGCTCCTGTTGTGGCTCCATCTGCCCTGAGAAGGGCTGTGGCCAAGGCTGCTGCCAGCCCAGCTGCTGCCAGACCACCTGCTGCAGGACCACCTGCTGTGTGTCCGGCTGCTGCATCTCCAGCTGCTGCAGGCCTTCCTGTGGTAGTTCTAGCTGCTGTGGCTCCAGCTGCTGCCGCCCCTGTTGCCGCCCCTGCTGCTGCCTGCGTCCAGTCTGTGGTCAGGTCTGCTGCCAGACCACTTGCTACCGCCCCACCTGTGTCATCTCCACCTGCCCCCGCCCCATGTGCTGTGCCACCCCTTCCTGCTAAATCTTCTCTTTGAAAGCACCATGTATCTCCTCGCTCTCTACAAATAAATTCCTTTCTTCTATAAAATATGTAGTATTTAGGGACTTGATTTCCCAAGTCCCAAAAAGGCAGTCTTTCTTATTTGCAGTTGTTCCGTGTGCACATACTGACTTCTGTCCAAAGTTCTTCCTCTTAGAATGAATTTATCAAAAATCTCCCAACAACTCAACAGGTCTCCTCCAACATGCCTCACCTTGTATTTTTATCTATTCATCATGCTGGAGGAATTTAAATTATCCCAGCACTTGTAGGAGCACAGATTTTTAACCCTTCTGCCATTAAAATCCAAGAGTGTCTTTTACAGTCTTTGCAAGAATATTCATACTTTGCTTTTTCTGTGTGGTAAAAATAAACACCCATCACATGGGTACTTGAAATTGAATTTGATTATTACTTTCTTTATTTAAAAAAAAATGTAAATGAAAGGGGCGAGAGAAATGATTCAGCAGATAAAGACACTTAATTAACAAACGTGACTATCAGAGCGCCAAATCTGGCATTCACATTGCAGGAGGAGGGACTCACTCCCACATGTTCTCCACTACCTGTATGCTGTGGTTAAGGCAACTGCAGAGAGGTGGGAGGGAGGGAGGGGGAATATTTAAATATCACAAAAAAGAGAAAAACCCTTTACATATGCTTCCTGAGTAAATGTATTTTTGTCGTAGTTAGTTAATTTTTGAGATCGTATTTTTGTTACATTTCCCCCTCCAAATCCTTCCCTAGTCTCCTTCAAACCCATGCCTCTTTTTTCATTATTTGTTGTATGGATATTTCCAGATCTAACCTGCTGAGCCTACTACAGAAAACCACAACCAATCAATATGCAGAGTTGTGGCGCCCAATCCCAGTAGATAGCCATATGACACTCCCATGCCTAAGGCTCAGGGGACATTGTGGAAGAGAGGATGGAAAGACTGTAAAAGCCAGAGGACCAGGAAGCTTGCTTCGAGACTATGTCTCCTGAAAACAGCAGAAGCTGCACCCATGAATCTCACCAACATGCTGCCTAACAGTGACTTGTATTTTCCCTACACTTAAGAGCAAACAACACACGTTAGTCAGACTTCCAGCAGAAATGAAATGGGTTTAATTACTGCCTAGTTTTCTCTAGAAAGTCTTTCTAGTAGCTAGAGGGAATAAAAGGAGTGACAGTGAGTATAGACCAGGGGAAGTTAGGGAAAACTAAACACAATTCACACAACTTTTCAGTCTTTGGCGGGAAATGAAAACAGACAGTGGCTGGCTTGGTAAAGTCTTTATATGTCCTACTCCAGAGTCAGGTGTGGTGAATCTTTCTCCACATGCGTGCTTCGTGATAGTGGATTGTCAATGGAGCATTCATCCTCCTGTGTAGGGGACCACTTCTGAAGCAGATGGGTTATAAATGAGGGATGGGAAAGTCCTCTCCTTTGCTGGAGTTAACGTCTTTTCCCCAAGACTGCCCTCTTTTACAGGATGGCATAATGAAGAACCACATTCCTCTCCTCCATTTAGGGATTGTAAACGTCATTTCAATTTCTCAGCTCTCCAGAAGACCGACTGAGCCTGTCCATGAGGTAGTCCATCAGTTTGGTTTTTCCAGTATCCAGTCCCGCTCGACCCTTCCTTTCCATGACAGCTGATCTTCACAGATGCCTCCATGAACTTTCAGCATGCTGCTCTCTGTCTCAGCATATGCTTTCTGGAGATTTTCCACACATTTCCAAAGCCCATCATGAGAGATAATTTGAGAGCTGGAAAAAGTCATTAAAATAAACGTTTAATCTTCCAGTGCCTGATAGAAACAAGAATGTAAGCGTAATGGCAGAAATATATTCTACTTAACCCGTGAAGAAAAATATAAAATTTATATAGGAACCCACCTCTCTTTCACATACAGTCTTTAAATTTTTGAGTAACATGAAAGTCATTGACCAAAAGTAAATTCCCCTTCAAGAGTCATTGCTAACCTCATTCGAGAGCCATTGGTATGTATTAGAGCCTTATTAAACACATTCATACATACAGAGAATAAACATCATTCACTCACACACCTAGATTTTGTTGTACATTACTTATGGCTGTCATTTATTTAAAAATTATTTGATATACTTCAGGAAATATGTGTATTTACTCCCATTCAGGATGAGCATGGCTAGGCATGTTTATTTGTATTTTTAATATTTATTGTGAGAATGGTGAATACATCTTATAAAAAGATTGTTGTTTATGTGTAAGATATCAATTGGTTTTCATAAATTTATATTAATACTAATGTCCAACTGGTTCCCTGAGATATACTGAGGAGGGTGTCATGTCGGCTTAATGCACCTAGGCTTAGACACTTCTCATGGCCTGTCCCATGTAGCCCACAGAATAGCTGCATCATTAACACAAACGGTTTTGAATTTTTTTCTCCGCTTCTGTCTATTTTTCTCCAATTTCTCTCTGGTTCCTTCTGAGATGGAGTCTTTGTCTAGGGTTCTGTAGGATGTAAAACTCAAGCAAAGTCAAGGGATGTTCAGAAATATTTTGGGCTAATTGATAGTTTTCCTAGCAGTAAGAATGAAACTGGGCAGTCTGAGGGCAAAAGAGAACAGGTATTAACGTTAGGTTAGCTCCTTCTTCCTACACCTTGCCCCCACCATGGCTATGGCATGTAAGTTAAACACGGTATCCATGGGCATCTGAAAACAAATCTCCCTCTGCAATCAAGTTTCCTTCCACTTTCTACACCTTGCCTTTATCCAGTGACACACCACTGTAAATGCTGCTCATAAGCCATGTAAACATTGACCTAATAATGGATTAGATAAATAAATGTAGCTTTGCTCAAAAAGGATTTTATTCACTTTGAGGCTGTTTCTTGTCTCTTCTCTAATCTATACAATGCCCTGCTTCTACAATTTCATCCACTCCTCACACCTCTAGCATAAAGTAGAATGTGCTGAGTTAGAAGCGCAATGCAGGGAGTCATAACATGTGGGGACCTTTATGAGGACAGACACCATGCAGGAGGAAACATCCCCAGTGACTCCTGACAGCGAGGAAAGGTTTGCAGAGCCCATGAGATGAGAAGCATTCCAAGAAGATGAACCAAGCCTGGCAAAAGTATGCAAGCCGGAGTCTGCTTCACACTTCCTTTACTACTCAGAAGCACATTCAGCTCACTTTGTGTTTCCTCTTGGACGTGCATTTTAGTTGTAGCTTGTCTGTGCATCACTGAGCTCTCCCATTAGTACACAGGAGTTTATAGAACTGCATAAATAAACAACTCACCCGGTGCCTGATACATAGTGACATGTTACGTACGGTACCCCACCGGGGGGGGGGGGGGCACAGGGAACACATTCTC
Source organism: Phyllotis vaccarum (assembly GCA_033318265.1). Classification (NCBI taxonomy): domain Eukaryota; kingdom Metazoa; phylum Chordata; class Mammalia; order Rodentia; family Cricetidae; genus Phyllotis; species Phyllotis vaccarum. The sequence goes on from JARWLC010000008.1 coordinate 22,351,565, forward strand.
ATACCGCAGGTTTTGATTTTAGTTGTCTCATTAAAGCCATTAATATTCTTTAGTTTATGCCACATGGCTCCCCGTGCCTGTGTCTTCTCCAGCCACTTACAAAAAGACATGAGGGTCTACCTGATCTGTGCCTAGAATATCCAGCAGAAACTCTTGCATAATTATTGCCAAAGTTAGAAACTCAAAATATTTTTTATTTATACAAAAAAAATAATAATAGCAGACTAGCAAGTTTACTCCACAGGTAAAGGCATTTGCTACCACACCTGATGACCTGACTTCCATCTCTGGGACCCACATAGTGAGTATCCCATACACATACACACAATCAATCAATCTATAAATAAATAAGTGAATGTGATAAAATGAGAGTGGGCACTGAAGTATGGTGCCTACGCTGTGAATTTTTTTTTTGAATGCTTCTATGAGTGAAAAAATCTACTGTGCAGTTAGTTCACAATTAAATGGTAAATAAAATTTCCCACTCTTAATCATTCTCCAGGAAGACATACAAAGACCCCCAAACCAAAAATGCTGAGTTTCTGTTATTTCTAAGTGATTGAACCAATGCCAAGTTCTTCAACTGAGAGACTGGAGTGAGATCTGGCAGTTTAAAACTTTCTCAGGTCTGACCATGTCCCTGATCCTCCAGTGGGCACACAATGTCACCATTGTCCCCACGAGAGAGGGGAGAGCCTCTGTATAGTTGGTCTTCCCTTCTAACTAATTCCCTGAATCTCTTCTAGATAGAAAATTCCTCGACAGCAAAATAAATACTGGGATGTGTGGAAAAACATTTCCATGATTTTCAAGGAACAGTATACAAACAGGAGAGAATGTCACATTTAGAAAACAATACCAAAAAGTCGTGTGACAAGTCACTTGCAAAAAGGACAAAGGTGACCCACTATGAAAAAAAGTGGATGGCCGTTTCAGTTGCAAATACAGATGCCACCAGGAAAATAAAATGTCTTATTTTCTTTCTTTTGGAGCATTTAGCCAGAAGCATTATAATTATGCAATTAAATGATTAAGTTTCCCAAGAAGGTAAATACTAACAAGGAAATAATGACGTCATGTGGGGTGTTCAGAGGGGTATAAAAGGGGGTGTGTGGCAAGGAAACTTCCAAACCCAATACCTTCACTCTTTTGAAAACCCACCCAGAACCTCCACCTCCGACACTATGGTCAACTCCTGTTGTGGCTCCATCTGCTCTGAGGAGGGCTGTGGCCAAGGCTGCTGCCAGCCCACCTGCTGTGTGTCCAGCTGCTGCAGACCCACCTGCTGCAGACCCACCTGCTGCAGACCCACCTGCTGTGTGTCCAGCTGCTGCAGACCCACCTGCTGCAGACCCACCTGCTGTGTGTCCAGCTGCTGCAGACCCAGCTGCTGCCAGTCTTTGTGCTGCCAGCCCACCTGCTGCCGCCCTAGCTGCTGCCGCCCCAGCTGCTGCCGCCCCAGCTGCTGCATCTCCAGCTGCTGCAGGCCTTCCTGTGGTAGTTCTAGCTGCTGTGGCTCCAGCTGCTGCCGCCCCTGCTGCCAACCCTGCTGCCGCCCCTGCTGCCGCCCCTGCTGCTGCCTGCGTCCAGTCTGTGGTCAGGTCTGCTGCCAGACCTCTTGCTACCGCCCCACCTGTGTCATCTCCACCTGCCCCCGCCCCATGTGCTGTGCCATCCCTTGCTGCTGAGATCCCTGCTCTAGGCTCACCCCCTCCTCCCCGCAGCTACATTCTTTCCTGTGGACCTTTAGGACACATGGAATCCGTTTAACATCGTTTAACAGAATGGACTGCACAATTCCAGCGAGACCACCATCCTCCCCAGAATCAGCAACACAATCTGGCTCACTATACATTCTTTCCTTTGCTAGTGCTTCTTTCCAATGAAACAAGGTAGGAATTAATCTGTATAGTTCAGGGGCTAAAACTTTAACCTAATTCTCCAAAGTGATTAACCTTATGGCTATAAATTATTATTTCAAGTAAATTATACATTTTCTACAGCCCTTTTCTTAGCATTAACTTTACAACTCCAGACCTGAGGATCTGGGTATATTCTGTATTTTTTTTTCTCCCTAAAATGAACTTTTTATGTTCTGTTGCTTCTCTTCTTTCTAATAAACCGTCTTACGTATAAGAATTCATTGTTACTATCTTCTGTGTGTTCCATAACCATGTTACTCAATAATTGAGAACTTAGGTCTGGCTGATTAAAAACAATTTAAGCTCTCGCAATGGAACTGAGTTTATTTCCCAACAACCCTGTTGAGCAGTGAACAATCACCTGAAACTCCATCTCCAAGAACTGTTGGCCTTTTTTTGGCTTCTGCAGACAACTGCACTCGTGTACACATACACCCCTCCACATATATACATAGATACATATCATTTAAAATAAAAATAAATCCTTAAAAAAAATGAGATGGCTGAAGAAATATCTCAGTGTTTAAAGAATGCATACTATTCTTCCAGAGGACCTGAATTTGGTTCCTAGCACACACGTTGGATGGATCACAGCTACATGTAACTCTAGCTCCAGAGAGGGATCTGATGGCTCAGGTCTCCATAGGCACTTATACTTACATGCATGCACCCACACAGATAGACATATAATCACTAAAATGAAAGGAAATCTTAACAAAATAGTTAAGATTTACATTTTATATAAAAACACTGGAAAATTAAACCAAATATTAAACTTAAATATAAGTCATTTTTTTAAAAAATGCTTTATGATATATCGGTATGAAAATGGTATGTGTGTGTTTGTGTGTTTGCTACTTTGAATGTAATTGCTCCCATAATCTCATAATGAATAGCACTATTAGGGGGTGTGGCTTTGGGGAGCAGATATGACCTTGTTGAAGGAACTACGTCACTGTTGAGGTGGGCTTTGAGGATTCCTATGCTCAAGGTACCACCCAGTGTCTCAGTAAAACTCCTGTTGCCTGCAAAATGTAGGACTCTCAGCTACTACTCCAGTGCCCCATTTGCTTACACCATCATATCATGTTCCCTGTCATGACGGTAATTGACTGAACCTCTGAAATTGTAAACAAGCCATTTCAATTAAAATTTTTTATTTGTATGAGTTGTTGAGATCAGGGTGTGTCTTCACAGCAATTAAAAAAAAAAAAAAAAAAAAACCCGAAGACAGTGTGTCTCTATGTGTGGGTCTTAATATTCAAATTTAGGAAATTTTTAATTTACATCCTTATTATTATGTAAAATATTTATACCCTTAGTACGTTTTACTTTTTAATTCTATCAACTCTATTTTATAGAAGAATGTGGAAACAAATTTCTGAGGAGAAAAATGTGCCTACCAGTGAAATCAAGAAAATCTTTTTTTGAGAATTTAATAATCCAGGTCTGTAATTCCAATACTCAGGAAAGTTGAGGCAGAAGAATCACAAGAAGCATAAGGCAAATTGGTTACATAATGAGTATTATATCAGCCAGCACTATACAGCAAGACCGTGAATCAATTCAGTAATTGATTAATTAATATAAAAATAATGTCCTCAATTTATTTCATTTAATGAAGCAACATTTCAGAATTAAAATCACAAAGCGATTTATTATTCATTGAGTTCTGCTATGAAGAAATTCATTTTTTGCTGTCATTTTTGACACACAATTCATCTGGGTGGTAAGCAATATTTTGGTATGAGGTCACTGGAGGTTTTGTATCTCAAGCATTTACACTCTCAATATTTTAACAGATGCATACCCTTCAAGGCTGGAATTCCTAAACTCATTTCCTCATAGTAGGGAGTTTAAAAACTAGGTCATGTCCATATGTGGTGGTCCACAGCTATCCAAGCAGGTCTGTTCTAATAGCTCTTTAAGACATGAAGCTCATCAATGAATTAGTCCAGTGTGGTGGTTTACAAAAAACCCCATAGGGAGTGGCAAAAAATTCCAACTAATAAAATATACCAAAGTAGACAAAACAAATTTCCCCCTTCACTAAAATTAAAAAAAGAAAAACCTCTAGACCAATAGGCTAAAAATAAATGGCCAACTTTATAAAAACTTTAAAAACTGTCCAGACAAATAAGTGTTATCTCTATCATTTCTAAATTTTAAAAGTTACTAATACTTCCTGTTTACTCGGTTCATATTATATCCTTTAATATCTTTAATATAGTAAAATTAAATAATTATAAATAAACTCTTTCTTAATTATTTTTTAAAATATACTAAATATAAAACTTTAAATTCACAAAAATAGAATAGATAATAATTTTTTAACTTTGTTGAATACAAATAAACTAAATGTTATAACTATAATTCTTACTTAGTAACTATTTTATTATATATAATTTTACTATATTAAAATTAAAAACTTCCTTTCTGATTAGACAAAAACAAAGAGGTGATATGGGAATGTCTTTCTGTATGCTGTAAATATCAGTCTTTAAATAAAAGAGCTGTTTTGGCCCATGGCAGGCACCGTAGAAAAAGTAGGAGAAATCAGAATAGGTAGGAAAAGAAGGTCGGAGTCAGAGACAGATCGAGCTAGCTGCCCCCCCAAAAAACATACAAAAAACATAAGTGAGCCACAGGCCACATGGCAGACAAATTAATAAAAATAAATTAAGATAAAAAAAAAATCTGGCTAACAATGTGCCTGAGCCATAGGCCAAAACAGCATAAAGTTAATATAAACATCTAAATCATTTTGGAGGAGGGGGTCCTAAACAGTGGTGGACGGCTAGCAGTCTGGGACTGCAGATCTGCCGGTCTGGACCTCTGGCTGCCCGAGACCAAAAAAACTTTACTATAACAAAGGACCATGGAAGAGATCTATAAAATAATTGATTCTCAACCTCATTAGATTTTCTGTCATTAACATTAACTCTTCCATCTTTTTTCTCCCATCCAAAGACTTAACAGGTGGCCCTAGGTTTCTCTCTGCTAACTAGACTGGCACCTAAAATACAGAACAACTTGCTAAATTTTAACTCCAATAAATGAACAAAGACCTTTTTTGATTTGGTTGGTTTTTGTTGTTATTGGGTTTGTTTGGGGTTTTTTGTTTGTTTGTTTGTTTGTTTTGTTCTGAGACAAGTTTTTTTCTGTGTAGCAGCCCTGCCTGTACTAGAACTTGCTTTGTAGACCAGGCTGGCCTCGAACTCAGAGATCTGCCTTGCCTCATAAGTACTGGAATTAAAAGCATGTGCCACTAGTGCCTGGGAAACAACAAATACTTTTTAAATGTAAAGATGTGTCATTCACACTCAGATATAATCACTATAAAATTATGGATCTAGAAAATGATGTATCTAGAATATACACAATTTCATTTCTGAAATATGGTACCGCTAGTTCCAAAATAAGTTCCACACTAACCTCTGACCAGAAGCCATTTCTAGTTTTAAATCAACTAAACCAGGAAATAAACACTTATTATTGTACTTGATAAGAGTTCATGACTTCTTGTTATGCACCACAGTTGAATGAAACCAACTCAGTCATGGTAACAATAAACTAATTTAGTATGCCTGGCAGTCAAAGATGGCTTCCTACAAAAACAGTAAAAATTAAGTGATGTCCAAAAATACACGCCATAACTGCTTATATTTTGAGTTTTAATACATTTTGAAATCATAAACTCATAAATGTGAAGGTTAATAGATAAAACTAAACGTATATAGACAGCTTAAAGTCAACTTATTAATGTTAAGTTGTAGGATGGTTCCATTCATCTGTGAGCATCCTTTTTAAAAGCAAAAACTAACCAGTGAGATATATCTGACTTTGTATCCAGACTATATGAGTAATTAGCTGTGTGATCTTGAACAAATTAGTTACCTTCTCTAAGCCCAGGCTGCTCCTCTTTAGGGTGGAGGTAGTAATAGCCACCTGTATTGATTAGTACTGTAGTCAGTTAGTTATTAAATTATCTGGTATAGTCCACGGAACAGATCAAGCATTCAATAAAGGGTAACTTAAAGTTCTCATGTCGTAAGCAGGAAAACGGGACCTGATCCATAACACCAGTAAATAAAAGCACATTCAAGAAGGTAGCTATGGGGAGCTCTTCTTAGAGTAGAAGCTCTTAATAAAAACATGTTACAAAAGAAAATGAATTCCCTACAATCCTATGATGCATATCAACCCAAATAACTAAGAGAGACTAGCAAAGTGTCCATAGAAGCCGGTCACAATTTAAAAGGTTATTTGTAAACAAACTCAGAACTGGTTTCTTTCTAGCGAATCATAAAGTAGTATTAAGGAACCTAGAGAAAGTCATTGCACAAGGAATGACATTCACAATGGACTTTTAAAAAACTCAAAGCTACATTTCCATGATACCTTTCATGTGTAATGGGGTAAATTTCCTCATGATGTCACCAAAAATTCCCACCATTAAAGCCAAGAAGAGTGATTTCAGAATAAATGACATTTAAAGAGCATTTGAGTCAGGTTGTTTTTATTTATTTTAATATTTACCCTGTGAGTGTGTGTGTGTGTATGTGTGTGTATGTGTGTGCATGTGTGTGTATGGATGTGTATATGTGTGTATGTGGGGGGGGTGTGTATGTGTGTGGGTGTGTGTGTGTATGTGCGTGTATGTGTGTGTATGTGTGCATATATTTGTGTGTGTGTGTATTTGTGTGTGTGCATGTGTGTGTGCATGTGTGTGTGTGTGTGTGTGTGTGTGTGTATGGAGTATGGTCTGGGGGGGTGTGGGTGTTGTGTGCACATGCATCCTTGTCAGAGCATGTGTGCGGTCAAAGGATCACTGTAGGAGCTGGTTCACTCATTTTGCCATGGTGTTCCTGGGACTGGAACACAGTCTTTGAGGTTGGCACCTCTATTTGCTCATCTGTCTTTCTGGCTCATGCTAAATCAGGCTAAAATCAGGGGGGGAAGCGTGCCCACAAGAGCTTGTCCTTTGACGACTTCCAGAGAGAACCTTCTGGGCTTGGTCCTCCAGAAGGTTATATCTATGACTGTGGTCAAAAGTTTCCTCACTCCACTGACTTAGCAATCCTACATAAACATAAAAGGAAACTTTCTAGTCACTTCGATAAAATCATGCTTTACAAAACACTAAGTATAGACCTCAGGGCAGAGACTACTTACATCAGTAAAGAGTAAGGGGATTCAGTGCTCAGACCTCACACTGCAACTTCACTGTGTGGCCTCAATGAACCCTACAACCTTAAATTAGGGAAGGAACAGGCCCACAGACGCCCCACAATCTTTTCCTGGATTCAACAGATGCAATGACTAACCCTAAATAAACCCCAAAGATAAAAATCACAAGGAGTCTTTGAAGCAGGTTTTATGGTAAAGGTGGGAGTTGAGTTCAGGTTCTAAGGACAAGGAGGGCATTCCAGGTCAATAAGGAAACAACAGCCAGGACTGGAAGAGAGAGTGACCAAACCAGTATGACAAGCTAGAAATGCCCACAGGGTCCTTCATCACATGCAAAACCACATACCTGCAAGAGGTGCATGCTGGGAGTTCTCTGGGAAGCAGATGGGGATTGGTCTGTTTACAGCGGGGTTATTAATCTGCTGCTCTCGTGTGTGCTAATAGGGTAAGTCACTGCTTGGGTGGTAACCCAGAGAGTCTTTGAAGGCAAAACGATGATGTCAGAGCCAAGGAGAAAGTGGTTAGATCATATCTGGTTTAGAAAACAAAGTCTTTACTCTTTGATGACTTAAAAATATTCCAGACTCGTCATAAATGAATCCAGAGTTTAGATTCGGCAAGAAAAAGCCACAAAAGAAAATTAATATTTGTGGTGAATATGCATGATACGTATGGAGGGAGACAAAAATACCATTATTAGTCAATGCTAACTCTTCTCTTAATTGGCCAAAAGATTTATAAGAATGATCATGTGCCTAAGAGTTATCAACACTGGCCAGGTATATAAGGGACCCTGCCCAGAGGAGACATCACACCTGAGAACAGCCATCCACTCTCTACTCCTCAGCCCCACTCCAGCCCAGACAACACACCATGACCGGCTCCTGCTGTGGATCCTTCTCCTCCCAGAGCTGTGGAGGAGGCTGCTGCCAGCCCTGCTGCTGCCGCGACCCCTGCTGCTGCCGCCCAGTGTCCTGCCAGACCACAGTGTGTCGCCCTGTGACCTGTGTGCCCCACTTCACCAGGCCCATCTGTGAGCCCTGCCGCCGCCCCATCTGCTGTGACCCCTGCAGCCTGCAGCAGGGCTGCTGTCGCCCCATCACCTGCTGCCCCACCTCTTGCACAGCTGTGGTCTGCAGACCCTGCTGCTGGGCCTCCACCTGCTGCCAGCCCATCTCTGTGCAGGCTCCCTGCTGCAGGCCCCCCTGCTGCCAGCCTGCTCCCTGCCGCACCACCTGCAGGACCTCCCCCTGCAACACCTGCTGCTGAGCTCCTGGCATCCCCACCAAGGGTGTGCCATCACCTACACACCAATTTGGGCTTTTAATCAAACTGAAAAAAATATTTCCCCCAAACATGACAACAATTTAACATCCTGCAACCTGGATACAATGTGAAATAAGGACACTGTCACTTCCTTCCCATGCCAAATTAGGAGATATCTGTGTCAAGAGGCATCGTCATGAATGGCAAATCACCTTCAGAAGCCCACAGACTGGACTGACAGGCCAACTTAAGCCTTTATGATTCAGACAGTTCAAATCCTCACCAATGTCTTTGCCATGTGTTGCCCACTGTATCAATAAAATGGTTTCCTGGCAGAGCAAATGCCACACTCTTGGTTTATTCATTGGTAGATGCTATAAGAGTGCACAGGTGAGTGAGAGTCAGGACCGTGCACGAGGAACCCACCACAGTTCTGTCCTTCCTCTTAAATATTCTTTCATCTCCTCCTCTCATGTACCTAGCTCTGATCCATTTCTAATAACCATCTCAGTCTTTCCAGTGGACATGTCCTAAACCTCGTACCACAAAATACCTACCACACATGCGCATGTGCACAACCACTTGCATGAAATAAGGCTATAATAGGAACCCCAGCATATTCCAGGAGTACCCTAGACTGTCTCATGCATAAAGCACCGTACCAAGATTAGCTAGCCTGCTTTTGAGGAAGAGATAGCCATTTATTGGCCTTGGCTGTATAGATGGAGCTGTGATTAGTACAAGGCTGGTTCTTGACTTTGATTTGTTTAATAGATTTAAGTTGCAAAGGAACTGTCTTTACAAGAATTAAAATTAAGGAGGTATTTACTTAAAGTAGAAAAAAACCCACATCATCTATCACTTAATTCTTCTAACTGTAAGCTTCCGTTATAATTTGCTTCATGCTGCTGTGATAAACACTATAACCAGAAGCAGCTTGGAGAAGAAGAAGGGCTTTGTTCCATTTTACAGGTTACAGCCACCATCGAGAGGAGCCAGGCAGGTGCTCCAGGCATGAACTCAAGCAGAGGAGCACCTGGAGGAGCACTGCCTACTGGCTTACTCCCTCTGGTTTCTACAGCTACCTTTCTTACATAGTCCGGACCCACATACCTAGGGATAGCAGTGTAGAATGGGAAGTTTATCAATTCCCAACATAGATCTCTGGGAAAGTTGGACGACTTCTATCCATCACGCATTAAGTGCCCAATGACATTCTTTGGACCAGTTGTAGGTAGGATTTAGGCCTTAGTTGGGGAAACTTAGAGACGTATCCCTGGGGTACCAGGATCCGGGATGGGGTGTGGCCAGACCCCAATGAAACCTCGGCACTCTGACTTTTTGTTTTCTGTTCCGTTTCCAGCGTGGAAGAGCTCTGCTAAGAACTGTCTTGTGGTTCAGTTTGTACCCTGAGGGTTTACATACCCCTCAATAAACATTAAACCTTTATATAATACGTGGCAAATAAATATTTCTGCAATATCTGTCACCCACATGGGTTTAGTTCTCCGTGCTAGCAAGGAAACGAGCCAGGGCCAAAATCACACTAGCAGATCCACCGGGCAGCCGCCACCAGGGCGTCTTCTTCGCCCACTCTGCCCCGCTACACTAGGCTCTGTGCCCTCCCAAACAGAAACAAAACCGTGCTCACTGGTTCAGATCAAGTCACTGGGGATAAGAAAGAATTCAAAGGAAGATCTCTTTTTTATTATTTATTTAAGTTTTTTTTTCAACCACTGTTCTTCCTCCTCCTTCTCCCAGATACCCCCTCCACAACCCTCTGCCCCAACCACATTCAGTCCTCAAAAGGGATAAGGGCTCCCTTGTGTAGTAAACAGAGACTGGCATACCAAGTTGAGTCAGGACCAGTCCGCTCCTCCCTGCATCAAGGCTGAGTTAAGAATCCCACCATAGGGAATGGGCTCTAAAAAAAGCAGTTCAGGTACCCAGGATAAGTGATGGTCTCATTGCTAGGATCCCCACAGACAGATCAAGCCACACAACTGTCACCCTGATTCAGAGGGGCATGAAGGTTCCCCAGCTGTCTGGAGTCCACGGGATCCCACTGGCTCAGGTCAACTGTCTCTATGGCTTTCTCCATCATGCTCTTGATTCCCCTGACCCCCAACTTGTTCCTCTAGTTGCCCCTCTCTCTTCAACTGAACGCCAGGAGCTCAGCCAAATGGTTGGCTGAGTCTCTGCATCTGCTCCTATCAGTCCTTGGTTGTAGGTTCTATGACGATAATTAGGGTAGTCACCAATCTGTCTATTGGGAAGGCTAGTTCAGGCACCCTCCCCAGCACTGCTAGGAGTCTTATCTCGGGACTTTCTTGTGGGTTCCTAGGGATTTCCCTAGCGCCTGGTTTCTCCCTAACACCATAGTGGTCAAGATACCTCTTCCATTGTTCTCCTTCTCCATCCCTCTCCCAACTCAGCCATCTGGAACCCTCAGGTTCCTGCCCCCGATTCTCGCCCCTCCACTCCGCACTCCTAGTTTACCTGGAATCTCAATCATTTCCTCTTCCTGGGGCCATCATGCGTGTCACTCTGAGGGTCCTCTTCTCTGGGGTTGTGGATTACAGCCAGGTTATGCTTTTATATGCATCTAATATCCACCTATGAGTGAGTACATACCATGTTTCTCTTTCTGAGCCCAATCACTTAGGGTGATATTTTTTTTCTAGTTTCATTCATTTGTCTACAAATTTAACGATGTAATTGATTTTTTTACCATTGAGTGATACTCCATTGTGTAAATATATCACATTTTCTTTATTCATTCTTCAGTTGTGGGGTATCTAGGTTGTTTCCAGGTTCTGACTATTACAAATAACACTGCTATGAGCACATTGCGCATGTGTGCTTGTGTGTGGTTGAGCATCCTTTGTGTATATTCCCAAGAGTGGTATTGCTGGGTCCGGAGGTAGATTGATTCCCAGTTTTCTGAGAAACTGCCATACTGATTTGCTAAGTGGCACTCCAGCACTGGCAGTGGAGATGTGTTCCTCAGAAGAAGATCTTACTCATGTATTTTTTTCCTGAGCTACTTCACATCCACGGGCATAAATGCACTTTCTAAGTAGTGTCAGTGTTTCTCTATATCCGATTAATATGGTCTCAGAATGAAATCTTTAAAACACTACAGTTTGTATTTATTTAATTTATTCACTTTGCATCCTGATCACAGCTTCCCTCCTCTCCTCCCATTCTTCCCCCCCCCCCAACTCTACTCTGATCCCTCATCCACTTTTTCTCAGTTCCTGTTCAGAAAGAGGCAGGCCTTCCATGGCTATCAACAAAGTATGGCATATCAAGTTGTAGTAAGACTAAGCACCTCGCTCTGGGCAAAGCAGACCAGTGTGAGGAATAGGGCCCCAAAAGCCAGCCAAAGCACTAGGAAAACCCCTGTTCCCATGGTTAAGAGTCCCACAAGTACACCAAGATATACAACTGCCACACATACGTAGAGGGCCTCGGCCAGTCCTGTGCAGGCTCCTTGGTTGTTGGCTTAGACTATGTGAGCTCCTACCAGCCAGGTTAGTTGATTCTATGGCTTTTCTTGTGGTGTCCTTGACGCCTCTAGCTCCTACAATCCCTCCTCCCTCTCTTCAGCAGGACTCCCTGAGCTCAACCTAATGTTTGGCTATAGGTCTCTGCATCTATTTCCATCAGTTACTAGATGAAGGCTCTCTGGTGACAGTTGAGACAGTCGCCAGTCTGATCATGGAGATAGTTCAGGCTCCAAATCCTCGATTGCTATGAGGGTTTTTGTAAAAACCAATAGAAATGAGCTCCAGACTCTAGGTCTTCCAAGGAGAGTTTAATAACAAGAGAAGAGAGAGGGTAGGTAGTATGTGTATCTGAAAGTCTTTCTCCTATACTTACCCATTCAAGGGGATTTAAAATCTAAAAGCAGTAAGAGATTCCAAGATGGTGATTTAATCTTCCTGACTTCAGGCAGGAAACTTAAGAAAGATTAGATTCATTTATCTATTATATATAAACTTTTGTGGTTGGATTGGAAAAGAATATAGCAATGTACATTATTTACATATAATTCTATAGTGTAATATATACATACACACATATACATATATATGTTAGTTACAGAAGTAAATTCAAATTTTCCACCAGTTCCCTGACCATGGCTTTTCCATATTTTCCAGGTTGGGCTACTTTCTCTTTTTGGTTAATTATATGCCTATCTCTGTCTTCTGTGTTTGCACAGATGTTCTAAAAAAGAGCTCCAGATACTGAAGACTCCATTTCACAGGCAAGGAAAGTGGGGCTATGGAGATGTTGTCTGTCCTGAGACAACACTTCCCTCTTCCCTCAGTCCTCCTCACCCTCATTCGTAGCTCCTATGACTAGAATGTATTTTAAAGATTGCTGCCAAGAAAGAATTCCCTATGAAAACCATAGGGTTTTTTTTTTTTCAAATTTTATACATCTCCTGACTTCTAGGGACCCCCAAACTAGTTTCTAGCAAAACACAATCATAAAACTATCAAAATGAGGACATGGCTGACTGGACCAACAGTCACCATTGCTACATTCTTTCCCGATATAACCACAAAAGTCTCACAACTAATAATCATTATGCTTTAAATGCGCATGTGCCAACTGATGAGTATGCTCTTGCAGAATGCTTGGAGCTAGAAGAATATGACCTGAAAAGTTCATGGCATAAAGTCTCCTTTTAACAAGCCTGTCTCCGAATGCATGTCAACAAGAGTGCCCACCCCACCAGCAGCAGAGCAGAAAAGAGAGGGGGAAGGTCATCATAGAATACGATGGGGGGTGGCATTCTGGTAACACTGCAGAAAATGGTATCCAGATAAGTTGAACAGGTCTGTCTACAAAAGACCCAACATCAGCATGGGCTGTCAAACGAACCAAAGACCCCTCTTCTGCAGGAAATGACGTGATGAATATAGAGGGCAACGTTGAGACTTTATATCTCCTACCTGAAATCTGAGATTTTTTATTAGTTACTTCTTGCTGTGACAATATTCCTGGCTATGGCAATATGAAGAAGGCAGAGTTCACAATTCCAGGTTACAACGCATCACTGTGAGGAAGCCAAGAGCAGGGTGGGTGATGCTCAATTTTCTCTCTGTTCTTTTCATTTCCTTCAGGGCCCAGCCCAGGAAATGGTGCTACCCACAGTCAGGGTCAGCCTTCCCACCTCACTCAGTGCAACTAAGAAAACAGGCCATAGGCATAGCCACGGGCTGACCTAATCTAGAAAACTCCTCGCTGTGACTCCGTTCCTATTCTGGGTTGATTCTACAGCAGGACTATCGGACAATCAGAACACACACACACAGAGTCCTCAACAATCCTTCTTCAGGGCGATTATTCACCTTCCTTCCTGTTCTTCACTTATTTTCTATATTTGCTCATTACTCTGGAGAAGCATAGCATCCTTTATCCAGTCACTGGCTCATTGAGTCTCCTTCTATTTTGCAATAATCCTATTATATTTTATAATTTTCACAGTATTGGCTGCGGAAAGATGGTTGATTCCGTCACACCTATTTTCAATGGATTTCATTTGTCATCTTTATTTTGTACGTGGGTGCGGGCTCATGTCTGTGGATCTAGGTGGGATCTGGTGGACATGTGGAAGTCAGAGAACAGCTTGTAGGAATCTGTTTTGGTTTGGTTTTGTTTGCTCACCACCATATGGGTCCTGGGGGATTGAACTCTGGTTGTCAGGCTCGGCAATGGGATCATTCGCCCAGGAAGCCACCTCATCAGCCCTATAAAAAATTTAAAGAATTCAACCTGCAGTGTTTATGTCATATTAGAAAGTAAGACATATACCCATCAAGACAGAGATGCAAAGGCAGACATTCATTTGGTTTAATCTTATTAACCTTTGATAAGTTCTCCATCTTTAATTGCTTTTAGCTTTATCATGTCTCTCTACAATTTGGAACTACTATGTGGTAAGGAATTTGGGGGCATAGTTTATCTTTTCCATCTCCTTCATTGCCCTGTTCATACGGTAAGTGCCTCATGAAAGGTTGTGCTTTAAGGACAATTCAGGCCCCTTTATTTAGTAAAAGCCACTCTGGTGCTTTGGTAATTATCTCTCCATAAGCAAGGCAATTAAAGATTTTTCAGAAGCCTTGGGCCATATTTTCCATAACAAAAGAGACACACATCTGCTTTTATGAGCCATCTTGGCTCTTCAGGATTTCTTCCTTTGTCTGAATGTCAGTCAGAAACCAGGCTTATGACTAATGTGCATCACAGCTTCACACCTCTTCAGAGACTGTGAACACAGCAAAAGTGACATCAGCAGTGTGCCCTTCAGACTTTCAGCTTGACGCATGACCTAGCCTGGGAAGATGGACTGGCAGATGAGCAATAGTTCTGGTGATACAAACTATCAGGTATTCATTCCCTAAGAAATAATGGAAGACTAGAAAGATAGGCATCCTAGAAGACATTTGAAATTGTTGCCTGAGAACTGAATTGAATCCAGGGCTCTCTTTTCATTGGGTAACCACAAGTCCAGGAAATGGCTTTGTGTCCTGAGGATCATCAGCCCTGGCCAGGTATATAAGGGACCCTGCCCAGAGGAGACATCACACCTGAGAACAGCCATCCACTCTCTACTCCTCAGCCCCACTCCAGCCCAGACAACACACCATGACCGGCTCCTGCTGTGGATCCTTCTCCTCCCAGAGCTGTGGAGGAGGCTGCTGCCAGCCCTGCTGCTGCCGCGACCCCTGCTGCTGCCGCCCAGTGTCCTGCCAGACCACAGTGTGTCGCCCTGTGACCTGTGTGCCCCACTTCACCAGGCCCATCTGTGAGCCCTGCCGCCGCCCCATCTGCTGTGACCCCTGCAGCCTGCAGCAGGGCTGCTGTCGCCCCATCACCTGCTGCCCCACCTCTTGCACAGCTGTGGTCTGCAGACCCTGCTGCTGGGCCTCCACCTGCTGCCAGCCCATCTCTGTGCAGGCTCCCTGCTGCAGGCCCCCCTGCTGCCAGCCTGCTCCCTGTCGCACCACCTGCAGGACCTCCCCCTGCAACACCTGCTGCTGAGCCATCTGAGATACAACTTTTCTAGATGAACAGATCTCTTCTTCCATGAGAGGTGCCGCTTTCGGAGCCCACCTGTTCTTCCTCACCTGACTGAACTGTAAAGGCCTATCAAATTTCCTGCATATATGCAGCTGGTCTTCTGCATAGCTCTAGACATATCCTAGCTCTCATCAGCTAAATTCTTGGCCTCAAAAACATGCAGAAACAAAGAAGTTCTTTAATGAAGCTTGATTCCGTGAAGTCATTGTCATTTTCTATTTCCGGGTTCAGATGAGATATATTGTCAGCAATATATTTTGATGCTGTGGTTTTTGCATGATTAAAAAAATTAAAATTTCTTTCTGATGAAGCACATATGCTTTTGGTATTCTTTCTTGGTAATCACAACCACATTTACAGAATAAATTGTAGTGTTCTAAATGAGAAGAATCAATGAGAACATGTTGCCAATGGCTGTATTTTGAACTTTGCCCCCAAGAGCGTTTGAGGTGTAACACCTGTATTTGTCAAAAGAATTCAAATACTTCAGAAAATTTCACTGTTGGGCTTTTGTATTTAAAGGCGCCGACTTTTGGGGTGGTGGGACAAAAACATTGGGGCAGATATTTGATTGTGAATTTGACTCATGAGTGGTCCATACGCACAAGAAAAGGAAGAAAGCCCAAGTGTCAGCCCCACATGCATAGAAAACCATACAATGTTTGTATTAGCTAGGACCCAGGAACACCCTCGCCACTCAGTTCCTCTGTATTTACTGGATCAGCCAATCTCTCATCTTCCCCATAGGTACCACTACGGCAGTTAGGCTTCCAGTGCTAATGATGCGAAGGCCAAATAATACTGCCTTGCTTAGAATCTGACATACACTGTCATTGAAACGGTGTCACTGTGGGCGACTTAATGTTTACATTGATCATTGTGGGATGGCTTTCCTTCTGTTAGATACTTGACTACTGTTTTCTGTTGTTTGCTTGGTTTTATTTTTGCTTGTCTGTTCCACTTATTGCTTGTGTTTCCTGGAATGAAGCCTTCTACCAGAGAAAGGACAGAGCCAAGCAAATTACAAACCAAAGGCTAAAATTAGGGCTATGGACCTTCTGAGTCCCTGGAACCTAATCTACATGAGTCCTTTGAATGCACTGTTCATACACTTAGCCATATGCACTGGTTGATAAGAAAAGGCAGGTGAGGAAGAGGAGGGAGTGGAATGATTTTGGTCAAGATTAGAATCGGATTCATTTACACCCGATTTGGCGCTTAGGATATAGTAGAGCGGTGTTGAAAATAACCACTAAGGAGGTGAGAAAAGAGAACGTTATCTTCACAAACCCCCGCCCCCGCCCCCGTTTGCCTCATTTTTGATATGTACATCTTTTCCAACACTGAGCTGGTTCATCACAAGGTGTCTCAGCAGGATGTCATGTGTACCGGGTGTTCTGTGGTTAGGGACTTCCAGAGATCATTGGATAGAGATACATCTTTAGTACACGTACAGTGGCTTTCTCATTATTAGGAAGGACACTTGTTTCCCATCAGACTCTTGGCTTACAAATCCCATTTCTTCGTTTTGTTTTCGCAGTGCTGTGAAGAGAGCCTTCCCGACACTAAGAAAGATCTCTACCACTGAGATAGATGCCTCTTCCTCTAGGAGCCGAATTTTTTTCTAAGTATCTTTGCTCAGCATTAAAAAAAAAATCTCTTAACTACCTCTGTTTTACTTCCTTATTATTCATGGTTTTAGACTTCTAAAAGCTTTTTATATTACTTTGTTTTCTAAGGTTATATTTCATTTTATTCCAAGCACATTAATATTACAATGTTGACACATGTTTGGTTCCACGCTAACCCTACACCCTGGTCAGCAATAGTGGCTGCTATAGTGCTGGGTCACCCTATAAGGAGCTATGCAAGCGACATGACAAATAAGTAGGAATATATATATATATATATATATATATATATATATATATATATAGAGAGAGAGAGAGAGAGAGAGAGAGAGAGAGAGAGAGAGAGAGAGAGAGAGACTGATTGTTTGAAGCAATTAATCATCACAGTTGCTTCTGACAGTGGAAATGAACTTCATGAAGCCTAATGCACAGGAAATCATTGGTGATACAGACAAGATAGAACCGAAGACCATTTTGAACTGGAACCAGTACACCAGTACAGTTACACGGAGATGAAAGCCTCCCTGGATGGGCTCAGAGTCTTTGACTGCCTCACCTTTTGGGTGGCTTTGTTCAGAGTGTCCCATGACTATTTAATTATGCCCAGTTTGTTTGGAGGAATATTTGGGGATTTTTAGAATTCCTAGATTATGTGGGACTCAATTCTTGCAGTTCCTGGGGATATTTGGTAAGAGATAGAATGCAGGTATGTGACTGAAAATGTCACATCCCAACAGCTGTAAAAGTAAATACACCATTAAGATTCCTAAACAAAGCAACTATGTAATTAGCCCTGGTCATGTGCTCCTCGTTATTAATTCTGCAGGCAATTTAACAAATAAACACTATTTTAGTCCATATGTGGGATATGAGTGTTGGCAGCAGAATCTACTAATTACTGACAGTGACAAAATAACTTATTTAGCATGGTAGAGGGAAATGGAAGGAAATAATAATGCCTACTTTTTAAGAATTTATAAAGAATAAATTAACACATGTATTTAACTAAGCACAATGAAACAATTGGAATTCAGTTACACAAAGCAAAGATCTAAAGCAATAGAATTCTCTTCGACCTAGAGAGGTTAAGACCCTGAAATTGGGTAATGGGTATCTAAGAAAAAATCCACTGAAGATTTGGGTCTGCAAGGATGTGTTCCTGGAACTCCTGAAGAAGATGGGAAATTTCTGTCTTATTAATGTATTGTGACAGACTCTTAAAACATTCGTGCTTTGCTTTGTCCTGAGCAGTGAATGGACAAGGAACTGAACACGGATTTGCTGAATTCCCTTCTATTGTTAGCAAGTAATACCCAGTGCATCGCAGCCCTTTTGTGCCACCAAAACACCACCTGGTAAAGTGGCGTCAAACTATAAAGATAATTGGTGGCTTTGAAGTTAGGGTTATTAAATTCATATTTGAGCCATAAATAGCAAAAGATAATGAATTGCCATTAAAGAAGGGACGTAAATAATCTTGTACAAGAACCTGAGAACCTAAAGCATGTCAAGAAAACTTACTAACCCACCAATGCCATTACAGAGGAGTAAACCAAAACAAGGAAATGGACATTTATCCTGAGGATCATCAGCCCTGGCCAGGTATATAAGGGACCCTGCCCAGAGGAGACATCACACCTGAGAACAGCCATCCACTCTCTACTCCTCAGCCCCACTCCAGCCCAGACAACACACCATGACCGGCTCCTGCTGTGGATCCTTCTCCTCCCAGAGCTGTGGAGGAGGCTGCTGCCAGCCCTGCTGCTGCCGCGACCCCTGCTGCTGTCGCCCAGTGTCCTGCCAGACCACAGTGTGTCGCCCTGTGACCTGTGTGCCCCACTTCACCAGGCCCATCTGTGAGCCCTGCCGCCGCCCCATCTGCTGTGACCCCTGCAGCCTGCAGCAGGGCTGCTGTCGCCCCATCACCTGCTGCCCCACCTCTTGCACAGCTGTGGTCTGCAGACCCTGCTGCTGGGCCTCCACCTGCTGCCAACCCATCTCTGTGCAGGCTCCCTGCTGCAGGCCCCCCTGCTGCCAGCCTGCTCCCTGCCGCACCACCTGCAGGACCTCCCCCTGCAACACCTGCTGCTGAGCCAATTAACCTTAACACTAAGGACTCCTAGGAGTAACTAGGTTTTTGGTTCTTGCTGCCACTACTCAAGACATCCAAAAAAAAAAAAATCCTTTTCTAGTCAATTATGTTCTTCAAATTAATTCAACTTATACATGGCAGATACCTTTTGGGACCCTCTTCTGATAAAGAACACTCTGCACTCTCTTTGGACTGTGACCCAATACGTGCTTCAAACTGTTTTCTAATAAACTCAACATTTTCTGCATAGAAATTATGGGTGTTGTGATAATTTCCTTTGGTCTGTTGCGGCAATTACCCCAGACTTTTTTTCAATAAAAGATACAGAATAATCTTAAATATAATCTCAAATTGTTCTGAGATTAAAGTCTGAGTTGTTATCTTGGAACCCTTGTAAGTAGCTTTGGGGACAAGCAGCTGGCTAGAATGGCAGCAGTTGGTCCCCATGTGTTTATCACATAACCCAAATACATCCACACCAGTCAAATGAGAATTAAACGCAGTGATCAGCCTGTTAGGAAGCTGTGTCCAGGCAACATTGCATGCCCAGGCTGCTGGCTTGTATTTTTGTTTCTTGAGTGAACGTCTGTTGGGTTATCATGAAAGTCTACAAAGCAGAGAAAACCCAGGCTACATCCAATTAATGAAGTCTGCTTTGCAGAAGAAAACTTTGCTAACAAATGTGAAATAAGTCAGTTATTTATAGATGTCAACAAATTACCCCAAAGACTGGACAATTCCCAAACTTCAATCTTGAGGTCTACAGCTGTAGTAACATAGAAGCCTATCCTTCCTGCCAAAATCACTAAGTCTCTCTCTCTCTCTCTCTCTCTCTCTCTCTCTCTCTCTCTCTCTCTCTCTCTCTCTCTCTCTCTCTCTCTCGTTATCAATTTTACTGCTGCTTTCAGTAAGCAATCTCCTCCTGTGTGATATTAGTATGTTAGGGAGAGTTGCCAGCTCATATGGATATTAAGTCTGCAGTGATCTTCCAAGTGTGCTTATCTTTGGGCTCAGAAATTGCAGGTTATTCATATTTGTCAAGCCAATCAATCACTGTCAATTTGGTGTGTCTTTGTTATGCATCTTCTATAAATGAGGCACTGAGCAACATCACACCGAAGGGTTACAGGGGGTGAAACAGTAGACCTGGTCTGAAAGAGTATACGCAATGCATAGGGGGATGATGTGTATGTAAGAAAACTATCAAACTACGTGTCACAAGCAACAGAAACAAAGAATTACAAAACCAGCTGAGCAATGTGGTTCAGGCTCATAACCCCAGAACTCGTGAGGTTGAAGCAGGAAGATCACCACAACTTTGAAGATAGCCTGGGCTATATAGAGAAATCCTGTGAGAGCATAGAAAGGGAATAAAGGAAGGGACAGAGAGAAGGAAAACCAGGCATGGTAGCACACACCTGTAGTCCCAGCACTGTGAAAAGGGAAGCTGGAGGGTCAGGAGTTCTAAACCAATGTCTGCTCCAGAGTTTGAGGTCTTCCTGGGTTCTATGAGACCTGAGATCCTGTCATTATCCCACACCTTCTCAAAGAGACAAAAGTAAGTGTGTGTGTGTGTGTGTGTGTGTGTGTGTGTGTGTGTGTGTGTGTGAGAGAGAGAGAGAGAGAGAACAGAAATGATGAAGATGATAAACCTATTAGGAAATACCCCACAACTGTCCATAAAATATTTATATTATAAAGTAAGTTGTAATATATAAAACCATTTTGTGAGAAAAAAAAATTTAAACTATATCTGTCTATGGCAAAATTGTCATATCTACTCACAGTTGATGATAATACTCAGTTTCTTCTTTAAATTTCCTTAATTATATAATCTTTAAGTAAGCACATGATTTTACTATGAATGAGATGCAGTATCTCAACGCTATTATTTAGGAGACTAGAGAAAAGAATTTATATGTTATAAAATCAAGAGCGGGAACTATTTAAATGAGTCAAGAAAAACAATAGTTGGAACAAATAAGTATATCACAAGCAACATTTAATATGTATGGAAATGGCACCATGAGACCCATTTCTTCGTGTGGTAACCAAAAAACAAGTTAAAATAATAATGTTTTCTTTGGAGAAACTGTTACTACTTTGGAGAAAAAATTCAAGTCTCTTTTCCAATATATTCTGATTTCAGAACAAACCTACATACTGAAGTCTGACCTGAAAGCAGTGTTTTGCACTGTTAAAGAGGTCTCTGTTCAACAGAGAGGCGTACCACTAGATAAAGAATTGGAATTCCCTGATATTTAACAAAACATAACCAAATTATAAAACATTGAATTTATCTTTTAATACTCAAAAATCGGTTCAGTTGTATAGGTAATCTGCATTCTTATGCTCCAAATTAATAATTTCATAAGTTGAAAAATGGGCAACCAGAAATTTGAGAACACAAGAAAATATTTCCCCCACAAAATATGGTCACAATGCTGATATTGAACAGAAGTGCTGAGTGAGGTCCTATGGCTTGCTGCACGTAAAAAATTGCCCACCACCACCACCAGGAAACTTTATAAATCCTTTATGGACATTTTTAAATGCTTTGTTCTAGGAGCTCAGGCTGTTGTTGAACTGGAAGCTTATAGTAACACATTCCGCCCACGCTTCTCACACGTGCATGTCCTCTCCACTCAGCAGTAAGTAGTCTTATTCCCCTGAACAAAGACCTGGAAAGTGCTAAATCTTCCTTACAGACCTTAAAATTTGCTTTACAATTATAAGAAAACCCATCACAAAATATTCATCTTATTTGATATGAATCCTGTAGTGGCCAAGCAGAGAACTGGCCCCTATCAAACATCCTGACTTGTTCTATGTTGAAATTTCAAAGTCTATTATACACCAAAATAATATGGTGTGTGTGTGTGTGTGTGTGTGTGTGTGTGTGTGTGTGTGTGTGTGTGTGTGCTCATGTGGGGCATGAACATGCATGTGCACATGCACATGTGTGCCCATGCATGTGAAGACCAGTGATCAATATTGGGTGTCACTTCTTAGGTACCATTCATCACTGGTTAGGTAGCTGGTCAGGTAGCTCAGGGGATCTGCCTATCTCTTCCATCCCAGTACAGAATTATAATCACATGCCACCACACTTTCTTTTTAAAAATTGAATTCTGGGAATATAACTGAGGTCCTGATGTTTACAAGGCACATCAGTTTACTCACTGAGCCATCCTCCTTCCTAATGTTTTAGGAATACATATTTTTAGATAGGGTCTCACTCCTCAGTTCAGACTCTCCTCAAATGAGAAACTCTCATACCTCATCATCCTGAGTACTAGGATTACAAGCCAGCAAAGCCAGCTAAAACACATTCCTTCATCTAAGAAAAATTAGACATCTGAGTCTGCACTTAGTCCTTGGACAGTATTAGTTTATTTAGTCCTATGACTATCCAGATATGCACCATACCATGACCCATGGACACAAAGCCAGTGAGAAGCAGAGCCTCACATGAGTGCTGAGTGTTACAAGATAAGTGGTTTCAGAAAACAGCCTCTGTCTCACTGCCAATGCCAGATACACCATTGAGTCCCCACAGCCCTTGTCATGGATAATGGGAACAGGAACCATATGTCCTCTTCCTAAAAATGAGGATGGGCTGGGTAAAAAGGATAAGATGCTACAGTAATCAAATACCTGAAGAGTTTACTGAGGTGTTCTCAGATTCTGTCCTTATAGATTTTATGTAAGAATCA
This sequence comes from Phyllotis vaccarum, assembly GCA_033318265.1. Classification (NCBI taxonomy): domain Eukaryota; kingdom Metazoa; phylum Chordata; class Mammalia; order Rodentia; family Cricetidae; genus Phyllotis; species Phyllotis vaccarum. The sequence goes on from JARWLC010000008.1 coordinate 22,374,480, forward strand.
GAAAAAAATCCCTATGGGACAACTGATGAGAAGCACATGTAACAGAGAAATTCATCTTACTAGTTTGTATTTTGCATCTATGGAGGAGATTCCCATTGCAAAAGGGATGAGATTCCACAATAACATGAAATCTGATTATTAATGGGCACCAAATATACAACTGAGTTGAAAAGGAGGAGGAGGAGGAGGAGGAAGACACATTATGCCTATTGAACAAAAGAAAGAATGTGAAGCACGTGAACCATCATTATCCATGAGATACATCTACATTGCTCCATCCTCTATCTCCCTGGTTGTAGAAATGCATTCAGCCAATCCATGGGTTTCCCCCCTTGGAGGTAGTGTTTCACATAGCCCATGCCAACTTTAAACTTACTATGTAACCAGAGATCACTTTGTACTCCAGAACCTCTTGTCTCCACTCCTTGAGCCCGAGACACGGGGGGGGGGGGGGGGGAGGTCATACTAAAATAATCTAGATGCTGCCTGGGAAGTTTCAGGAGGGTTTACAAAACTGGGAAGTAAGGAGGCCCTTCCTGAAGAAGGATACCCAGTGTGTCTTGAGCAGAGCTACAGAATAATGAATGTGGGGCAGCCTTTCTTTATGGCCCACCTCCAGAAAGCTGTATTGAATAATACCTTTGCAGTGTAGAGCAAGGAAACATCCATCATTTCACTTGATGAGATTCAGAGTATATAAAAGAGGAAGTAGAACTCCCCCTACATTTTTTGGGTTGGGGAGATGGCCCTGTGACCAAAATGTCTGCCACACAAGCATTAATATCTGAGTTTGGACCTTCAGCATGAATGTAAAAGCTGTGCATCTATAACCCTTTGTGGGAACGTGGAAACAGGTCTGCCTCTGGATTTTGTTGGCCAGACAATTTGGCTGAATTAGTGAGCTTCAGGTTCAGGTAAGAGACGGTGTCTCAAAAAGTACTGTAAAGCAGAAAGAGGAAAACATTGACACAGACATTCGGATCCCACACGTGTACCTGCATCTACATACACACATGTGAACAAGTACTCATACATACACCAACACATACATACAAAAGTCACATTTCCAGTTAGGCATGATGATCTGCATCTGTAATTCCAACACTTGGGCAGCTGGGGAAGGTGGGTTATGAGTTGAATGACAGCCTGGGCTACATAATGAGTCCCTGCCTCAAACAAACAAAATCTGATTTAGAGATGAAAATTAGTTCCCTGTGACCAGAAGCATCACAGTTGGAAACATCCTGAACTGGAGAAAATAAAGATTCACTTTTACAGTAAGGTTTCCTGGCCCCAGGCAGTCAGAGGTCCAGACCCACAGACCTGTAGCCCCAGACCCCTTAGCCGCCCGCCACTGCTCAGGTCCCCAGAAATGATTCAGACACTTATATTAAGTTCATGCTATTTGGCCTATGGCTCAGGCACCTTGCTAGCTTGCTCTTCCATCCTAACTCAACCCATTCTCATTAATCTGTCTGCCACGTGGCCCGTGGCTCACTTGTGTTCCTTACATGTTTCTTCTTGGGTAGCTGGCTAGGTCTGTCTGACTCCACCCTGCTTCTCCTACCTATGCTGTGATTTCCCCTCCTACTTTTTCTATGGTGCCTGTCATGGGCCAAAACAGCTTCTTTATTTAAAGATTGATATTCACAGCATACAGAAAGACAGTCCCACAATTCACAGACCTTAGATGCTTTTTAAGAATGCATTTACAATACATTAATACAATGCGATAATATTTACAAAAGTAAACTTGGGAGGGACTACAGAGATAGTTCAATATTTAAGAAAGCCATGGCTACTAGCAGAAGACCCAAGTTCGATTCCCAGTACCTATTGGGGACTCACAGCTATCTGCAACTCCAGTTTCAGGGCACCTAATGCCCTCTTCTGATCCGTGAGAGGATGAGACATTTTCATGGGGCATTTATATGCATATGGGCAAAGCGCTCACACATAGAAAATAAAATCAAACACACCTAAAAATTACTTCTTTTATTTTTCTGTATATGAGCTATTGTTTTAGAAAAAGGGTTGGTAGTATCTTATACCTAATAATAATAAATAATAATAAATAATAAATCTATTTCTAGTGAATCCATTAAACAGCATGCCTCGTGCCTGTTTTGTTTACAGACAGGTGCTTCCAGGGTAGAATTCAGTCAGTGGTTTGTGTATCTCACTACAGTATATTATGTTGAAAATTAAGTTGTTTTGTGACCATTTGCTCCAGGTTTATCTTAATGTTCATATGCAAAATGAGCCCAAGAGATGGTATGAGAAGTCATTGGAGATTGATACACAGGTAAAATCGCAGTCAAATAAGAAAATCCTGGTGTTCCATTATACAATGGGTGATTAGATAACAATACTGCATAATCAAAACTGGAAGACAGAATTGAGAATGTTTTCAGCACAATGGAATGATAAGTGTCTGAGGTGATGATGGTAACTTGTCTCGAGGAGTGATCAATTCACAGTGTGTGAGTGTAGCACAACATCACACTTAACTATATAAACTAGAAAATATTCTGTCAAATAGCACTCTGTCATCTCCGGGCTGTGATTTTCAAGCTTTCACAATGAACAGTGAGCGTAAAATGTTCATATTTAGAGTTGTAATAAGAATCATTTAATGAGGTCATGACTCAACTATTATTCAACAGAAGTTAGCTTAATTAGTCAAAAGGTAAATAAGAGGGGTCATCAGCCCTGGCCAGGTATATAAGGGACCCTGCCCAGAGGACACATCACACCTGAGAACAGCCATCCACTCTCTGCTCCTCAGCCCCACTCCAGCCCAGACAACACACCATGACCGGCTCCTGCTGTGGATCCTTCTCCTCCCAGAGCTGTGGAGGAGGCTGCTGCCAGCCCTGCTGCTGCCGCGACCCCTGCTGCTGTCGCCCAGTGTCCTGCCAGACCACAGTGTGTCGCCCTGTGACCTGTGTGCCCCACTTCACCAGGCCCATCTGTGAGCCCTGCCGCCGCCCCATCTGCTGTGACCCCTGCAGCCTGCAGCAGGGCTGCTGTCGCCCCATCACCTGCTGCCCCACCTCTTGCACAGCTGTGGTCTGCAGACCCTGCTGCTGGGCCTCCACCTGCTGCCAACCCATCTCTGTGCAGGCTCCCTGCTGCAGGCCCCCCTGCTGCCAGCCTGCTCCCTGCCGCACCACCTGCAGGACCTCCCCCTGCAACACCTGCTGCTGAGCTGTGAGCTGAGCGCCTGGGGCAAGCAGCCACCCTTTGGAAAATAGACCTGTTCCTATTTCTTTCCCTAACCTCCTGCCCTGAGCTACGGATGCCCTAAGTCAACCAGCTTGTGCACCGAGGCTGGAGCCTTCCATTAGGTCTTGTGAGACCCTCTATAGCAGTCTTTATCCTTATTTCCTTCTGGGGTCTCAGGTCTTTGAACATGCTAATTTTTTAAATAAATTTCTCTTCTTTGGCCTCACAAATAATTGCTTTACTCTTACTTCTGCCTTTTAGGTTATTTTAATTAATTCTCTGAGAATTTACTCCACATGTACAACTTATGTTGATCAAATCAATGTCCCTCACTCCCAGTCCAATGCAGTGATGCATTTATTGGCATGTGTATAGGGCCATCCACTGAGGCCTGGACATCTACCCGAGGAGGGGAGGGTGTCTGTTTTTTTTGGGGGGGGTTGTTTTTTTTCATACTTAACTAATTAGGTCTCACAGAAATTCCAATTGCTTACCACATGCAAGTCACAGGCTGCATAGACTGTGAGAAACACTTAGCTGAGGTTTTACATTTTTGCCCTCAAAAATCTCAAAAGTCCCCACCTAAATGACAAATGATATTCAATTAATGACTAATACTAAAAGAGAGAGATATAGTCTTCCCAGTAGACAAGCTCTCTAATGGGTTATGCAATATCAGGTAGTCATCTCTAAAACATATACACATGAGTAACACGTGAAGCTCCATTTATCGATTTGTGTGTGAATACATGTAATAATCACAAAGGAAAAGACAAATTTAAATATGTCCTTTTAATTTTAATATTTTATTAGTATTTTTTTTTTCTGTGTTTGGGTGTTCTGCCCGTGAGTATGTCTCTTCATCACACATGTGCCTGGTCCTTTCAAAGGTCAGGAGAGGGCATGGGATCCTTGGAGCTGGAGTTACAGGCAGCAATGAGCTGCCCTGTCAGTGTTGAGAATTTAACTCAGGACCTCTGAAAGAGCAACCAGTGCTTCTGACCACTGAGCCATCTCTCCATCTTAATTTTTTTTTCTTTTATTAAAAGCCTCCGGGGAGATGAGTCATATCTACCTTGACACAATTAAATAGAGGATGATAAATACGAGTGCACATATCATAAAGTGTCCACAAAAACATAACTATTATTCTGAAAGAAACACATCTTGGCTAGAGAATTGGATATATGACGGGCCGCACTGGAAGGGCTATTCTGAGAATTCATATGCTTTGCCTAACAGCCAATGGAGTTTGTAAGTAAGCACTAAGAAGCCACTTAAAGCCTTGGGTCCATACACGGCAAGACAGAAGAAACTGGTACTGGGAATGGTCTATGGGAGTTTCTTAATGAAGACCAAAAGATGTCTCAGTCAGTAAAAGTGTTTACTGTGCAAGGTGAGAACAAGGATTCAACACCAGGCACCCATGGAAAAAGTCAGGCATGGTAATGCAGACTTCTAACCTCAGTACTGGGACAGACACAGCCTAATCAGCAAGCCACATGTCCCCCGGAGGGACTCTGTCTCAATTAAAAAAAAAAAAAAAAAAAAAAAAAAAGAACAGCTCCTGAGGATGACACTCGGGGTTGGGTTGAGTTCTGCCTCTTTCCCGTTCATGCACACACACACAAAAACTGAACATATATGTTCACATACGGGGAGGTGGTAGGGGGATGCACAGTGAGGATGACAAACAGAAAATCAGAAGGTCTGTTACATCTAAAGTGAGAGACAAGAGACAACCAGAGTAAATGTGACTTATTTCCACTCTGAGAGAAACTTGCATGGTCTAAAAATGCTTAACAGGATTTGGACATATTTATGCTTCTTTGCTTTGTGTTTCGGATTATTATTCTGTAGTATATCCAACCCAACATCTCATGTTTATATTCTTGAACTGCTAAAAAAAAAACACATTTGAATTAGAGACAGTACACAATGACTTTTACTGATTCTCAGTGGAACCTGGAAAACAGCATGTTATAAAATAGCAAGAACTGATCTAGGAAAGGAAGAGGGCATTACCATACCTCTCTGTGAATACAAATGCACATTAACTTCTCTGGATTAATCTCTTCCAAGATCACTGCGCTCTTCAACAATCTATCTGAAGGAAAATTAAAACTCATTTCTACCACAAAAATGTTCTGGTCTAGAATTTGAGAGTAAATGGCTTTGTTTTTGACTCATGCCTTTAATTAATACTATCAATACCTCACAGCTTTGTGTACCAGGTAAAAATGTGAGGCAGATAAATTCTTTCTTTATAATCCTTCCAGCATCCTGTGGATAGTAGAACTAAACAATCTTGTGATACTTATACTGAAAACAATATTGGTTTCTACACCTAAAATGCTAAGTACTCAAAAATGAGTTATTAGTTTTTCTTTCCATTAGTCAAGGAGTAATGTAAACGCAGGCGTTTTCAACTTCATGCCTGTTGCCATGGTTAACAGACATCACACATCTTTAATGAAACTGGTATGCATAATATTTCATTGTAATCTTACCACTGTCTAAAATAGTATCCCCATCTCATAAAAAGCAACTTTGTGCTTGTATTCATATGCATAGGATCAATAAGTCTACTTCAGAAGAAAAACTGACTTTGGTCACTACCCTTCATTAATGTCCCCTCATGTGACCCTAAACACTTAGCAGAAAAATCACACTACTTTTTTTGTTGACTACCAGGAATAGTTTTAACTTTCTGCTTGCTAAGGTGTATCCTTACTTTTTGCTTTTGTACCTACTAATACATATTGATAACCTGTTTTTTAATCTCCCTTACGATCATTACGAACCAGAAAAATAGTATTTCCTGATTCCTTTTGCCTGCTTGGCTCCTCTTTGTAAATTCAGCTATTGTTCCCTTTGCTCAATAGCTTTTTGCAAGGCACATGGTATAATAACATTAAATGACATAAATTGAAAGCCTTTGAGGAACACTGTCCAAATGATCCACACAGCATCGATTTTTAGCTACCATAAAGATGCATAAATTTTACTTGGCTGCTTTGCGAGTGCTTTTCCCCACGTACTGATTACAAACGTTAGCCTCTTCTTGAAATTAAATTGGAGTGCAACAGGTTTTGTTGCATATACTCTCCTGAGTGACAAATGTCTCCCCAGTATTAATGTCTTAAATTTAGAAGAGCTTACAGAAATTGTAGAAAAATATCTGGAGAGATCTGTGAATTCACCTTCATGTTTAACTTATCTATGTGTAACTTTCTTTACAATGGTATAAAAACTGTGGTCTTACCAATAAAATACCAATAGAACCATAAAGACAGTCTTCTTGAAGGACAACCCAGGTCAATTATTCTTTTCTGAATATTTGAGTTTTGGTAGGTATGTTTTTATAATTATAATTACAGATGAGAGTCACCCTTGTCAGGTGCTGTGACCACAAACACAAAACTGAGACCAAGACTCAAGTGGGAATCATGACTCTGTTTGGACATAAGGCATTTAGCATGTCTACCTCAGATGAACATGTATGATGAGCACTGGCTGAGCAACAAGGAAACAACCATTTAAAGATATGTTTAAAGTAACTTGGAGGTCCCAGAAAATCTGGTTTTAAGAGTAACAAGATAAAAATGTTACCTGTCACAGAGTGACTGCTCAAGGCTTATAAAAGGGTCCAAGGAGAAGAAGCACCCAGAATTTAGAAACTCACCTCTGCTACACAGCTCTCTAACCAACGCCTGACACCATGGCCTGCTGCGCTACTAGCTTCTGTGGCTTCCCCACATGCTCCACAGGTGGCACCTGTGGATCCAGCTGCTGCCAACCCAGCTGCTCCCAGTCCAGCTGTTGCCAGCCCACATGCTGCCAGCCCAGCTGCTGCCAGCCCAGCTGCTGTCAGTCCAGCTGTGGCATTGGAGGTGGCCAGGAGGGTGGCAGTGGAGGCGTGAGCTGCCGAGTTAGATGGTGCCGCCCAGACTGCCGCGTGGAGGGCACCTGCCTGCCCCCCTGCTGCGTGGTGAGCTGCACACCCCCAACCTGCTGCCAGCTGCACCATGCCCAGGCCTCCTGTTGTCGCCCATCCTACTGTGGACAGTCCTGCTGCCGCCCAGCCTGCTGTTGCTACTGCTGCCAGCCCAGCTGCTCTGAGCCCAGCTGCTGCCAGCCCAGCTGTTGAAAACCTTCTGACAAGAATCTTGAGAGTTTGACACTTCAAAATGAACCAACTATATCCCTAGAAACCTTCTGAATTTCAGTACTGATAACTCAGCTATTGGCACAGCTACATAATCTCTCGGGAGGTAAATTCATTTACAGTGAAAGAGCCAATGTTTCTGTTGGCTTGAACCCTAACAAAGCCCTACACTGTGGTCAGGAGCATGTGATACATTTCTATAAGAATTACCAGAAATATTTCAGTAGTTTATTGGGACTCATGTTTAATAAAAAGTATTTGATCTCTCCAATGGCAAAAAGTTATTGTCAATGCTTTCTTTCCTTGGGAATTTGTTCATAGTAGTGGGCATTGGAATTTTTTAAAGTCTCAGCATGGCACTACAATATTGTTTTCTTTTGTTATGCTTGTTCTTTTAATAATTCTTTTTCTTTGTTTCCGTCTAAATGGCTCATTATTTCTGCAACCGAAATACATAATTCAAAAAACAGAGCAACAGTTAGGACCCTTACCTGAACAAAGTGGTCCTGATGCTCTGAAAGGTCAATTTTGCAAATAAGAAGTTTGTGTCACTTAGGTGTCCGAGGCATTGCCAAGCCCATCTAGTTGGGCATATATGAGTCTACATTCAGTCATCAAAGGGATACCAAAGTGTAATGGAAAATGAAAGATCATAAACTCAAGACGGCAAAATAATAGCATCGATGCTTCTAGTCTTGGCTTGTATGCACTGATCCATGACTACTTGGTAAGTCACATCACTCTCCTGAGCAACTATTTCTCATATGAAAAGTGAGGGATGCTCCTTTCAGGGAGAGATATGTAGATCATCTAATAAGTAGGTGACATGCTGGCAATAGCCTCAGACATCCGAAGAGGAAAAGCACCCAATGATCCAATAATATTATATACTTTATTGCTGTCTCGGTTAGTTTACATTGACAGCCTCACATACTCCGGCGTCATGTGGGAGGAGGGAACCTCAAATGAAGAAGCGCCTTGATCAGATTGGTCTGTGGGGGTGCCTGTAAGGAGTTCTCTTGATTGATAATTCATATGGGAGGATTCATCCCACTGTGGACACTACCTTCCCTAGGCAGTGGGTCCTGAGCTGTGTAACAGAACAAGCTGAACCAGGTTTCAATCCTAGCCAAAAAAAAAATGTATAAAGACTCCTTTTTTTCTTCACTTCATCCTAACCAGCACTTCTTAGTTATTTTCTTGACCTTAGCTATTCTAAGTGGGATAAGATGAAATGTCAAAATAACTTCAATTTGCACCCCCCCCCCAATTGCTACCGAATACTTTAAAAGATACTTTAATATTTTAAAATATCTTTGAATACTTTAAAAGATACTTCTTAGCCAAATGAAATTCTACTTTTGAGAGCTCTGTTCAGATCTATAGTCCATTTTAATTGGGCTATTTGGTGTTTTAGTTCTTTGTATATTCTGGATATTAATTATAGATATGGATAAGTTCTTAATATCCCCCCTCCAGATGAGGCACTATAGGCAATCAATGGCTCCTGAGAGAGAGAGAGAGAGAGAGAGAGAGAGAGAGAGAGAGAGAAACAGTTTTCTTCAGGGAAATCTCCCTTCTATGTTTTTCAATCCCAAGTAGCCAGCCTTTAAAAAGGCACATGTCAGCAGCATTAAAGAAACTGAACTCAGTAAGAAACTTATCATTTTAAAAGAAGAGGTTCTGAGTTTGAGAGGGAGTGGGGGTATGAGAGGCATTGAGGAGAGAGAAGGGACAGAAATGATGTTAATATAATAGGTTCAATATCCATATATAAAATTTTCAAAACCTATAAAGAAACAAATAAAAATAACAACCAGAACCAAAAGAAAATAACGCTAGCTAAGCATATGCTGAGAAGCGGCCAGTCAGCACCTGGGCTTTTTCCTCCATGGTTTCTGCTTCAGTTCCTGTCCTGACTTCCCTCAGTAACTGGACAATACAAGCAGAAATAAACATTTTCCTTCCTTCAGTTGCTTTTGGTCAAAGTTTGGTTTTTTTTTTTTATCATATTAGCAGCAAATCAAACCAGGAAAACTGCCATTTTGAAGATTTTATAAATTGCCTTGAAAGATTAAAGGGGCCATTGGTGTCTTACAATAAGATCATCTCTAGCCATTGTGCCTAAACTGTCCGGGCCAGAATGTCTGCTGTTGTCACATCATTAATGACTTGTAACTAGTCATCTTCGATATGTACTTTGGAAAACGATGAAAGCAAAGAATCAGTCTACAAACCTGTATTTTTGTACCTGTACAATCCTCTCAAGCATTGTGAGGCAAAATAGAGAACACAGTGTCAGTCATATCCGATCGCTGTTCTTAGCCTAATCTCCAAAGGGTGTTCTAAAGGAAAGCAAGTTTGAAACAAAACATGCCTAATGGAGCTTCCAATGCACGGGATAAAATCTTTGGACATAGAATCAACATGGTGAGCTACAGGCTATGATTAGCAGCACTTAGTCAATGATTGTTTGAAGATTATAGGCTATTTTGAAGTGGTTAAAAAGATTTGACATTGGAGAAGTTGAGAAAATAGCACAGTGGGTAAGAGCCTTTGCTATGAAAGGAAGGAGATCTGAGTTCAAATCCATGGTGTCCACAGGAAAAGCCAGGCATGGCCACATATGATGGTAACACTGACACTGGGGAAGCTGACAGGCAGACCCCAGGAGCACCCTGGCCATCTAGCTAGTCAACATGGAGCGCTTCAGATTCACTGAGAGATCTTGTCTCAGACAAAATGGCAGAGCCAGCAAGATGGCTCAGCATCGGGGAAAAACCAGGCACCAGAGTTTTATCCCCAGAACCCATGTAAAGATGGAAGAAAAAGAACAGACTCCATAATGTTGCTTTCTTATGGCGTGTGCACACACATGGACCACCACCAATAAAATTAATAGCAATAACAATAGAGGAATAGTCCTCATACTCTTCTCTGGCCTTTTCCATATGCACATGCCTAGGATGTGCCCGTGATCATATACCACACAGCACATACATACACAAAACGTAATAAATGTCACTTTGTTATACACATTAAAATGGCTCTTTCGTGGCATACGAATTTTCCTCAATTTATAAAAAGTAAAAAAAGGGGGACCTCCCTAGTAGAACTTTATAACCACTAGAAAAGTACTACCTTGAAGTCACCGTACACTCAGGGAACACAACCTATCAAACCTACAATACATTGGGAAAAAAATGATACACTCTTTCTTCTGTGTGAACACGGCCCACATCCAGGCACAAGTTATACATCTGTGCTTAATGGGCTTACAACCTGGTCAACATCCCAAATCCTGATGTATAAGTTACTTGACTCCATCTGGATAAAAAGGTAAAGAGTTGAAGCATCTTTCATGTAGAAGGACTTCAACACAGAAGCATCAAAAGGATGTAGGTTGGCATTTAGAAAACTCAAGAAAGATCTTATTACTAGATCAAAACTAGCAAGCTGGAGCTGAGGTTTGTTTGGTCCCTGCAATAGGGTTCTAAGCACAGAAGCATGGATGCCCTGGGCAGGAATGGTGCATTCATTTGGCTGGTGTATCAACCACTCACACTTTTTCCTTCAGAAATAGAAGTGAGAATTAGATCAGACTGGCTAAGAGCATCCGTGAGTTTATAACATCAGAGTTCAGAGACCTGCATTTCCACTAAGACAGAGACACAAGTTCCTGGTATTCAAAAAAAGATAGAAAATCTACAAAAAGAAACATGATGAATATTTTTTAGCTGTTTTGAGGTCCATGAAAATAAATACAGAAGAAACAGATTCAAGTAGTGGGAAATGAAGAGTCTGGTTACAACCCCATGTTCTTCATTTATTTGAGATCGGTAAGGGGATGCTTAGATTTCATCTTCTCTTTATGGCAGAGAAGTACAGTTCTCAAATTTCAAGTGACATTTTAAATTGCTCTATTAGATTTAGCATGTGTGCATCAACATTCACAGAAGAGTCCAGATAGGAGGAGTTGGTTCTTCCTCCCACTACATGGATCCCAGGGATCAAACTCAGGTCATCAGTTTCCGAGGCTTGCCCTTTTACCTGCTGAGTCAGATAAAAGTCTCGTTTCATTGTCAGTAATTACCTAAGTCCCTAATCATGAAAATTGACTTAAATCTTGTACTGCAGGAATTGTTGAAAACAGTGCCAGAGTGGAAAACACAGCAACAATAATGCCATGCATAATGCCATTATCTCCAGGGTGTCTTATCAGCAATGTACTTCAGTGCCTCAAATACCCGTGATCAGTATCTTTAGCACCAAGCATGCTGCTGAATTCAGATTTCAACATAAATTAAACAGCCCTTGAAATTGTTATCATGATGCCTGTACACCTCAACCACCTACGTGAAAGATTAGCTAGCCAAAGAAGCTGGGGAGATGGCTCAGGAGGGAAAGGGCTTGAGTTTGACTTCTCAGGATCCACATAAAGCTAGAGGGATCTGTGATCTCGGGTCTTCTATGAAGATGGGAACTGGAGACAAAAGAATCCCCAGAAGCCTACAGGCCAGCTAGCTTGGCCCATGCAGTGGAAAGCAAGAAACCCTGTTTCAAACAAGGGGAGGATGAGGACCCGCACCTGGGGATGTCTTATGACCTCCACAGGAACTCCATGGCACATGCATGCACTCACTCACATGCATGAATGTATACACACACACAGAGAGAGAGAGAGAGAGAGAGAGAGAGAGAGAGAGAGAGAAACACATGCACAGAAAAAGAAAACTAAGGTTTATCCTCAGTAAGATGATAGAAGCTCAGACTTCATATTCAGCAGCTTTTTTTGTGCCCTTGAGGAATCTTTTTCCTTCCTTCCTTCCTTCCTTCCTTCCTTCCTTCATTCATTCATTCATTCATTCATTCATTCTCTCATTCATTCATTCATTCCTTGTTTCATTCTTTTTATTTGTCTTTTCTATGCTTCCGGCATATAATACCTCCTGACTCCAGTCCCCCCCCCCCACGCTCCTCCATGTTCTCCCTCCACCTCCCCTCTCCCCCAGATCAACCCTTTTCCCTTCAAAAAAAAAAAAAGAAAGAAAAAACAGCAGACCTCCCAGGGATAACAACCAAAGGCCCCCAAACAGGTTACAATGAGATTAGGTACAACCCCTCATATAAGGGCTGAATGAGGCAACCCGGTAGTACACACATGGGAAGAGGGTCCCAAGCACAAACAAGAGTCAGAGACACACCCACTGTTAGAAGTCCCACAAAATGCCAAGCTGATCTGTCAATGGCTCAGTTTCCTCTCCAGGATTGAGAACAGCAGTAGAACCCAGCCTCGAGTTTGCCGTATGGATTGATACCAGGCACGGCCAGTTTTCTAGGAACATGGTAAGTGCTAGTAACCATCCATTTACGTTTTCCAGGGGTGGAGAAGGAATCTTTTTCTGTCAGGTGAACCTACCTTCGCTTCCCAGTCAAAGAAAACAGAAGGAATTAAACTCCCACGTGACCTTCAAGGCCCAATTACAAAGGTCAACGCTGAGTAATTTTGACCCTCCTTAAGTAGAAGCAACATTAACCAATTAGCCTTCAGCAATAGGAAAATTATAGCGAATAGGGGTGATCTGTGCTTAGGTTTCCAATGAACGCTAATGACGGCTTCACCGTAGTTAAGAGCCCTAATTGAACGCCAAATAAAATAAACTTTTTACAGGATTTCAGAAGACTGAACGAGTAACTCAGGAACAAACAATTATCATTTAGAGGAAAATTACATAAACATAAACAAGGAAGAGGTTCAGAAATTAGGGAAACAGCAGCCAGTCAAGGATTATAAAAGGAGTGTAATAGTAGTCACCACCCACACTCAAAAACCATCTCCCAGCAAAGAAGCCTTCAGCTCAGACCAACTTCAGAAACCATGGCCTGCTGTGCTACTAGCTTCTGTGGCTTCCCCACATGCTCCACAGGCGGCACCTGTGGATCCAGCTGCTGCCAACCCAGCTGCTCCCAGTCCAGCTGCTGCCAGCCAACATGCTGTCAGACCAGCTGCTGCCAGCCTAGCTGCTCCCAGTCCAGCTGCTGCCAGCCAACATGCTGTCAAACCAGCTGCTGCCAGCCAACATGCTCCCAGTCCAGCTGCTGCCAGCCCACATGCTGTCAGACCAGCTGCTGCCAGCCTAGCTGCTCCCAGTCCAGCTGCTGCCAGCCAACATGCTGTCAGACCAGCTGCTGCCAGCCAACATGCTCCCAGTCCAGCTGCTGCCAGCCCACATGCTGTCAGACCAGCTGCTGTGGAACCAGCGGTAGCCAGGAGGGTGGCAGTGGAGGCGTGAGCTGCCGAGTTAGATGGTGCCGCCCAGACTGCCGCGTGGAGGGCACCTGCCTGCCCCCCTGCTGCGTGGTGAGCTGCACACCCCCAACCTGCTGCCAGCTGCACCATGCCCAGGCCTCCTGTTGTCGCCCATCCTACTGTGGACAGTCCTGCTGCCGCCCAGCCTGCTGTTGCTACTGCTGCCAGCCCAGCTGCTCTGAGCCCAGCTGCTGCCAGCCCAGCTGTTAAGAGTCAGGTTGCTGGTTCTCAAAGGTTCGACTTTCAAGTCCTGGGCCACTAATACATTCTTGAACTTTGATTTGGATTGTGTTTAGGGGGTTGGGGATGAGTCAACAAATAGTGGGCATCATGGGGCATTTTCTTGTCTAATACTGGAAAAGCATGTATGTTCACCACGAAAATAATAAAATCCAAATTTGATTCCAAGATGAGAAAATCAATTTTCCTTCAATTGCTCCCATATTACAAGGCTTAGAGCTACCAGGGCCATGGAAGAATCTTCTCTGTTAAGATATTTTTTTTCACTATTCTGAAAATTGCTCTTGTGAAAAAAGAAATATTAATGTATCGACGGTAGAAAAAATACATGTTAGCATATCAAAGTTGCTCCTTTCTTATTTAGTGTCCAAATAATAGACGCTTCATGGAGAGACACATAAAAGTTTCTGAGTTTGATTCTATACCTGCATTTACTTTTTGTAGGAAGTGGGGTATGCCTGTGCCGCGGCATGAAAGTAGAGGTCAGGAGCAGTCAGTCTCTCTTTCCACCTATGATCCTCAGGATTATAGTCAGGTCATCAGACTTGGTGGAAAGTGCACTACCCACTGAGCTATCTCATCAACCCACTTTTCATTTCAATATTCTTCTTATACTTCGTTAGGAACTGGGATGCATCTCGAAGGTGGCAAAACGACATAAAAACCTGCATCATTTCCATGTTCTAGTTTTATTTTGTTGCTATTATTAAACACTCTGAGCAAAATCAACATGAAGAGAAACAGGGCTGTTTGGCCTAAACTTCCAGGTCACAGTCCAGCACTGAGGGACGTCAGGGCAGGAACCTGGAGTCAGGAATCACAAAGGGATGTGCTCAGTGGCTTGCTCTCTAGCTCATTTGCAGGCTCATTTTTAGCTAGCTTTCTTTTAAGACCAGGATCACTGCCTAGGGATGGCGCTGCCCACAGTGAGCATAGCTATCCTCAATCACTTGATAATCAAGACAGTTTCTTGTAGTCTAACCTGAAAATGATACTCACTTAGTTAAGCGGCCCTTTCACGTTATTGTAGGCCGTGTCATGTTGGCAGCTATCACTAATTAGGACAACCGGAGTCTCTTAATCTCACCCAGTGCTTTTATAACTTGATGGCACAGAAGCCTTCCTTTTCCATCCACTTGAAGGAAGCTGTTTCAAGCAATCCTAAAGCAGCGGTAACACATGCTACAAATCACTGTTTCCATTTACTTTGAGTATTTCAGGACAGAAAGAGATGGGCATCAGGGTGGTCAACCTCTTCCATGAAAATACTCATAAGTGGATGAAGATTTTAAAACTATTTTCCCAGTTGCTAAATAGAAAGTGAAGATAACCAAGATGTTGTTTAATATTTATAATTATTTGGTTTCAGAAGTATGCTTAATAGAAAAAGATGTGCTTTTATGTAATAGGTATGGAAATGTATTTTATACACAAGCATACATACGAGGAAATGCCTCATAAATCCAAGCAACTTTTCAAACAAACTAAGGTGACATTTGACTTGGAACTGAGGGTATAGAAGACCACAGATACGTAAGTAAATGGATGGAGAGACAGACGGGTAGATGGACAGATAGACAGGTGTAAAATCACCAGACCATCAAGGTCAGCATGCTTGTGACCAAGGCCACCCACCTGAGTTCTGTTCTTGGGATTTGTACCGGTAAGGAGACACCTGAGCCCCTCGGGTAATCCTCTCATTGCCGCGTAAGTCCAGTAGCATACACAGAAACACACACAAAATACATAAATTTGAAGGAGTAAGTGAGAATTTTCTCTGGTTTAAATCATAATTTATGCATCCAAAGAGCAACAAAACCTAGAAAAAAAATAGAAGGCATGAATAAATGCATAATCTAATAGCTTGCTTCCCTGACAGACTGTCTAGTAATGTGCTCCAATCCAGAGGTTCCTTATAAATACAGGGCAGAAATGGAGACACATTCTGACCTTCTCCCCCTTAAATCTAACCACCAACTACATTCAGGTTCACCACTTGAACAACCCAGTGCTTATAGAAGAAAATGAAATATGATCATAGGTAACCAAGGTACATTGTAAAGTCAACCTTTCATTGATACCACAGACTGTTTTGTGTTTGGGGTTTGTTTGTTTGTTTGGAAACACACCCATGTCTAGCTTCAAATTCACTGTGTAACCCCATATGAATATGCAACCTTGAACTTCTGATTCTCCTGCTTCAACTCTCAAGTGCTGAAATTACAAGTGTGTACCACCACATCTGGTTCATATATCCCTGGAGACTGGACCTAGGGCTTCACCCATGCTAGGCAAGCACCCTCCCATCCAAATTACAACTCCACCCAAATATATACTATCATCCATTCTTTTCTTGTGCTTGTTTCATCCCTAGTGAAGTCATGAATCTTAGAAGAGAGCCCACTACTATCATTTTATTAAAACCTAGTGTAACTCCTAGCAACATCCTAAATATTTATTTTTATACCCATGGATAAGTATAACTCTCATCAAAGAAGCTTCTCTTTGCAGCAGATGGAGGTCATTACAGAAAACTGTAATGAGTCAAAAATACAGAGAACCATTCATCATGCTGTGCCTAATCTATAGCACAACTTCTGCATCTAAGTCTCTGGGAACATTGTGGGTGAGGGTGTGGAAAGACAGTAAGAGCCAAGAACCAGGAAATCTGCTTTGAGACTGTCTCCTAGAAACATCAACCATGACATCTCAATAGTATGGCTGTCTAAACAAGACCAAAACAAAGACAAGACCAATAGAAGAGCTAATACATGGAAGGAGCAACTCTAATGGGCCAACCCCTAGACAAAGAACTACCGGCAACCAAGGAATTCTGAGAGTAGGAGGATTAGTCTTCTTCAAGGATAAGTCTCTTAATTGGTTATCCAACACCAAGTGGTCAGCTCTGACATCATGTGCATGCAAGCAACACCAAACAAGAGTCAGAACAGTGTATCTATAGGTTTACATCCATCTGTATGTAACACTAATAATTTTTTTAAAAGACACTAACTTGAGAGGGAGTGAAGAGTGATGGGTGGTATAGGAAGGGCTAGGGCCTGAATAGGAAAGGGGAAATTTGTGAAAAGCGTTTTCTTTTTAAAAATTAAAATTAGTTTGGTGCACGGCTTTAATCCTAGCATTCAGGAGGCAGAGTCAAGCAGATCGCTGTGAGTTTGAGGCCAACCTGGTCTACAGAGTGAGCTCCATGGTAGTTAAAACTGTTACACAGTGAAACCCTGTCTCAAAAAAACAAAAAAAATAAACAATTTATAAAAATAAGTAAATAAACATTGTTATGATAATACTCTGAAATATTATATAGCTCTTAAAATTAGTTTTGAAAACTGGGATCACTGGTAAAATTCTTGACACTTAAGCATAAGAAACTGAGCTTGATCTTCAATACCCATGTAAGAAAAAAAGTTGAGTGTGAGCATGCACATCAGCAAGCTCCAGGTTTGCTTACCCTGTCTAAAAAATAAAAATAAAATCAATGAAATGGAGAGCAATGTAGGAAGATATCCAGTGTCAACCCCCGGCCTCTACTATGCAAAGAAAAATTCCTGCAAGTACACCGCCTATCAATATTCAGTCATAAAGAACTTTCATAAAAATACACATAGCTATAAGTAAAAAGGACACAGAATCCTTAATTAAAAAAAAAAAGTTCCCAACAACAGAAGCTCAGATATGTTCACAAGTAAATTCTACCAAATATATATAAAGCAAAATTAATTAACAGCAATTCCCAAGAAATATCTTAAGAAGTGTTCATTGTTCTAACAATTAGGAAAAATAGAAGGGGGGGGGGGAATACTTCCAAACTCTGTCCATAAAGCCGCCATCTCTCCAATAACAAAGACAAGAAAACCGCAAATTATATTTATGATTAATATTCATATGACATTAATCAGTCAAATATTATCAAACAGAGTTCAACAGGACAGTAAAGGGATTCCAAAGCATTATAAGTGAGAATTTATCTTACAATACAGGAATTATTTAGCATATATACCCTTTCTGAGGAATGAGGAATGGGGTCGGAGGAAGCTGGGGGAGGACTGGGAAGAGGCAAGGGAAGAGAAAAAATAATCATTATTTAATAGATAAAGGGGAAAACATACAAGATTATCTCAACTGTCCTCCCCCACCAAAAAAAAAAGTTTTGATTAATGTCAAAACCTTTTGATCATTTAAAAAATCCTCAGTAGGGCCAAGTTGATGGCTCAGAGGGTAAAAGCTCCTGCTGCCAAGCTGGACCACCTGAGTTCGATCCCTTGAGCTCACATGATAGAAGAAGAGAAAAGACTCCTTCAAGTCACATTTGAGCCTCCACACCTTCACTAAATCACACACACATATACACCACTGCATAGACAAATACATAAATAAATGTAATTTTAACATTTAAAACTAAAATAACTCAGTAAGTTCTGAAAAGAATGAAACTACCCCAATATTTAAAAAAAAGCTTAGAAGAATACAATTAACCTCATAGTCTGTAGACAAAGCCTGAAGATTTTTCCCATTAGCTTTGGAATAAGACAAGAATGTCGACTTTTGCTATGTCATTACCATACCACTAGAAGTCCTAGCTGGGGCAATTGAAAGGAAATAAAGGTCACCAAATCGGAAAAAAGAAAAAGTAGAACTACCTCTGTTCAAAGATAGCAGGATCATGTACACACTGAGCACAACACACTCACACACACACACACACACACACACACACACACACACACACACCTTTGAATTTTTATATACCAAAAATAAGCAATAAAGAAAGGAAGTTATAGAAAGAATTTACTATAGCCTCAAGGGGAAAAACAACATAACTGAGGGAAAATACTTGGACTCCAGAAAAAACCAAAAGATTTATGAGAAAAATTTTAAAAGATGCAAATAAGTGAAAAGATATGCCATGTCCATGGACTGTAAATCTGCACTCAAAATAACCATGATACTGACAGGTCTACAGATTTGATGCAACCCCTATCTGAATCCCAGTACCCACATTGAGCAGTGCACAGATGCCTGCTATTCCAGCTCCCAGGAGATTCACTTCCTCTGGCCTCCACAAGCACCTGCCCTCCCCCCATGTACATACCAACACACATACACATAATTAAAATAAAATAAATATTTTTAAAAGAACAAGATTAGTTTTGTAAACTTCCTGATTTCAGAATTATTTTAAACCAATCAAAATAGTATAATAGTAACACAAAAAAACAGGACATACTGAATAGAATGCTTAGAAATACACCCATATGCATAGTCAAAAGATTTTCAATTAGAGTAATAAGACCCCAAGTTAAAATTATTGGCATAGACATTTAAAATACTAACATAAATTATATGCTATGAGTATTTGTCATGATTAAAATTTAAATTTAAACATGCATAAAACCCAAACTTTATTGAAATTGAAGATACACACACATACACACATACACACACATACACACACATACACATGCACACACATACACACATATGCACATACATACACACACATACACATGCACACCACACAAACATACACACACATACACACATACACACTTGTTATTTCTTCTAGGAACAGGAATGAAGTTGTCGTCAAAGAATAAACACCAAATTTCTGATATTGATAATCTCTGGTATTTTAGTGAAAGAAAAGATATGTGCATGTGTGTGTGCATGTCTGCGCACACTAGGAAAAACAGACATCCATTTTTCTTTATATGACTCCATTATTGTTTGCCTTGCTAAATGATACATATGTATAAAACATACATATTATATTAAATACATATTTAAGTTAATAAAGACAGAAAATCATGCAAAAGCTAAGTCATTAAAGGCTCAGTTTGTATTGTGTGCATTGATGACTGCTTTGCTAAATAGTGTCCACTGACAGCATGCAAAATATGTTATATGTGATGCGCATGTGATATATATATTATGACAAAGACAAAATAATGTAAAGGCAAAGTCATTAAAGACTTTGGTTTGGAATGTGTGCATTGGTGATTTACTTGTTAAATAGTATATTCATAGCATACTATACGTGTGTATATATATGATATATATGTGTGTGTGTATATATATATTATAACAAAGAAAACAGTGTTAAGTCATCAAAGGCTTTGATTTGCAATGTGTGTATTGGTGACCAAAAGGAAGAAGCATAAAGCTGTAAGGATCTTCTGTCCTGCACAGACTGACCCCAGATAGGTAAACTTTGTTTGGATGTTGATCAATTAAATAACTCGTGTCTTGATGACACCGATATTAGTCTCATGGACTCTGAGGAAACTGTTTATACAATTATGATTGTTATTAGTGGCTACTTAGGAAATAAACGTTCAGTTTGGATGAACTGCGCCTAAGGTTATCGAAGGTCAACTGAGTCAAAGCAGACCAGCCCAGTGTTTGGTCCACAGCCTGTCATGTGACTCTTATAGAGGGCTGTTGAGCTTGTCAATACACCTTCTCTTAGACCAGAGGGGAAGAGGAAGCTCAATGCCACTTAATTGATCACAAACTACAGCCAATGATGGAAACACTGTTTATAATTTTCTCAATTACTCAGATACTGACCAATCAAAGACTGACTCTGCAACATCAAGGAAAGATGATAAATGTTAAATGAATATGCAACACTAAGGAATATATAAAAGGCCAAGTGAGGAAGGGACAGTCCAAACTCAGAAACTTCTCTTCACAGGACAACTACCTTGACTCCCGACACCATGGCCTGCTGCGCTACTAGCTTCTGTGGCTTTCCCACATGCTCCACTGGTGGCACCTGTGGATCCAGCTGTTGTCAACCCAGCTGCTCCCAGTCCAGCTGCTGCCAGCCCACATGCTGTCAGACCAGCTGCTGCCAGCCTAGCTGCTCCCAGTCCAGCTGCTGCCAGCCCACATGCTGTCAGACCAGCTGCTGTGGAACCAGCGGTGGCCAGGAGGGTGGCAGTGGAGGCGTGAGCTGCCGAGTTAGATGGTGCCGCCCAGACTGCCGCGTGGAGGGCACCTGCCTGCCCCCCTGCTGCGTGGTGAGCTGCACACCCCCAACCTGCTGCCAGCTGCACCATGCCCAGGCCTCCTGTTGTCGCCCATCCTACTGTGGACAGTCCTGCTGTCGTCCAGCCTGCTGCTGCTACTGCTGCCAGCCCAGCTGCTCTGAGCCCAGCTGCTGCCAGCCCAGCTGCTCTGAGCCCACCTGCTAAGAACCAGGTTGCTGAGTAACTAAGAATGAAATGGAAAGCATTACAGAACTGCGTGGATCTCCAAGGAAATGCTCTGTATGTTGATGCTAAGGATCATGTTGCTAACCTGCTCGTCAGTAGTGGAACTATATTCATCAGGACCCCCACAGATTGCTGAAATTAGTGCACTGAAAACATGCCTCAGTCCGCATGCTTAAAGGACTCTGCGTTGCCTAGGCAGTGCGCCGAGATGGGGCGGTACTTCATTCCAATGACATGTGGACTTCCTTCCCTAGTTCTTGGTTCCCGCACATCTTTAACCATGCTTTCTACTTGAATAGTGCCTGGTGCTCTCAAATAAAGTGTTTTGTGCACAAAGTGATTAGATTTATATTCATTTTCTAATTTTTAGCTGCTCACCTGCTGACAATAGTAATCTTCAGGCATAGATACATAATCTAAAACAAAATTTATAAAAATTAACTTATATTTGAATTAACTGCTAATAAAAACGTTTGTGAATTAAATAATCTTCATGGCTATTTAATTATGTGAATGTTTTATTAAAATAGATCAAGACAAATAGAGTTAATGGACTTTTCTATCAGCTCTCATCCTGTCCCTTTTGCACAATAGATGTTTTTCTTCATCTGGGCACAAAATAATGAAACTGGATTACCTTCTAAATAGATCGGAAAATGCTGCTTCCAAGAGAACTTGGGTTTAATTCCTACGTCTTGGGCTACATCCTTCCCACTGGTCCCCATTTGTGAGAGTGTCAACTCTCAATGCTCACTTGCACGTACCAAGTATACGAGGGTACCTCTGTACCAGATCAGAGGAAAACAGACAACTTTGGGGTACAAGTGCTGAGTTCCAGAATCATCTCACACAGACACATTAGAAGCTTCAAACTGAAATATCACAATTCACAATTTTCAAGCCAATTTAAAACATGCCTTTAAAAAAAAAAAAAAGAAGAAGTTAGAACAAACTTAGAACAAAAGGATATCAATGTATCATCTAATTTTAATTATTATTAAAGAAGCTGACTACAGTCCATAGAACACATAAGTCTAAGAAGATGTGAGAAAATACTTTCCAGGTTATTTACAAGTATCCAGCAAGCACTTACCTCTCCCATTAAATTGACAACAAGAATAGATCACAAACAGGATGATATATTCCAGAAAAATTGAATGGCTGTGCATTTTTTCAAGGTGTCATAACTCCTAGATATTTTCCCCAAGCTTTTGTTTAACCACTAAATTAAAACAAAAATAACTAGACATTTCCTAGTCTCTTCACAGCAAATAAGTCTCCTTCGTGGGCGGTACTACAACTTGAAAGTGCTATTTACTCATTCTAGAGTGGTTCAAGCCTCCATGAATCATACCTCAAGCTCCACCTCCTCAGTTAATTCCCACTGAATCAGATTCAATAAACATTTAATAAGACTACCAAAATTAGGCTAGATATTTTCTGAAAAACCAAGTTGTTTGATTCAAAAAAAAAAAAAAAAAACCCTCTCTGGCCAGAAATACAAGTAATGTTTACATATTTCCAATATTTCCAATCTACTAAAATGAAAATAACTATAAGGAGTGTTTGGTATGGTCCTCCATGGAGTCAATGTGGTAGATACTTCTATTACATGTGATCAAATACCCTAATGTTCTAAATTCAATGATATTTGGTCTATGTATCCAGGAGGAAAAAAGAATACTTCGCTTTAGAAGCTTTCATAAATGGCCAATGGGATGACTAATATTCAGAATAAGGGTGCTGCCCTAACCTAAAGTGAGAAAGCTCTTTGAACATGGAAACCACAAACACTCCCCTAAAGAGTATATGTCCAATAGAACGAGTCATAGCAATCTTATAAAGCAAAGTCATTCCCATAATACATCACAAGCATTTCAATGGAAGCCAATCAGAGGACCACTGAGGGACAAATTTAAAGAAAAACAAGAAAAATATGTTAAGAATTTTATAAGTAGTAGCTTGTTTGACTATATATAGGGCCCCATGTTCAGGTCAGCTCCCAAACTCAGAAATTCATCCCAGCTACTCAACATCCAACCAACTCCTAACACCATGGCCTGCTGTGCTACTAGCTTCTGTGGCTTTCCTACATGCTCCACTGGGGGCATCTACGGCTCCAGCTGCTGCCAGCCAAGCTGCTTCGAAGCTGGCTATGGCTACGGTATTGGGGGTGGCATTGGCTATGGCCAGGAGGGAGGCTATGGAGGCGTGAGCTTCCGAGTTAGGTGGTGCCGCCCAGACTGCCGCGTGGAGGGCACCTGCCTGCCCCCCTGCTGCGTGGTGAGCTGCACACCCCCAACCTGCTGCCAGCTGCACCATGCCCAGGCCTCCTGTTGTCGCCCATCCTACTGTGGACAGTCCTGCTGCCGCCCAGCCTGCTGTTGTTACTGCTGCTAGACCAGCTGTTAAGAGCCAGGTTGCAGATTTTCAACTTCCCAGAACAAGAATTGTGCATCTCCTTGACCAACCCTGGACCAGTAACAAGTTCTTAAACCTTTGCTTCATTGTCTGTTAGGGAGCAGACAGCCCCATCTGAGTCTATTCTGTGATCGGTTTGACCCTCTACACAGATCCAGAAATGCTAAGAACCTGCCTGCTGATCACCAAGTTGTTCTGGAAATACAGCATCTGACACTCTTGCAGGATTGAACATTGTCAAATTCTTGGGAAATCTTTTCTTAAGAACAGACCAGAACTCTATTCACCCTACTTGGTGACAAATTTTTATCTTGTTTTCTTAAAGCTTTCCAACATCAAAGACAAAAAACTACAGCACTATGCCTGAGAGACACCCTTCAGATGTCATCAGAGAAAATGGAAGTTAATTGCCCAACTCCCAGCCTCTAAGAAACAGGCTGGAACATTCCTCATGTAACCATTAGATCCCCCTTTTTTGAATGATAATTAGCTTGCCTGTTGGTCATTTCCATTATATCTGTGTCTTGTGATGTTTCTTAATAAAGGGTATATCCTGGGCAAATAAGCCATGGTTTATGTTTCTACTTCTTTTTACTATTTCACCTGCTTATAATTTTAGAAAATGTTCTTAAATTAGTTCTTTTGCTTCTTCTGAGAGACTGAAGTCATTCATGCATCATGCATCACTCAGTCCCTTAAAATGCATTAATGAACACTTTAAGGCAGAGAATTGGAAGAAATGATAGAAGCTAGAAAGATGAAGCGTCGATTCTTAACTGTGACAATCTGGCTACTGGAGAGGAAACAGCATTTGGTGGAATAATCAAAATGTAATAAGATAAATTATAATTACTTCCCAACTCATAGAAGTGCCCTTGGTGGTGGATACGTCTGTGCCCAATATGTCTTGAGAGTCCTGTTTGCCATAAGGTATTTCCCCACAGGCTATGAAGTACCAAAATCCTACCAGAATAATATAAAATAACACATAAGACTAAAAGAAAAATTTTGCCTAGAAATAGAATAGAAAAAAAAGGAAGGGTATTATGTCATTGGGAAGTCATGAATCTTGCTATATGACCCTTCCCTGCTAAGTCAACAAACTCACATACTCTTTGAGACCTTCTGTGAAAAGCACTAAAGTGGTTGGATGTCCTATGCAGGTCAATTTAGAAAGAGACAAAGGTCAACTAGAAGCTAACAGAACAAAAGAACCAGAGAAAATAATGCCTCAAGAGCTTTTCAGAAATGACCAAGAATCTTTGGATGCTCTCCACATTGGAAATAATACCTTGGGTTTGTTTACTGAAAAGAATATATAAAATGAGCGAATGTGGAAATATGAGTGATTGCTTCACCATGGGACTAGCAAGGTCTGTGTGATGGTGTCAACAGCAAGAGAGGCTTTACAAAGGAGAGAAGCCTTAGAGGAGCTTTGAAGATCCTTTCCATTGGGGACAAAAAGATGAAAAAGAAGAACCTATATACCTATGGAATAATTAAATCTAAAGCAACATTGCAATCAAATGCTGATGAGAAATAGAAAAGCTCACTTGCTGCTGATGGGAATGCAGAATGCTACAGCCCTTTGGTAGTCTGGTGCTTCATTACAAATGTGAACATACTGTTACCATAAAAATCCACGAATTATGCTCCTGTATATATACCCAGATGAGATGAAAACATACTACACTGGAAATCTGCACTGATGTTGACTGTATGTGACAAGATACCTTTCAGTATGTGACTAGGATAAACAAACTCTGGGACAACTATGCAATAAAATACTCTTTGGCTTATTATAATATAAGTAAAATGAACCCTTAAAAGGCTACATTCTAAACACTTCAACTGCTGGTCATCCTGCCAAAAATGCAGAAACAATTAACAGCTAACCTAAATGTCCTACATACTGTGCTGTGCAGATGTCTGCAGTCTAAAACTGGAAGACAAGGCTAGGATTTAAAGATAATAAGTTACAAAATTAGAGAATTATGAGACTGTCTAATGAAACCTACAAAGCAATAGGTTAGATTTCTGAAACAGCATTCTTTCTCAGATGAATGGAGCAAGGGAGGTACTATACTCACTTCCTCGTCACCTCAGCTGGCCCTTCTTATTTGAAATATGCACCTGATGCTTGGAACAAAGTCCTGTGAAAATGGCAGAGCCCTGGTCCTGACATAAAAGAGTCTGCACCAATGCCAGCAGCTAGCCTACCAGTGAGGAAAGCTAATGTGACTGGATCAAACCAACGTTTGTTGGATTTCCAAACTCAGAAACCTAGAATATTGCTGTTACAGTAGGCTGCAATCAACTCTCAAGAATGGCAGCTTCCCACATACAATGTCTACTGGTCATAAACAGCCAAATAATGGCAAAAGACACACATTTCTAATTCCAAAGCCGAAGTGGGACTATTTCTTTATTGGACGATTATTGGCATGGGAGGGTTGGAGATGACCAATGGATAGGAAACAAATTAAGTATTAAATGATGAGAAAAGAATACAAGATGAAGAAAAGAACCAAAGGAAAGAGAAAAACCCAGTTAAGACACAGAGAGAACAAGAGACAAGATGCAGAATGGAGAAAAGATCCTGAGAAAGATACACAGGAATGGAAAAAATGGAAACCAACCCATCTCTGTTTAATATCATGTACTGTCCTACTTAGTATTTATACTTAAGCTATATTTATTTTGTGTAAGCCTTGCATCAAGCCTACAAAATAGATATTTGTACCCTGGCTTACATGTGGGTAAAGTTTAAAGGAGGTGGGATGTCCTGCTTTCTGATGCATAGCTCATAAGAAAGAAACTGAAATCTGAATCCATCTCTATATGACTCTATAATCCACAAAAAGAGAAGTAAAGAATTATATAGACAGCATGCCACCATTCCTAAGACGGGACCAGCAAGACAGACAGTTCAGCTGGTGGAGCAACTTCCTGTCCACCAACCTGAGTTTAATACCAAGAACCCATGTAAAGATGAAATTAGAAAACCACGACCACAAAGCTGCCCTCTGACTTACACATGCACGTGTATCAAGCATGTCATGTGTGCCCACATAATAATAATAATAATAATAATAATAATAATAATAGTAGTAGTAGTAGTAGTAGTAGTAGTAGTAAAGTGAATAAAATAAAGTTATTTTGATATTTTTTATTAAAAGATTTTTTACATACTAACCATAGTTCCCCTTTCCCCTCCTCACACTCACCCCTCAGCTTCCTCCCCGCATCCCTCCTTAAAAAGAATAAGCCCCCCCTATGATGAGTCAACAAAGTCTGGGATATAAAGTTGAGACAGGACCAAGACCCCATCCCCAGCCTGTATCAAGGCTGAGCAAGATGTCTCTCTATAGGTATGGATGCTCCAAAAAGCCAGTTTATGCATTAGGGACAAATCCTGGTCCCACTGACAGAGGCTCCATAAACTGCCAAAGCCACACAACTGTCATCCACACTCAGGGGGCCTAGTTCAGTCTCATGCAGGTCCCCCGGTGTCAGTCCAGAGTCTCAATAGCTCACTCAGGTCAACTGTCTCTGTGGGCTTCCCCATCATAATCTTGACCCCCTTTGTTCATGCAATCCTGCCTGCCTCTCTTAGACTGGACTGGTCAACCCAGTGCTTAGATGTGGATCTCTGCATCTGCTTCTATCAGTTGCTGGATAAAGACTCTATGATCCCAATTAGGGTGGTCACCAATTTGTTTACAGGGAAGGCCAGTTTAGGCACCCTCTCCACTATTGCTTGGAATCTTAACTGGAATTATATTTTGTCTCCCTGGAAATTTTCCTAGTTCCAAGTTTCACTCTAACCCCAAAATGGCTCCCTCTATCAAGGTAACTTGATGTGGGAATGTCTTTCTGTATGCTGTAAATAAAGGACTGTTTTGGCCCATGAGAGGCACCGTAGCAGTAGGTAGGAGTCAGAGCATAGGTAGGAGACCAAGGGTAAACAAGAGATTGATCCAGGTGCCCAAGGAAGCAGCATGTAAGGGACACATGTGGTAGATTAATAGAAATGGGTTGAGTTAAGATGCAGGAGCTAGCTAGCAATGTGCCTGAGCCATCAGCCAAACAGCATGAAGACAATATAAGTATCTGAGTTATTGGGGGTGGGAGTGGCCATGGGAGGGTCCAGATCATGGAGCTAGTCCGGTCCAGAAACCTCATGTTACAGTAACTTTTGCTGTTCTCCCTCTCTGTCCCTCCCCCAGCCCTAACATCCCATTTCCTCATGTTCTCTTCCCACCTCCCCTTACCTACCCACCCCCATGCTCCCAGTTTATTCAAATCTTTCTTTTTCAACATCCCAGGGGGATCCGTGCATGCCCCTCTTAGAGTCCTCCTTGTTACCTAGCTTCTCTGGGTTTGTAGACTGTAGCCTGGCTATCCTTTGCCTTATGTCTAATAGCCACTTATAAGTGAGTAAACACCGTGTCTGTCTTTCTGGATCTGGGTTACCTCACTCAAGATGTTTGTTTCTAGTTCTATTAGGAATCATGGGCTTCCAAAGAAGTTACTAGATGCTCCCACATGGGTTATGGTCTTGTGACTCTGCTCCCCACCCCCTTCCACACTCAGCTTGGGGAGCTAGCTAAGTGCTGATGCTATGCAAACCACATCATTACATCTGTGACAGATTTGTTCATGCCACCCAGCACCCATCCTTAGAGTTCTGAGTCCTTTGGGGCCATCCTCCAAGATCAGGACACTAGAAACATGAAGGAGAATTAGAATAAGTCACCTCCTTGGGACACTTCTTCATAATTTATAGATCTTATTACTGCCTGAATCTTCCCTTTCTATACCTGCTACTTCTGTGATAAACTATTTTTCTGTTGCCTTTGTTAATTAACTAAGCTAATATCGCCTATAACTAGTTGATCATGGCTTATATAATATTCGGGGGGTAGCACTTTTCCCCTCATTCCTGGGTCCTCACTCATAAAATGTTGGTACCATGAGTTGATCCCAGAAAAAAAAAGTTCTACAATGAGATTTGATGGCTACTTTAATAGAACTCTTAAACTTGAACTTGATACTAAACGTGTCAATAGGAAGTGGGGTAGAGTTGTCCCACCGTTGTTATTTTGATCTAATGGCCCAGAAACCATTTGGCTGCTGGTCTTGACTCGTAGACAGTGGCAGGGACTATAATGGATGAGGAAGAGACTGTCTTCTGACACTGCCCTCAAAAGGACAAACTTGGCATTACAACACCCAAGCCGAGTCATTAGCAGAGACCCATAAAAGATAGAAAAGACACGTTCCTACAGTCATAGAGCTGACACTGTCCAAAACTGAACACGGAAGTTCATCACATGCCGAATGATTCTCTTCTAGAGCCTGGGTCTTCTAAAGAGCTCTCTGTTCATTGTTTGGATTCATTTTCTCCTCTTATTTTTGCAGAGCCCTTCCAGTGCCAAACCAGGCATGGCCAGCCAAGTCCCACTTCACACTTTGAACCTATCCAGCAGCATGGCATCATCTCAAACTTGATGTCTGCTCTCCACTGGAGAAAAAGTTCTGATTTAGGACTCTTCTGATGAGCTGTCCTTTGTGAAAAGCTGTCCTTTCAAGTGGTGCAGGTATCTATGTTCAGCTACACCAGCATGTTATCTTGGAATACCTATAAACTATGAGTCCTTCTGTAGTGGATTTATGATTTTCCATTGTAAATAATTGTCCCGCCTACAAGTTTAATAAAAAGCACTGATTGGCCAAAGGCAGACAGGAAATGTGGGTGGGGCTACCAGACTAAGAAAACTCTAGAAGAAGGAAAAACAGAGCAGAAATGCCACAGAGAAGCCAGAAGATACAGAGGACAGCTACGCTGCTCTAAGAAAAGGTACCGAGTCCCATGGTTGAACAGGATAAGAATCATGGGCTAGTTTAAGAGTAAAGAGCTAGCAAGTTATATGCCCGGGCCCCAGGTCAATCAGCGTACAATAATATAAGCATCTGTATGTTTCATTGGGACTATGGGACTGTAGGCCGGAAAGTCCAGGCCAGAAACCACATACAACATCCTTCTCAAGAGAACTATTCATGACAAATTATCCACAAGACTAAACATGGACTGAAGGAGAGAATCCAACATGGTATCGAAAGCCTGGTCCATTGCTTATTTAACTTAATATGAATGCCATTTGCATATCCTCAAACCTCATGTCCACGTCACCATTTTAACAGATCACTCCAGCGAGCACCTGACCTTACAGCTTGGTGGCCAGATACGACCATTTCATTACAAGTGCAGCTGCTTGTTACATTTGAGAAGGCTTTGCTCACAAACATATCACAAGTTTATCAGTAGGTAAATATTTTCCGAAGAAGGTGGCCATTTTTACTAAACCCAATAGGCCTGCATGACCGAGGCTACACATACCGACTGTGTTCTTCAGTACATAGACAGCATCACTGGGTCTGCTGGTCTGTAGGGGTCCAGTGAAGTAACAGCCTGTGTTACATATGGGTTTTTGTTATAATGTCCTCCATTGTTCTTGTTCTCCAAATCACCAACATTTTGAGTTACCGAAAAGGTTGGACTATCACACTCAAATGTAGTAGACGTTGAATTCACAATATTCCAAAGACCATAAAGAGTCGCTCGTTTTTCAAGTTAAAGTTTGTTCAAGGCACAGCAATTTTAACTCAGTGCGAGAGGAGAGATCCCAACATGTTCTGGACAACTTGACTCTAAGGATCATTACTGAAGTGATGGTTTTCTTATTTTTGAAGGATTTTCCTCTTTTGCTAAGACATCAAATGCTTTCTCCTTCCTGGTTTGCAGAAGTAACCAGCATGATGTCATTCAGCTAACAGGCTGCCATAATGTATAGAAAGTCACTATGATTAAGTTCTCTCCTGTGTGCATTATGACAGAGCTGGAGAGCTGACGTGGTCCCGAGGCCATAACAGGAAAGTTACTGTTGATCAAAACAAACTATATCCTGATTGGGGGAGAGGTATTTTTAAACAGTATTTGAAGTTACAAACTATGTTGATTTACCCCATTAAAGATTTACATCTTGGATATCAGAGCCAATTGGGGTCATCACCTGATTATTCTATTGATCTCCAAGATTGGCCTGATTCCTCAGAAGAAAGGAGTAAGCTACATGGGAGTGCCTAGTATCCTGGCTAGTTTCAAGTCCCTGACAATGGTATTATTCTTCAATATGGAGAAGAAGAATAGACTAATTCTAGGTTAGTTATCCTACTACCCATCTAGCAGCTCATACTTAGACCTTTTGCTGTTTATCACTTAAACTAAACTATATTCTTCAGGTTGATGTACAAGGGTGGGAATTCCAACAGTTGTCACACATGACTATTTCAATTAAACATCCACAAATCAAGGAGACAGACTGCTATGTTTCAGATGAAGACTAAGATTGCACTTTTCACCACCCTCTGGGATCATAAGCCTGCACCATCGGGCCCAACTCCAAAGTGATTATGGCCACAGCAGGGAAGTCTCAATAATCAGGTGGAATGGAATGTTCTCGACAGGCCATGCAGCTCTTTTCCTCAGCTGTACCAGAGTTTGCTCGATGCACCATGTACAGTGGAGCCTGTTGTCAGTGACAGTGGCTGGATACCAGGCTCCAGAACACAGGTTTCCCTGCTCCAGAGTTAGACTAAAGCTTCCTACTAGTGAAGCCCTAACCTGTCAAATGCATCTTTAACGATGAGCTGCTGACTTGACATCAGTCTGTGGGTGTGAGCAAACCAGCTACACAACTCATGATAAAGTTGCTTGACTGGATCCCTTTTATTTATCAGATCAGAACTCCAACTTATCTGGAAGAAGAATTCCGAATATGGACATGTAGAGCCTACCTCATCATGCCCAGGCTTAAGGAATGTTTTCTTTCCTATGATGACAACATTGGCTCTGATCAAATAATTCAGCACATATCAAAATAAATTTTGATAATAAATAATATAATAAAAAATAAAAATAATCTTATAAGTCCATCCCTATGGAACTAATTAGTCTTCACCTATAAATTCTTACCCCAAACCAGCTAGCCTACCAGAAAAGTCCAATGGCCTCCTGAAGATTGTTGTGACACTATTTCATGACAACAATGAAGAGTAAGAATAATTCTTTACAGGGTCTATAAAATGTTTGAACCTGTAACCTGTGTCAGATGAGATCGTATCTTCTGAGTCAAAAGGAGAAAGAGTAACTCCATAACTATTAAATGTAGACCCTTTGTTGCGCACAGTAGTGAGCTATGTCGGTTTAGAGGTCTTGGTTCTTAAAGAAAAAACACTTTCACCAGGAAGCAGAAAATGACTTAGGAACTGGTGCCACCACTTCATTATCTTTCTGACACTAATCTCAGAGGGACAGAAAGCAGGTCACTCTGCTGGCTTCTGTCCTTGTTTCTGAATCTCAAAATGAAGTCTGGGTTGCTGCCACTCAACTACGGCAAGAAGGGCTAGATGAGGAAGCCAGGTTAACAAATTGAAACTTGGTTTAAAAAAAAATCAATGAAAAATTAACAGCATAAGTGTAGGGCCAGTGTGGATGCAGACTCTTCAAGAATGAAGGTTGGAATCACACCCCGGGTTAAGATCCTCAACTAGCCGAGAATCAGATAAAGAAAATGAAATGAGTATTAGAAAAAGAGAAGTATAAATGCCACCTATATTCCCATCACCAGTACAGAATCAAGGGTTGCAGAAACTATGGCTTCTTAAACTATGGCTTGCTATGGCATCATGTGGGATGTGATACACTAAGGAATCATTGTTTAGAATGTGCTTGGATAATTCCCCTCCTTGCTGGATTTTCTCCTCTCTGTCCCCTGTGTGATACTTCAGGCTAAACTAGCTTCTCACGGATGCAACTTCTTTCTTTAATAGCTTGATCTTGCAAAATATATTCTGTCATCGTGGTTTTGCAGATGGGTAAATATTTTGCTTATCCTCACATGCTTATGAAAGGAGAGGAAAGAGCTATCAACTCCAACCTTGATGCTCAAGAGAAGCCCAAACAGATGGCTCCCTTGGGGAATCCTGGCTCCATAACCATGAGGTCCTGGTTTTGGTTCTCAACACTGTCATAACAAGCTGAGGGTGACATGTCCATAGGAAGGTCGACACAGGAGGGTCCCTGGGGACCCATGGCCAGTCAGCCTGGCTGAGTTCCACATTCAGTAAAAGACTTAGTCTCATAAATAAAATGAAGAGTGATGAAGGCAGGTGCTCAGCGTTGTCCTCTGGTTTCTACATGTATCCATGGGTGTGCACATGCACAGATGGGCATATTTAGAAGCAAAGCAATGAAAAACGACAATAAAAAGCCACCTCGGGGTGAGGCAATAAAGTAGGCAACTGAGTCCTGATGACTCCTGTCATGTCAGTCTTCTAGAAGCTAGTCAGAACTTCTTAGAGTTTCAGGACAGCCTGGGCTATAGTGTGAAACCCTGTATTAAAAGTAAATAAAGAGGGCCAGTGGGATAGCTCACAGGTGAGTGTCTGCCACCAGACTTGGCAGCCTGTGTTTGATCCCAAGGAGCCACACAGTGGAAGGAGAGAACCAGCTCCTAAAAGTTGTTTTCGAAGTTCCACAGGGGTACACCTATACACTCACACATACACACAAACACACACACACAAACACATGGTGAGTGGGGAGATAAACAGATGATAGATAGGTAGATAGATACATAGATACATAGGTAGATGATAGATACATAGAAAGACAGACAGACAAACGTAGATAAGCAGATGGATATAAGTAGATGGAGATAGATAGATAGATAGATAGATAGATAGATAGATAGATAGATAGATAGATAGATAGATGGATGGATGGATGATGGGTGGGTGGGTGGGTGGGTGGGTGGGTGGATGGATGGATGGATGGATGGATGGATGAATGGATGGAGATAGATAAGCAGAGGGATATAAATGGACGGATAGAGAGATGGATGTGATTTAGAGAGAGAGAAAATAGAAGTAAACGATGTTATGTGGTGATTCTGGGTACCTAAGGATGACTGTCTTGGAAGATGTAGATTTCAGAGTAAACTGATCTGTGTACCTCTTGTTAAGATACCTTTTCAGCTCCACCACCCTCCCTCTGGTCTCTGTGACTCTTGTGCCCATCACCCACTCTTGTTGCCTGCCAGCGTCTCTAATGTACTTGACCACTAGGGGGCAAGAGAGGAAAACTGCAGGATCTGACAAGGGCCCTGTCCCTTGCTCTTTACTGCTTTCAACTTACATCATGACAGTGGTGCCAGGATTATCACATGGGGATCTCTGCTTCACTCCAGCAGGCACAGATCCTTGCCCTGGAAGCACCTGAGTTCAGGTTGTGGTTCTCTCCATCCTCACAGAACCAGCTCCATGGCTTCTCTCAGTCCATCACACCAGCCAGCTTGCCATGCCTCTCCAAAAAGGTGGTTCACTTTTCAGAATAACATTTTCACTAAAGTTGCATGCTTTGAGGTTTTTCTTCGTTCCTTTAAAATGAACATGTTCTACTTGTACTGAATTCATGATGTCTTAGGAGCTTCTTTAAGTCCTTTTAATCACATAGCCAGCAACTTGAAGATTCTTTGTATTAAATCAATTCAATACAGATAGTGTGTGTAGTTCACGTCTTCTGACCAACCCCTTATATTTGCCTCCCTTAAATTTTTAAATTATTTACTGAGCTATTTGTTCAGACATTTTGCTCCCACTTTGGTTGCTCATCACTGCAGATTGTGGGGAACTAGGTCTGTGTACTTTAGAGGAAACACAGCAGAATTACGTTTGGGCCACACTGAATCTAGTTTAGAAACTAGAACGACCACTCTGTACCACTGTACTCAGTAGTTAAGAAGCCTCCACATTTTCTATAGAAAATTTCTTACAGGAAGAGGCGGGTGCTTAGAACCCTCGGTTGGTTCCTCACATGCCCCAGACCATAGCTTGAATGGAAAAAGCCTGAACCTCACGGTACTCTTTAAACACCCATAGGCAAGTCCACGGCATAAAGTGATTTGGGGGAATTTTGACAAGATAACATGTGAATCATCGCATCTATTGAAGCGTGGGAGCTTTGGGTGAAGCTGAGATTTGAGAGTTAAGCAAAGTTGTGTTTGTAAGCGTGACGGATGCTAATCCAAAGCTGCAAGTGTGACCTCACATCAGGCCTGTGTGTCTCTAAGTATACTCCTCCCTCAGCTCCCTTGTGTGTTAGCAGCGCTGTGGGATGAAGAAGTAACTCAGCATTTCCAGAGAAGTTGACATCAGGGAAGATGGGGGATTTGGATGAAAGTTAGAAATGACGGCTTTGGGAGAGGCAGTTGCAAAAAGCTTAAGTCAGAAAGGACCCAAGATTCTCCACTCAGGAGGTATCAAGAGAGATGAAATAGAGTTTTGCTCTAGCACATAGAAAAGGTTAGTGTTTTTAAACTTTATCCCAACACTCACTGTTTTAGTGAGTCGAAAGGACCAGGATGAAAGAAAGTTGCACAGAGGCCAGAGATAGAGCAGGAGCTGGATTGGGGAGGATGCCAAGGTCTTGTTTTATGTATTAGCATGTGCTCAGCGAAACAGACAACTTGTGTGGTGTTTCCACTGTAGGAGGGAAGCAAGAGAGGATGGTGGAAGGAGAGAGGAGTCATGAGTTTAAAACCTGAGTTCTTCTCACTGGCTAACGCACATGGGTCTCAGACCTTCTTACTGGCTAACGCACATGGGTCTCAGACCTTCTCACTGGCTAACGCACATGGGTCTCAGATCTTCTCACTGGCTAACGCACATGGGTCTCAGACCTTCTCACTGGCTAACGCACATGGGTCTCAGACCTTCTCACTGGCTAATGCACATGGGTCTCAGATCTTCTCACTGGCTAACGCACATGGGTCTCAGATCTTCTCACTGGCTAATGCACATGGGTCTCAGATCTTCTCACTGGCTAATGCACATGGGTCTCAGACCTTCTCACTGGCTAATGCACATGGGTCTCAGACCTTCTCACTGGCTAATGCACATGGGTCTCAGACCTTCTCACTGGCTAATGCACATGGGTCTCAGACCTTCTCACTGGCTAATGCACATGGGTCTCAGACCTTCTCACTGGCTAATGCACATGGGTCTCAGATCTTCTCACTGGCTAATGCACATGGGTCTCAGATCTTCTCACTGGCTAATGCACATGGGTCTCAGATCTTCTCACTGGCTAATGCACATGGGTTTCAGAGATTCTCTGAAACTTATAGTTATTCAGTGAGCATTCAACAGCTCAGAGAACTGCTGTGTGTACCCAATAAAGCCACTAACAGCTGTGCCGGGCACATAGTAGATACTCAATAGATAATGTTTTCTGCTTCTCTTCATTCAAATCTATGTCTATTGGAGCAGAAAGCCCTTTAGAATATTAAAGGGAAAGTAGTAGCTGGGCACACGTGTGGGTGGGAAACAGCTGTGCCGACAAGAAAGAGGATTACTTTGAGTGATTCCTCACTCTATTGAGTGATTGGTCTTTTGTCTGATTAATCTTCTCTTAAAAACCAAATGTATACACAGGCACGATGGCACAGGTCTATAATAATCCCACCACTCAACACTCAAGAGGCTAAAGCAGGAGGGTTGCCCATCCCAGGCCAGCCTGGGATTTATAGTGAATCCTTATTTAAAAACAAAACTCAAATCACTTTGGCTACTCGTGGGAATGTAATTTTCCTTCCTCCCAGGTCTCTTCTTTCTTCACAGCTGACCAAGAAGACCAATTCTCCCTCACTGACCAATTTGGATTATAAATGACGCCATTATATCCCATACCCCAGATACATTTCCTAAGTGTATTTAAATGGCATCCCTTCAATATAAATGGTAAGTGCTAATGTAAACCTAAGAATAAACAAGAAGTAAGAAAGAAAAGAAGCTGATGGAGAAGAGCTCCAGCCCAGATGATTCTTTGTGGTTAACATGTCCATGCGCAAACATCACAAAACTCCATCAGGCCAAGCAGAGAGGTATTGGCCCTTCTGGAGAGGGCAGGAGCTCCGCTGGATTCAAAGGTTTTGATGAAGACTGTGAACGACTTCATAAATGAGCTACTACAGAGCTGAAGCCTTCACTCTACCCAAGGCCACCACAGTAAAAGAGCCCAGCTTCAGTCGGCTTGCTCAACAAGCATCACACCTACCAGAACCATTTGCTGATTATTTACTGTATTCCACACAGTACTCCAAGCGTCTTAATGGGCTATTCAATTTATTTCTTCAACACTATATCAGTATAACAATAACAGCCACATTTAGTATTTCCTCAGTTGTCAGTGGTTGACCGGGTTAGGTTGACCTCATCCTGGGCTTCCACAGCTAGACTCAATCTTGTGTGATTGAGGTCAGAACAGTCTCCACTCATTGTTGTCTGTGGACATTCAGTTATTTCCCTCTCCGAGCACTTGGTGCTGCTGTGCGCTGCAGTGCAT
Source organism: Phyllotis vaccarum (assembly GCA_033318265.1). Taxonomy (NCBI): domain Eukaryota; kingdom Metazoa; phylum Chordata; class Mammalia; order Rodentia; family Cricetidae; genus Phyllotis; species Phyllotis vaccarum. Next base: position 22,411,553 of record JARWLC010000008.1, read on the forward strand.
TACTCCTGTCTACCTTGAGCTGCAGTGAACTGCAGGAGACACAAGGATGCTTCAGAGTGTGCTCACACACTGGATGTCTCCCAATACAGGACGAGTCATGTGGAAGGTGTGCAACCACTGGTGGGGATAAGCCAAATTTTATATTTTTACTAAAAATATAATAATAGTAACATTATAGATCAATGTATAGTCAGATAACAACAGATTGTGAAAACAGAAAACCTTTGGTCCAGTTCTAGTTCAATTCCCTTATCCCTTGCTGATAAAAGAGGGGATAAACAATCTTAGTAACTTTTATAAAGTGTTGTATGAATTAAATGGCATAATACATGGAAAATTCTTAGAATCATACTTTTAAAAAGTTATATGAATTTGTTGTTACTCTTTATCCTTGTATATAGATACATTTAGTAAACTCACAATTAAAAACATTTTGAAATCCCAATGTCAACTAAAACTTAAAAATATAACATTTAAGGGGGCAGGAGAGATGGTTTAGCAGTCAAAAGCATATACTGCTCTTGTAGAAGACCTGAGTTCAGGTCCCAGCACCCACAACCTCCTCTAGCTCCAGATCCAGGGACTCTGTCACCCCTTTCTGATGCCCACAGACACCCACACTCACGCATTCACACACACAAACACATATATACACATACAAACAAAAGATAAGTGTATTAAACACAAATCTTTAAGGCTACTATAGGATAATATAAATTTGATATTTATAATATTAATAACAATTATAAGTTATAATATATAAAAATAAATTTAAGTATCTCAATAATAGATTTCACTTAGTAACCTGGTAATGTTTTTTCCTTACTATCAGGTATGTATTATATTATTCAGGGGCTAGAGAGATGTTTCAGTCATGGACACGCATGCAGAATATTGAACATTCCATACACATAAAATAATTTTTTATAAAAGAACTGTTATTTGGTGTCCATTTTCCTACCCATATCAGCTTTAGTTGAAGTATGTATTTATGCATTATTTCACTGCTTATGATTCTCTGTTTCTCTCTGCATTTTCTGTACACCACAATAATACACAAGAACGAAAGTGAACTGACAGTCCCCCCAAAAAACTACTTAAAATTCCAGCCAGAGGAAGCTGGTTAAGCAAAAACTTGCAAGACTATTACATGAGCCATGTGACCAAACACCTTGATATCTACTCTGTTATGTCCGATGAAATCACATAAGTCCACAGGATAGAGTGACAGAATTTCTTCTTTTACCCACCCACACAACAGCTGTGAATACCAGATGACCTCAGAAAATATCACTACTTCTCTTAAAAAGCGACACAACTTGAAGATAATTTTCAGTGCAAGACAAGACAGTAGAAAGGCTTCTGTCAAATTTGGAGCTAGGGAGACGACTAGGCAGCTAAGAGCATTTGTGGCTCTTGTAAAGGACCTGGATTCGGTTCCCAGTGCCTGCATGATGCCTCACAACTGTCTGTAACTCCAGTTTCCAGATCCAATGTTCAGTTCCAACCTACAGAGGCACCAGGTATGCCATGTTACACATACACTCATGTAGGCAGAACACTCATACACATAAAATAAATCTCAAATTATATACAGAAAGAGTTACATCAAACATGTCTATAACTACAAACTAGAGAAAACACCATTGGGGGGCGGGTAGTGTCCACCATTTAAACCAAGCTCAAAATCCTATGCATGTATCCTTCACAAAGTGGGAATCTCCCAATGAGAGGATTAATATTCCTAGTAGCTCTGATGAACCCCATGCTCTCTTTCCATCTCCTTTATTAAAAAGTCTATCAGAAATGTGAAAGATGGTGGGATTCAGGTTAGACAGATCCAAATGTTTTTAATCACAGCCAGTTTTATTAGGATGAGTTTTCTGTGTTCTACTATTGTGAATGAGATAAACTACTCCAAACAACTTTGGAAATACCGTGTGTCCCATCAGTGGGAAGTTGGAAGCATCTCTGTTGATTCAGGAGATGCCAAAGTGGAAAGGTTCACCCAAGATCAACCCGGAAATCCACGGAGTTCTTGGGAGGTGGCTGTTGGTTAGACACAGACAGGCTCACAACAAAGTGTGACTAACACATATAAAAAGCATCACCGGCCTCCATTTGGAAGGTGGTAAGCAAAATTTCCATCTGTGTGCTCAAGCCTCAGCCCTTCACTCCCGCCCTGCTCCTTTTCATGGGCGTGGCCCTGCCAGCTTTAAACTGAAGACAATATTGACTGCCTTCCCCACTACCCAGATGGCTTTTCCTCAGGATCCCTCACCATGAGTAGATCTGAAGCCTGGACAGAACCCTTGGCTTCTGTTTTTACACAGCTTCTCGATCAACAAAGCATGCCACCTCTCCTTTCAAATGTCACCCAAACTCTACCTCTCTCTTATGAGTTGCTCAACAGCCACTGGCATCAACACCCACCCTCTCGCCTGCAATCCAAAGTCAGTCTGTTTCCATACCATCTCCGGGAAGGCCATTTTCCTTCTACCATAAAACCCATCACTCTGCTTTAAATCAACTGAGTAGGATAAATAACTTCTCATTTTTATGGCCCAGTAGGATAATGACCCTTGCCGATTAACTGAATATGTCAAAATAGCTATCAGAGGTGAATTTGAATGTTTTAAACACAAAGAAATGTCACATCTGAGATAATAGATATACCAGTTACCTTGATCAGACTGTTATAGATTGAACGCATGTATCGAAGCGCCACACTGTAACCCCTAAATATGTACAATTACAAGTCAATTTAAAGTAAGTTCAAAATACATAAATCATCCAGTGAATTTTCCAGTGACCTTGGAATAAAATTAAACTCTTTAGAATATTCTGGAAAGTCTTACCTCATCAACCACTGGCTAATTCCTTTAATACAGTCTCCAATCATAGTTCCTCACTGTTTCCAGTGAACAACCTCTGATTGCCCAAGTCATAGCAGCTACCCTCCATTGTTATCTCCCTATCATTCCGCGTGCTAATGTGTTTTCTTTCTTTCTGGAACATATTACTGTCTGACATTCTGATGTGTTCACTGGTTTATTTTGTGACTGTTAGTTTCCCCCACAATGATGGATGCTGTAACAAAGACCCTAGCTGAATGCTTATTGATGTACACGTACTATCAGACATAAAATAGTACTATGCCTGGGACACTGAATACATAAAATAAGTGCTATGTTTTAGTGAAAGATTAGTGCTTAAAAATATTAATATAAACTATAAAAACTGATTGTCACCTAAAAGGAGGTTCCCCAAGACTGAATAACATAGTGAAAAACCCCAGGTTATTTTTCTATCCCTCTCTGTCTTTCCCCAAGTCCAGCAACTGATGGAAGCAGAAGCAGAGACCCACAGCTAAGCACTGGGTGGAGCTTCCAGTCTAGTCAAAGCGAGGGGGAGAGGGATCACATGAGCAAAGGGGTCAAGATCATGATGAGAAACCCACAGGGACAGTTGACCCAAGCTTTTGGGAGCTCACTGAATCTGGACTGACAGCCAGGAACCTGCATGGAACTGAACTAGATCCTCTAAATGTAGATGACAGTTGAATGTATGGGCAGTTGCTGTAGTGGGGTTTCTTGGTCCCATGTGGCCAGAGGCCCAGACCCACAGACCTGCCACTCCAGACCCCTTAGCAGCCTGCTGCTGCTGCTCAGGCTCCCAGAAATGACTCAGAAGCTTATATTAACTTCATGCTGTTTGGTCTATGGCTCAGGCGCATTGCTAGCTAGCTCTTATATCTTAAATCAACCAATTTCTATTAATCTGTCTGCTACGTGGCCCGTGGTTCACCTGTGTTCCTTACATGTTGCTCCTTTGGGCAGCTTGCTCGATCTGCCTGACTGCGCCCTGCTTCTCCTGCCTATGCTCTGATTTCTCCTCCTACTTCTTCTGTGGTGCCTGCCATGGCCCAAAACCGCTCCTTTATTTAAAGATTGATATTCACAGCATACAGAAAGGCATTCCCACACCAGGCAGTTTATAGGCCTCTGGTAATGGGCCCAGAATTTGTTCCTAGTGCATAAGCTGGATTCTTGGAGCCTGCTCCCTACAGAGGAACACCTTACTCAGCCTTAATACTAGGGGGAGGGACCTGGTCCTACTTCAACTGGACATGCTAGACTGCATTGGCTCACCCTGTGAGTCCTTACTCACTCTCTGAGGAATGGATAAGGAGATGGGATGGGGAAAAACCAGGACCTGACTGGGAAGAAAGAACTGAGGAGGAACGGTGGTATTTTTTTTTTAAAGGAAACTCTAAAAAAATATAATATAATAAAAAGACAAGGCTTTTCTATCCATCCCCATTGTCCAGGTTAGATATTTTTGGACAACTTGGCATATGCTGGGCTCATCTGGGAATGGAAAACTTCAGTCTAGAAGATTCCATCAGATTACCTCATAGGCAAGTCTGTGGGGCATTTTCTTGATTGATGATTAATGTATGAGGGTCCAGGTCACTCTGAGTGATGCCACCCCTGAGCAGGTGGTCCTCAGTTGTACAAGAAAACAACGTGAGCACACTATGAGGAGCAAGCCAGTAAGCAGCATTTTCCTCCAAGCCCTCTGCTTGATCCCCTGCCTCTGGGATTCCGCCTAAGATCCTGCCTTGACTTCTCTCAATGTACTGTGACATGGGCTATGTAAGCCCAGTAAACTCTTGCTTTCCCAAGTTGTTCCTGGCCATGATCTTTACCACAGCAATAGAAACCTAAAGAGGAAACCCATCCAACTATGCCATCCTCTGTGACAGAAACCACACCTCCCTCCTCAGTGCCCTAAATCACACAAATATGTCCCCAGTCACTTCACTTATATTCAAATCATCTCATTTGTATTGTGAAGGATTTTGATTAAGAAAAATAAGCTGTAAAGTCAGCTTCTCCTATGGTCCTTGGACTTTTGACAAACCAGACTCACATTTTCTATCTACCCCACACTGATATGGAGAGCCTTCTTGATTCTGCTAGGAACAACAATCCCACAGCAGGAGGTCATGTGAAGGAATAAAGGACATGGACTGTGGAGACACATGGTTGACTTCAAATGCCATCATGCTCCAGAGAATACTGATTTATTAGTTATGAGAATAAACAAACTAAAAGAAGTCCGTGGTCAAGGAAGTCGGAGGGAAATTTATGTTTTATCACTTCACTGGAAATTTCCAAAACCTTTTAGTATATTGAAAGCTCTAAGAAAGCCCCCAGTGTGTAAGTCAGTACTCCCCACATTTAACTAAGAATCTCCTTGTTATGTCCTCTGGAGCAGCTGCTCATGGAACTCACTCTAGGAATACTGTACCCTTCCATCCTTAAGTCCTAACACATCTCATCTTTGAGGGATAAATAACCTAAGCACATAACAGTCAGATGAGGTGATGAGGGCCCTGGTCCTTGTTAGCCAAATGGCATCATTCAAAGTATATACTAAGGGATGGAAAACAAGCGGTTGTCTAGAATTCAGTTTAAAAAATTTAAAAAAAAAAAAAAGAATACTTCTTTGCACAGCCCCAACCTACTCTCTATAAACTCCATATACTTCCTTCCCACTCAACTTCTTGGAGCCACACTTCTTTGGTCAGAGAGCGCAAACTATCCCCATGGAAACCCATGGCTCCTGGAAGAAGAGAAATACAAATCCCATGAAGTGTTCATCTATAAAATAAACACAGAGCACAGGGAAATGCTGCAGATACCTGCCATTCCACACCATTAGTGATGTGTAATGATTGGAAGATAATGGCTCTGTGCCTTTGAAGACTAAAATGATGAAGCTCTCAACACAGTGACAACTGGCCAATATTAAGAGTCCTTATTTGACAACAAAACAACCTGAATCTCTTTTATGAGGTATGGAATGTGTCTTAGGTAATAAACACTTAAGTAATTAGATGGATTTTATAGAAGCCACCATAAACTGAAACATGGGGAAAATATCTTGGCAATAGGTTGACGCCCACAGAGGTGGGTATATAAGAGCCAGGGCAGAAGTTGGGAGCATTCAGACATCAACTGACTTCTCCTCTCAACCCAAGCACAACCCAACTCCCAAAGCCATGGCTTGCTGTGTTGCCCGATGCTGCAGTGTCCCCACCGGCCCTGCCACCACCATCTGCTCCTCTGACAAGTCCTGCCGCTGCGGAGTCTGCCTGCCCAGCACTTGCCCACATGAGATCAGCCTCCTGCAGCCCACCTGCTGTGACCCCTGCCCCCCACCCTGCTGCCAGCCTGAAGTGTATGTGCCAACCTGCTGGCTGCTGAACTCTTGCCACCCAACTCCTGGCCTGAGTGGCATCAACCTGACCACCTACGTCCAACCTGGCTGTGAGAGTCCCTGTGAGCCCTGCTGTTAAGCACTCAAGTGCTCCTCCCATGTTCAGGGGCCTGGTTGCTCAGCATCTTCCTCATCACCTGCCCTTCCTCAATGCAACTACTTCTGCTTCCATCAAAGCTTAAAACAGATGCCCATGGACATGCTTAAGTTCTTAATGCTTTGTTCCTTTGAGCACAGATGGGTACCTTCTCTCTTTTGGGCTCTGGCCCCCTTGAGAGATAACCATTTGGGCTACTCATTAATAAAATTCACCCTGGCTTAGCATTTGTGGCTTCATAGCTGTTTATTTCTTAGGGGAAGTAGAATGTCATGTTCTACCCAAAAGTAGGTTCTTGTACAACCCAAGACCCATCCCAACACAGTGAGAAGTCTTATGCTGAAATTCATTTCAAAGTCATATATTAGTATTGGTGATCATTTGAATAGGGAAAACTCCAGCAGGTCCCTTGTTTAGGATTTTTCCATATAATAAATATTTTTGGAGCTATCCACTGTGCTATGTGGGATCTAGATATGAAAATAAGGTTTAAATGTTTTCATTCAACTCTTGTTTCTTCCTTAGTTATCTAATAAAAACTGATCATTGTCCTGACATGTAGAAATAATTTCTCTCCCTTCACTCACGGTGAGCAAAGTTTTCAAGCTCACAGTTGAGGAGCTTTTGAAATTCCAAACTCCAAATACAAGTCACTACACCCACAGGTGAGTCCAGAGTGAGCTGTGCTCCTCATGAGAGGGTTTCTAGGAGCCTTCATCACGCTAAAGTCTGCCTTGGCTTTACAATAAAGCAACAGAGAGGGTGTGGACTCTTCTCCCTATTCAATTTGACCATGATTTTCTCTTTCTACTTTTTTCAAAAATCAGCTTCATAGACAGGCGTTTTCTGGAGAACACTTGGGAAGGGTTAGCCATCCCTTCCAGGCTATGATGTCCAGGGGAGAAAGAGGTGTTTCAAAATAATATGTAAGATACTAAAACTTTGAAAATAATTTTTAAGTAAGTGGGAGCTTAAAATTTGTCTTGTGATTTGATTTTTTCATTGGAGTTGGAAAATAGTAAATGTGTAAAAGCTTTAGCATTAAAACTAGCATTCTTGGAAGAGCTTAAAAGTGTATATGTGCATGCATGCACATGTGGGTTATGGGGGGGTATATATGACCTATCTTGTATAAAATAGACTAAGTTGTGTGAAAGTAGAGATTACATCGCATAAAAAAGAGGAATCAGAGGTCAAAGACATAAATAACAATACTGTGGACCAAGACACTTATTGTGAAATTGTTTTCATTTTTAGGAATTTTATTTTATTTTATTTTTTTACCAAATATCTTACGGTTTGAGCTCCCTATTCTGGAATTAATGTATTTATATCAGCTGAATACTCATTGCTCAGACATTTGTTGCAAAAATAAACAAGGAAGGGGAAGTTTGGATAAATTGTATCTTCCTCAATAATCATTTTTGTGTGAATATCAAGCACTTAATGTTTCTTGTTCCCTCAGGTCCCGAGAGTTTACAGTAGCCTCAAATATGCTTAGAAGTTGACTGGTTCTGGGAGCATATGCTTTCATGTCACTAAAATATCCATAATACTATTAGATCACAGTGACATATTCTTTATACTACAGAATTGGCGATGAAGTTCTGACACAGCACAGACATACATTCCTCTTGTGGTAGGAGAAAAATCATTAATCCCTTAGTTGTGATGAAGAACCTAAATACAGTAAGGTCTTTCCAGAAAGTACCCAGGCTGCTGTAATCTAGTTATATAGTTGAATATTCTCTCTCTCCCTCTCCCTCTCCCTCTCCCTCTCCCTCTCCCTCTCCCTCTCCCTCTCCCTCTCTCCTTCCTTCCCTCCCTCCCTCCTTCCCCCCTCTCTCTCCTCCCTCCCTCCTATCTGAAGCCTGGTATTCTACAGCCTAGTTTTCCATGTTACTATTCCAGCCTCTGCTTCTGTCTCAGTACTGCAATGAGGGCTGAATGGCCCAAACAATGCAGACCACCTCATCCACAGCAGTTCATTGTCCCAGGAGAGCCTCTCAAGGTGATGTCCACCAGCTCTTCCTAACTTTCTCTTCAAAAAGACATCCTTTTGTTTTGAGAAGCATGCATTTTTCACAAATGGCTTTCTTAAATACATTTTTTAATTCTTTATTTCTTTGCTCATCAATTTATCGGTGCACATGTGGCACCAACATATATATGTAAGAGTTTGTTTTGATATTAAAAATAGCTTTAAACATGTTACTACAGACACCACAGGCTTTAACATGCAAAGGCCCTTGGGTCATTAAAAAAGTCCACTGTTTCAGGCTGCTTTTGTTGTCCAGACAAGTTTCTTAAAATTTCTGGATTTCTGGTCTTAAGTTAGTAAAGCAGGTTTGATTAACCAGACCATATCTAAAGTATCTTTCATTGTTAATACACTGCAATGTAGATTTCTCCAGAAACATTAAGGTAATAAATACTTTATGATGGTTAATATTGATTGTCAACTTCTCCCAGGAGGAGACAGTTTTCTGAGTGGTAAACTTCTAGATTGGGTTAACGGAGATGTCAAGTCCTGCACACAGGCAGCATTGTTCTGTGGGCTGCGGTCCTGGACTAAATAAAAAAGTGAAGTCAACTGGAACCTCAACATCCATCTCTTTCTGTCCCTCCTGACTCTGGATACACTGTGACCAGCTACCTCACACTTTTCCCACCACAATGGACTGGGCCTTCAGACCTGTGAGCCAAAGTGACACTTCCATTACTTAAGTTGCTTTAGTTCAGTGTTTTGTCCCAGAAAAGTGAGTAGAACACATTCCCTACACCCCTCACCCTCCTGGATGCCTGAAGGCCTTTACCACTTTCAACCATGGGGGCTAACGTTCGGCGACTCTGTTGGGTGCTCTAGTGGGTACGGGCCCTCTGTGCCAATTCTCATTTGTTTTTTACAAATTCTTTAAGTGATAAATAAATGCTACTCCTCAACTCCAATTTACACATGGGAGAGACTGAAGCTGAGAAAGAATAGGCCACTTCCAACAGTTTTAAAAGTCGCTAGTGACAGAATCATACTTAAACCTCCAAACTATTAGAACTTCAAGCTCCTTCTCTTTCCACTACACTAAATCCACTCACCTCCTTCCCAGACAGGAATGAAATCTGCTTGCAGATGGCTCCTTATTCGGGAGACCATATATAGCGTTTGACACACATCTCTACCATCCCTTGAAGTCGTTGGCCCAGCTACATGTTATTAAGTTGTTCAGCTTCCTCCATGGCTGAGTAGTGTGAGACAAAACAAAAGTATATCAAAAGTATAAGGAGATACATTTCTAAAGTGAGAACAAACTGTATTTTTTTCAGTAGGATCCCAAGGATCAATTGGCATATCAGCACTGTCCTGGAGTCATTCTGTTTGAGTTGAAATGCAGATTATTTGGCAAACACAATAGCAATTTTCCCAGGGAACTTCAACGACCCACACCAAGGCAGAACAAGCCACCCTCAAATGAAGTAATCATGCCTTGTTGATAACAGAATAGAGAGCTGAGGACTCTTTTATTTCTCCTTCAAATTGTCCCTGGCATCTGTGTCTTTCTTCCATCCTTACTAATTCAAGATTAATCTAGACCCTGCTCCTTCCTGCTGTCCAAACTGACCTTGACTTACATTTCAGTGCTCTTCCCACACCCAAATTGTCTCTTAATCCTGCCATGCTTCCTGCCCTTTTAGGTACCCTTTTTTTGAACCATGACTCAGCTCTTCAGGGGGACAGATAGGACCCCCAACTGCCAGTGTGATCATTTTCACAGAATCTTACTTGCACCTTTCTGACCAAACTATCTCCCCAGCCCCAGTCATAAGAATTTCTAATAACTGTTTTTTTCTTTAGATTTACAGAGCCTGAGACATTCAGTGACATAGAGATGACATCAATTGATATATGTGTTAATATAGCAGATAACTCAAAATTGTAAGTACCCTGGTGCCTGTCAATTGGATATGCCTCTCCACCACAGCTCACAAAAACCTCAAGCACAAGCATCTAGAACAGAACCATGTTTCTCAACCTGTGGGGCACAAACATCTTGGACCACGTTTCTTAACCTGTGGGTCAGGACCCCATTGAAGGTCATGTGATGTTTTTATAGGGTTGCCTAAAACTATCAGAAAACACAGACATTCAAATAAATGACAACCCTAATTATTATTATAGAAACTTCATCCAGCAAGAAGCAGAGATCAAATAGTAGTAGCCCACATCTTTAATCTTAACCTGGATTCATTTATGCCTGACAACCTAGAAGTTAAAATACAAACTGAGCTATGAAATTCTGTAGCTTGGCCAAGTTTTTGATTGTCTTTAGAACTATACAATAAAATATTGCTAGTGGCTTCCATCAGATCATGTTCCTCTCAAGGACAGGACGAATATATGTCTTCTATGTTTCTGTCTCCACCTGACCCTTTCAGACATACTAGGAAGTCAAGGGGCACCTGACTCCCTGTGAATGGATTAGATCACCAATGACCTTTGCTGTGGTCACACACTAACTTAAACCATGAAGCATTAGCACTCCAACAGAATTACAGCTCAAGTAACTTGGAAACGGTGCCTGTCTGTCTGATTGATTCTGATTGACCATGGTGTGTTCAAAGCACTGAGTGTGGCTTTGAACAATACAAGTGACAGCTCAGCAGTTTGGCTTTTGACAAAAGCAAATCTCTTCATGCTGGATTGCAAAGAAACGCATACTCAGACCACATATTATCCCAAGAACCTGCATTTTAATCTATCTCAATTTGTAGTTAGAGTAACCAACCCCTTGTAAAACTAAAGTTTATTCATATTCACATGTACTTACATGTCTATATGATATGGTGCTATTATATAGAAAGTCATCTGGTAAGTTATGTCATCTCCAAGAACAATCATAGTGTGTTTTCAATGTCCATTTATTCCCTCATATCCATGCAAAAATACCACTGTGTAGCCAATAGAAAAAAAAAGCACAGACAACAACAAAATGTCCTATAGGTTTGGACTCAGTTTGAGGACTCTTAGTTCTTAGGAACCATCACTCTTGATGCCTGACACTCAATATAGGCCACTTACAGGATGAAAATCCAGAGGATGAACAAAAAGAAACTCAGGATAAATCAAGCGTGTCCGCGTATCATTGAGTAAATGAAGAACTACACGGACACCATTTTGAAACTGTAGCAGGAAGCAAGTTTGAATGAAGCAACACAACCAAATAAAACTTAGTAGTGTGTGTCCCGTGGCTGCTACAAGAAGGGACTGCGTTATTTGTGTGGGGTTGTGTTAACATCAACAAGGAAGCATGCTGAAGGAAAGGGCCATGTTCCCTGAAATAGGTAGGTATAAAAGGCCTTCCCAGGGCAACCTTGTGGAAGAACGCCTTCCTCAGAAACAAAACCGGATCCACGGTCACCATGACTGGCTGTAGTTCCTATCTCCAAGGATGCCGCAGTGTCCCTATTGGCCCAGCCACCACCCTCTGCTCCTCTGACATATACTGTCCATGTGGACTCTGTCTGCCTAGCACCTGCCCACACAAGATCAGCCTCCTTCAGCCCACCTGCTGTGTCACTTGCCCCCCACCCTGCTGTGTGCCTGACTCCTATATGTCATCCTGTTGGCTGCTCAACAAAAGTTACCCTGCCCCAGATCTGAAAGGGATCTCTGTTTCCACCTGTGTCCAATCTTGTGAGTGTAAACCCTCCTGCTGCTAAATGAATTATTGAAAGAGCTTACCCACCTTGCAATATGGATCAGTGAGGGTTGTCACTATGGGCTCCTTGGCAAAGGGCTTCAGTTAGGCACTCTGCAAAATGCCTTGACATTGGTACTTCATATTTATAGAAGGATTCTTTCTGTGTTTCAAACAATGATTTCTGAGAAATGGAAAAATTGCTATCATGGATCTCCTTATTTTAAAAGTAAATAAATACCACTACTCCCCAAATCCTGGACTGTCTCAGTGTTTAATGCTATAATTACACACAGACTCTTGACACATGCATCAGGAAGCTAAAAGATGTACAGCAGAATTATACTTTGTGATGCCATCAACAGAAATCTCATGTCTGAAAGGAAGTCACATAAGGATATGGAGACACTTGAAGAAAATTGCCTGAATTGTAAAACATATTCACACTAAGCTTAAAATTGGTTTAAATTTCAAGATCAGCACCTACCTTTATGTCTGGCTTTCCCTGAGTATTTAAACAACTCAGATTGTATTCTTAAAGACACAGACAAGCTGGTCAATAGACATGGACATTCGCATTCCAAGCATTTCTCAGATGCTTCTGATGCCCCAGGCATCATCTCAAGCTTGAAGGAGATAAGCAAGACTCAGAATACAGTCCCCACCACAAGGGCCTAGCATTGGCATGAAAAAGAGAACCATAAGGAAAACTGTAAAATGGGGCAGAATGAAGCAAGGTCAACTTGACAGCAAATTGTGAAAACATAAAGAAGGAATATTTTAAAGGAGATGTGTAGGACAAACCCCAAGAATGAGAGAACCAGGGCAGGATGTTTTAAACTACATCTAAATGAGACGACAGAGGGTACATTTTTATTTATGATAAATACAGCATTCAAAACAAAAGCCAGAGAGGCTGCTCTTGCCTCAGACATGCAATGCATGACATTTCATGGTGGCAGAAGCTGATGTTTTCTCAGGGACCCTTCTTCTTTTAGACAGGTCGTGTTGATTGAAACAACTTACCAAAGAATCTGTACTCTGTGCTTCCCCCAAAATCATTCTCCATCCAACAAGTTATGTAATGTAGATCCCACCGGCCAAGTGTTTTGTGCTGAGGTGTGTGAAGATGTAGAACCATCAGCCATTGCATATCAGATCCGGTTGTATTTCATCATCAGGCTACAGGAAGGCAAAGGCAGGACAGCTGAGGTGAGGAATGTTGTAGAAGGCATCTCAGAGGAATTTACTGTCCAGTGGAAGATCCAAGAGGGGAAGACAAACCAATATGTAGATGATCGTCTATAACAAACACTTTAATGAAGTTCTTCTTTCTACACTGCATTGAGTCAGCCGCCATCCTAAGCCTGCTACTAACTCTGTGAGTCACATGATGTCTCCTTTGGAATCCCATCTCGTCTTATTTTAAGAGGTATAGGTCATTAGTATACAAATGAGTTAGGTTAGTTTTCACGAAGCATCTGACCAAGGCGAGCAAGTGAGTTGTTTGTTTTGGGTTTTGTTTATCGTTTGTTCTTTTCTCATTCCAGTGCCTTTTATACTTTGGCTTATCTTAAAGGAAAGAGGCTGTGGGAAAATAAAATGTAATACCACATTTGAAAGGTCATTAGGCAACAAGAAATCACTATCGATTCATTTTAAATGATGAAAAAGAATCTAACCCCATATAATTCCTGTCTGTCCCGTTGCTTGCTCAGAAAAGCCTGTATTTATTATCCATAAATAAAGAAAATGTTTGAATGTATATTGCCAGATGAAATATTTAAAGTTATAGATAAATAGGTAGTTCAAAATTGAGGAGAGGGGAGGAAGATTTTAAATCCTAAAAATGTGCATACATGAGTTGTCGCTTGGTCAAATGATCTCTAACTCATACCAGTTGGGGCATGTCAGAAAGCTGTAAAGAGAATGTGTGATTATCATGTGACAAAAAATGATGGCTTCATGAGTCAAAACTACAATTGAACTAATAGGGACAGAAACTCTTAATAGACACACACACAAAAAAAAAAAAAAAAAAAAAATACCAAACTGATTAAATAATCTTTGTGGAAAAGGGAAGCCTTCTGATTGGACTCTCACCCACTGGGGAGGGTATATAATAACCCCGGAGCATGAGGAGACATTTGAACCTCAGAGATTTCATCTTTGCAGTAGACCAAAGCCAACCAGACTCCATCACCATGGCTTGCTGTGTTGCCCGCTGCTGTAGCGTCCCCACCGGCCCTGCCACCACCATCTGCTCCTCAGACAAGTCCTGCCGCTGTGGAGTCTGCCTGCCCAGCACTTGCCCACATACCATTTGGCAACTGGAGCCTACTTGCTGTGACAACTGTCCCCCACCCTGCCACATCCCTCAGCCCTGTGTGCCCACCTGCTTCCTGCTCAACTCCTGTCACCCCACTCCAAACCTGCTGACTGTCAACCTCACCACCTATGTGCAGCCTGGCTGTGAGGACCCCTGCACCCCAAGGTGCTGCTGAACAGTGGTTCCCTTGCTCAGAGACTGATACTGAAGATTCCAGGAGCTGCCTATCCACTCTCCGCTCATCTATGTAGTTGTAACAAATTTAAAGGAGGCAGATAGTTTCGGCTATGAAAGCCCTACCTTTGATTTTAATGGCAAGAAAGCCAAGAAATTTGCTTGTGTAAACTGAATGAATAGTCTTTTGATTTATTTGAACAGGTGAATGTCTCCCCTTATTATGAAAATGCTTCTGAAATCTTTAAGATTTCAAATTATGGGGCTTGGGGTCATGCTGCATCTAGGATCATATTTCCTATATTGAATATTTTTAGAGGCAAAATAATCTCCAGTGGGTTTTCTAATAAATTGTATTTCCCTGGCCACATGTGTTCTTTACTTATGTTAGTGTTTGAAATTCATTTCTTGCATATTGAAATGGAGGATCTTTTTTTATGGTAGAAAGTTCCAGATGATGGCAGCATTGGGGCTAGCATGCTGGTATGTCATCTTAACTTCTTTAACATCCATCTTCTCTCCTTTCTCTCAAACTCATAGAATCCTCAAAACAACACTACATGATGGGATGAGCAAAGTTTTGACATTATTAAGTGTTCTCAAAAATTATCAAGTTAGTTACTATGGCAACCAGAATTTAAGCCGTGGGGTGTCTGACTCTAAAGCCCAATTCTTCGTCACACCATAAAGCCTCCAATACAAATGGATGAAGAAATTTCATCAGCACCAATGACACAGGTTCAAAATATGCACGAGAAATGTAAAAAATGTAAAATCCCTCAGAAAATTATCACATCCAGCTTTGACAGAAAGAGAGTGAGTTGGCTCTAATCAAAATTGATAGGCATTCAGCTGTAAGATCTGGGTCATTTCTAGCTTATTTTTACTCACAGAGCTTGAAGTGGTCAACGCTAGTTATCAGGACACTGACACACGCCTCATTTGCCACCTGTAGTCTCAGAAGGTCTAGTCCAATAGTCAGTAGAATGTCAGCTTCTCCTAAATGACAAATAACGAGAGCTAAAACTGCCATCAGAGCTGGGTACAGCTGTATCTGTGTCTCCAGTGTTCAGGGGATTGAGACAGGATAGAGAGATCAAGTTCAGGTCTGAGAAACACGGGGAGATTCTGTCTAAAAAAGAAAAAGAAATTGGCTAATTGAACCCATTGACTTACGTTATAAACAAACATAAATGTATAGCACAGAGACCACCCTCTTATGAGCCTATAAAGAATGTATGTGTGTTATACCTGCATTACATACATAAGCTTATACTTTAAAACACATACACACCGACAAGCAGAATATTTAGAAATACACAAGTCAAAATCTGGAAAAGCTCTGAGATCAAGACAAAACGATGTTTGTGTGTTCAAAAAAGCAAGTAAGGTAAGAAAATGGAGAAGTAAATAGCTAAATAAATCTGTTTTAAAATGTCATCAGAGCCCGTTAGTGTCATTAGAGAGGGATGTTCCAAAGCATCTCCACAGGTTCCTTGATGCTTCTGCTCAGGAGCTTTGAAAGCCCGCCATTTGGTGCTTAGGGCTTTCATTGTACGGAAATGGTAGCTCATCGCCCTTGGACCCTGTTTATTTAGTCTTCAGTAAATGAGTCACCAGATCATCTAAGGACCCTTACCTCACCTTTCCAGGTCTCACAATCGTTGTTTATAAGTAAAGCAGAGAAATTTCCAGATCTCTTAGGCCACTGAAGAGAAAATACATTCATAAAGTACTACATGTCTTATCAAAAAAGATTAACATCATATATTTGTTATTTAATAACTCTTTGAGTCTATTCACATAACCTCAAATCTCATCTGTAGCTTGATAAACATGATATTCTGCAACACCATTAAAAGTCTTTCTATTGTAAATACAAAGTAATAGTGCACTCTGAGTAGCTCAACATCTTTTGGCCACTGAACTCTAATAATGTGCACACCATTTTTCCTTTATAAGACCTCCAGAAAATGTCAACGTGGCATCCTTCCCATTTTTATTCTGTTCTTCGAACCTAACCTTTCCTTCTGTATCATGATTTTTAATGTCAGCAATTTATAATGTATGTGTGATAAACCTTTCCAACAGACTGAAAATTCCACAAGGACAGAGATCAAGTTTATTTTCTTCACTGCCAAAATTTATCACAGCACCTGGCACTATTCCTCAGTAAATGACTAACTATGTCATTAATTTTTTTAATGAATAAGACAGGGCTGATGAAATAATAACTCAGCTAGTAAAGTGTTTGCCCTACAAATGCAAGGACTCCAGTGTGATTGCTACAATCCACATTAAAAAAAAAAAAAAAACCAGGCCTGGAGATACACACCTTAAATCCCACCACGGATAGAGGTAGGTGGATTTGAGCTCAAGGCCAGCCTGGTCTGCAGAGAGAGTTCCAGGACAGCCATGGCTACACAGAGAAACCCTGTGTCAAAAAAAAATGAAAATTAAAAAGCGAAAAGTTAAAGATAGAAAGATTTTTTAATGGGCACCATGCCACTTGCATTCAATTCTAATGCTAAAGAAGTGGAGACAGGAGGGTCCCTGGAACTTACTAACCAGCCAAACATTCTACTTGAGCAGTCCCAAGCCAGTGAGAGACCCTGTCTCAGAAAGAAAACGTGAAGGCTTCAAGAGATGGCTCAGAAGTTAAGAGCACTTCTATTCTCACAGAGGACCTGGCTTTAGTTCCCAGCACCCACATGACAGCTCATGCACATGACCGGCTGTGCGTCCAGTTCCAGAGGGTTTGACGCCCTCTTCTAGACTGTGGGCTCCAGATGTGTACATGCTGCACATGCACCAGAGACTTCAAATCCTCTCTTTCAAAGAAAACCATAGAGAACAATTTTTTAGGTTTTTTTTTAACTCAGTGTATATGCTATCTATATTCTCTACTTGCAGATGTTAATGTTCTATTTGTTTACTTATTTAATTAGCATGATTTTTGAAATAAACATCTACTGTCTCTCTTAATTGCTTCCCCTTCTCCCTCTTCCTCTGGTATGTTTCTTTTATCCTTCCTTTGCCTGAAGTCTGATCGGCATCTTACTTCATCCTTGCAGACATGGGCTTCAAAGTCTTTTCATCTCATGCTGCTCACAGTGGTCTTTTAAATGAGATGATGTATGCAACACTGCCCTCACTTTGCAGAGAAGAATGGCTAGACTCCCAAAAGTGACCTACCTATCATAACATGGAAAGTAACCCGTACTTCCGGGGCCAAGAAAGAGCTCTTTCTGGCTCTGAGTTTGGTCCTCTTGTTCTATACACCTGTTCTCCAAATGTACAGACAATCTGCCATTGTACACTGATGGACAGGTAGCCTTAGAGTAGGGGCTAAGAAGACTATAAAAACCATGGCTTAATGGATTCACGAATCCACTCTTAGTGGAGCTGTTCTAAGCTACAGGGATAATGCTGTAGTGCAGAGTCATAGTTGCTTCCCAGAAACATACCTGGTACGTGCTCTTGACCACTGAAGAGTACCCTGGACCATTTAGACTTAGGTACCCTTCAGTGGTGGGTCTTTCAACATCTAGAAGAACAAACACTAAAAATCAGTCTGATTTAGGCTCCTATGTTTGCTCTCTACTGTGATCAGTTTTACTGGAATTCTACACTAGTCTTAAATTATTCTTTGATTTAGTATTTCATATCCATTCTATGTAAAGAACAATTTAACAACCAGGGAGAAAAAGCAACAGTAGTGGGAATTCTTGATAGGAGACAGAACCTGGAGCATGTCTGATGGGAGGGTGTGTCAACCTAACTTAGTATTTACACAATGGACAGAGAACCAGGAATTCTCAACCAAGCACAGTTGAAAGAGTACTGAGGTGGTAGAGGGATGAACACCAGAGGCTTTGAAAGCATTAGACTTTAACATTTGTCCCTGTAACTCCATCTGGTAATTACGCCTCAGAATAATCATAACAAGCACAAAAATTCATATAGAGAGTCGCTATTGCCACAGTTATCGAAGGAAAGTTGAGATAAAGCAAATGATTTTGAAAATGAAATCTTAAAGTAACCCAGAAGTACAGTAAATGATGGATATTAGATAAGACTAAAGATAACATTATTAAATATACTTAAGATTGCAAGATATGAAATATACAGGCTTACACAGGAAGGTATATTATAGAACCTACATAAAGTAATTCCAACAATGTAAAAATGGATGACTACATACAGTCAAGAATGATCCTATCACACATACATAATATAAATAATGTTTCTAGATGGCTTCACTCTAAATGAGTTACCTCGACTTTATCAACAGTTTCAAAATTAAAGTGACTGTAGATTTCATACTAAAATATTGAGTGTTTGTAAACTTTTTGCCACATTTCTTGTAAAAGTGTTTTCCCACTTTAGTGTTGTTTGGAGTTACAAGTGCCTCAAAGCTCACAGGCAGTAGCTGAAACACGGTTCCCATTCAGCTCTTCAAAATAGAAACAGTTCATCAAGCCATATAGAAAGGGGTAAAGAGGAAAATACAGTGAACAGCATGGAGATTAACATTCTGCACATTACTGTCATGCCCATGTGGTCCCCAGCTAGCCTGGTGGTGACATTGTAATAGTAGAAGCCTTTTGTGGTACATCATAAAGCTTCTGTCCTAGTGACAAATACCAAGAGTAATCAGTTAAAATTTGGCAATGAATTCAAATAAAAAGTAATTAGCAAAATAGGGACTCTTTACAGGCATCTAAATGTCAGGCCAATTAAAGGATAATGTGAACATGAACATAAACAAGAACCAGGAAAGAAGCCCATTGGTGGGACAACGCCCACTGGGGAGGGTATATAATAACCCTGGAGCATGAGGAGACATTTGAACCTCAGAGATTTCATCTTTGCAGTAGACCAAAGCCAACCAGACTCCATCACCATGGCTTGCTGTGTTGCCCGCTGCTGTAGCGTCCCCACCGGCCCTGCCACCACCATCTGCTCCTCAGACAAGTCCTGCCGCTGTGGAGTCTGCCTGCCCAGCACTTGCCCACATACCATTTGGCAACTGGAGCCTACTTGCTGTGACAACTGTCCCCCACCCTGCCACATCCCTCAGCCCTGTGTGCCCACCTGCTTCCTGCTCAACTCCTGTCACCCCACTCCAGACCTGCTGACTGTCAACCTCACCACCTATGTGCAGCCTGGCTGTGAGGACCCCTGCACCCCAAGGTGCTGCTGAACAGTGGCTCCCTTGCTTGGTGCCCATCTTCAAATGAGTCAATGCAGGAGCTCTAGCACCAACCTGGCAAGAACCTGTAATTAAGGTACTCTGATTTAGAAGCTGACGTTGTCATGGACAACACCTCTCCTTCCTGCCTCAACCAAAAGAAACCAGAGACTTTGTTAACAGCTTTTACCTGTAACCAGGCTCAAGGCTTCTGAAGATGCTGACACCTTCATCTTAGTGTGTGCCTTTCTTTGGGTGTTTGGGGCTTCTGATTTTAGTCTTGGGTGGTATCTTTCTGAAAATTAAGGAATTTCTTCATTGGCTTCCTAATAAATTTTTGAGTCTATGGCATAGCATAAATGTATATGATTGTTTTTGTTTATTTCTATGACTTCATTAAATGTTTCTTAGCTCCTGATGTTAATTCACATTTAAAGAGAACCAGCATGGGTAACATTGAAAATAGTGGCAGTGAAATAAAACTTATTGATCTTATTGCTCTTTCTATTCTGGGGAAACTGAATGGTCTGGTATCGTAGTTAGGGTTTCTATTGCAGTGACAAAGACCATGAAGAAAAGCAACTTGGGGGGACAGGGACTTATTTGGCTTATACTCCCTTATCACAGTCCATCAGCAAAGGGATCAGGGCAGGAACCTGGAAACAGAAACTGAAACAGAAGCCATGGAAGAACACTGTTTGTTGGCTGCTTCTCAAGGCTTGCTCAGCCTGTTTTCTTAAATAATTCACAGCCAACCTCCCAGGGATGGCTCTGGCTTCATGGCTGGGCACTCTCCCATCAATCATTAATTAAAACCAGACCCTATAGACTTGTCTGTATGCCAGTCTTACAGAGGCATTTTCTCAATTAAGATTCCCTCTCTTCAGATGGCTCTAGCTTGTGTTGAGTTGACAAAGAACACCAACCAGGACACTTGGTATGCTGATTTGAACTGGAAAAGCTTCCCACAGGCTCCTGTATTTGAACACTGGCCCCCAGTTGGTGACACTGATTGAGAAGGTCATAGATCCTTATGGAGGTAGAAAATGCTTCACTGTGAGCTGGCTTTGAGGTTTTATAGCCTGGCTCCCCTTCTGATTCTCTCCTCTCTCTTCTTGACTGCCAGGCTGGGCTCACACTTGGGCTACCATGCCTTCCCCCATTATGGATTATATTCCTATGGAAATGTGAGCCAAAACAAACCCTTTCCCTCTATAATCTGCAACCACAACAGAAAGCATCCAACACCCGGCATGTAGGAGTCCAGTAGAAAGGTGGACTTGAAGGTAGACTTCTCTGACTTATCTGGTCCAAGCTGCTTTAACCCATGTTTATTGCTCTACTACTCATCATACCCAGAAAATAGAACCATCCTGGATGCTCATCAGTAGATAAACAGTTCAAGAAAAAGACATGGAAAGCGCTTCACTATAATTAGTCTCTAGGAAAATGTGAAACAAAGCACAGCACTGTACAAAGGATAGAATGTCTGAAACGGTAACATCTGAAGAGACCAAATAGAGAAAGCTCAAATTGGTTAAAGAGCTCACGCACTACTGATGGGAGCATGAGTGATACGACCTCATTGTGGCTTAGGTATTAAATATGCCCCAAATTCATGTGTTGAAGGCGTGGTACCCCGGCTGAGGGCAATATTGAGAGGCAGTAGAAACTTTAGGGAAAAACAACCTACTCGAAGGAAGTAGGGTCCCTGGTAATGCATTCAAGAAATATTGGAACCCCCTCCTCTCTCATTGTCTACTTCCTGACCACCAACCATATGGTGGAGCCTTTCGGTCTTTTCTCCACCCTTCACTTCCTGCTATGACATCATTTATAATGAGTTCAAAGTGATATGACCAAGGGACCATGAACCAGAACTTCTAAAATCAAAAGCCAAGATAAATTTATTTGTCATAAACATAGTGCTTTTTTGGGTAAGTTAATATAATTTTTGAGATAAATATTCAGAGTGATTTTTTAAAGATTTATTTTATTTATTTTTTAAAATATTTTTATTTTTAATTATGTATATTGTATCTGTATCTGTGGGGAGTATGTATACATGAGTCTAGGTGCCTGTAGATGCCAAAAGAGGATGCCAGACCCTCTGGAACTAGAGTACCAGGTAGTTGTGAGCTGCCTGACCCGGGTTCTAGGAGCCAAACTCAGGCCCTCTGCGAAAGCACAAAGTGCTCTTAGCTGCGGAGCCATCTCTCCAGTCTCTGTAAAAAGAAATACAGAAATATAAACCAACTCAACAATTCTACTCTTAATGTTGGCCTAAGAGAAGAGGAAAAAAGCTTCTACAAAGACGCACAAATGTTACAGGCGTTTTATTTACAACAGGGTCAAACTGGAAATAACACTCATCCACAGAAGAGTCAAAAAAAATCTAAATCGCAACATGAACCTTTTTAAATTCAACAAGATGCTGATGCAGCATCAGAGAACCAAAGAGTTAGGTGCATCCAGGGAGACCCGACACAAAATTGTCCACATTGTGTGGCTTCATGCATAAAATTCAAAACTGCAAAACAGTAATCCATGGTAGAGGGGAATCACTGTAATGTTCACCTTAGGAGCCAAGAGAAGGGGGGGGGGCAAACATAACATTCCGGTGTGATGGAGAAATGTTAATGTCTTAACCAGGGTGATGGCTACACAGCTTTGTCAAAACTGCACCTAGCCATATATAACATTTTCTTAACAAATTAACTTGAAGAAGAAAAGGAGTAAGCTAACAGCTGTGCGGTCATTGGGAATCACAATGTGTCATTTAGCAGTATTTAATTTTATAAAATAAAACACATTTTGGTGTTTATTGGTTGGTAACCACACAGTAAAAGACACGGATATTATTTTCTCATTTTATTGTGAAAACAAATAAGGCCCAGAGGGGCTCCATATCTAGAAAAAGAAATTGCAGCTAGTGAATAAGAGTGTTACAGCTTAATATACATCTATATAAGTCATATATACCAGGGTAGAGGTCATCATTCTTCGTCAATTTTTCTTGTCTTCAGTATTAATTTTTGTAAAGAATTATGAATCGAAACAGAAGTTCCTATGAAAATAAATGGGTTTATCTTTAGTAAATACTTATTCATGGTCTGTTAAGGGCCTGTCTTCTTTAAAGAGACTCAGGTCCTGCACCTCTTGTGGGAAATAGAACCAACCTCATGGGGAAGGTGTGGGTGAGCCAGCCTCAAATTTATGAGCATGGCAGAGCTATCCCTGTTACCCATCTGTCATGTGGTAGCATAGGTAGGGGAGAGATGTCACATGTATCCCACCTCCCACCAATCAATACCTGAGGCCGGTGGGAGAGCTGGCCCTGATGTCATAAAGGTGAGAAAGCTGACCCTACCTCTCACCGGCCATAGCGCTCTGGAGAGCGGCCCTATGCCACGCTTGGGCAACCGAGTATAAGTGGCCTGGCCTGGATTGTGTAGGTGTAGGAGATCTGACCCTGAAGACTTGAAAGCAGGAGAACTTCCCCCACTCATCACTGCAAAGGATGAACTCACCAGAATAGTGCAGAAGAGCTCACTCTGGTGGTGAGGTCAAGGAAGAGCTGGCAGGCTGACCAATCCTACAACTACCCAGGCCCAGGAACAGGGTATTGTGTTGGCCCACCCCAACATCCACCCCGTCTGTGATCTGCTGGAGCACATGAAGGGACCAGTCCTGAAGACCCAACGTTGCAGGGTCTCCACAACACAGGGCAATAGCAGAATAATCAAGAGGAGTCCTAGTGAGGGCCCAGCATTGATAGCGTAGCAGAAAGCAGAGGCCTCCAACCAGACCAATGTCTGCAATGAACACTTGCAAGTAAAGATATATGGACAAAAGGGTTCACTGTGTGATTCACTATGCCACACTACACCTTCGATGACAAGATTTTTTTTTTCTTTCTTTCTCTTTTTTCTTTTTTCTCTTAATTTTTTTTTTTTTGGAGGGGTTGTAAGGGCAGAGGGGAAACATGATGGAATGGAAAAAAGAATGGGATGGAGATGCATGGTGTAAAAGACATAAAAATAAATTAAAATGAGGTGGGAAAAGAGACTGTCCAAAAAAGGCCTAAAATAGAAAATCATATATATATTTGTATGTGTGAGTTTTTTGAGAATTTCATATAAGGTATTTTGATCATATTCATTTCCTCCCTTAAGCTCTCCCATATCTATACCTCCCTTTCCTGATCACCCAACTTTGTGTCTCTTTCCTTTTCTTAAAGCCAAGTCCAAATTGTACATCCGGATGCATGGTCTTCCACTGGAGTGTAGTCAACCTATTAGAGACAACACTCTTAAAGAAAATTGACTCTCCCTCACCCCACAGCTACCAAGTGCCAATAGCTCTTAACTAGGGGTGGGACCTTGTGCTCACCTCTCTTCTCCATGCTCAGATTTGGTCTGACCCAAGCTTGCACGGGTCTCATGTATGCAGTCAAAACCACTGATTTCCTCTGCGCAACTGCCCTGTGTCCTATAGACGTTGTCTCCTTGCAATCATTTACCACCTCTGGCTCCTACAGCCTGTCTGCTCCTGTCTTCCATATGCTCCCTGAGCCTTGGCCTGGGGAGTTTGATATGGATGCCCAATCTGGGGCAGCTGGATGGAATTTTCCTGGGTTTAACATAAAAGCTGGGCCACAGAAAAAAGGGTAGGAGAAACAATATTATGAGCTTGTAGAGTAGCTGGAGCCTGGGTTTGGGAAATGAGTGTAGGCAACGAAGTATCTATCAAGCAGGGAAGGAAGGTCCTGTTTGCTGAGGTAGACAGTTTGGATTGTGTCAGTGAAAAATAAAAGCAGATTTTCAGAAAATGATTGTGGCAGCAGGCATCAGGGGATGTCCTAAAACAAGAGCACATTACACATAAAACAGCCATGTTTGCCAGCATGAACTTTCATGATGTTTGTTACCCTCCATTCCCAATGATCTCTTCCTCGGAGGGTCGTAAGCTTCAGATGTGTGTCCTGGCCCTTTTCCATGTTCCCAGTGTACAGCTATTCATTATTATACAGAACTTCCTATCTGATCAAGACCAAAATGAATAGCCATGCCTTTCTGCTGCAGTAACAAGCAGCCAAAACTCTATAATCAGAACTTAGTTCCAGGCAAAGGAAATATACCTTATTTTTTCTGGAGCTCATTTAAAATAATAATATAGGGCATTATAACACTTTTCTGGAGATGGTTTTTGACACAGAGCCTTGATACGTAGTTCAGACCTTCCCCAAACTCCTGATTCACCTGCCTCAGCCTCCTAAGTGCTAGGATTCCAGGCAAGCATCACCACACCCTGCTTCACTAATATTACACTTAAAAATTACCAAGGCCTATGGTACATGACCAGTAGACAACTGAGTTTCTCTTCAAAACTCTTTTGCAAGTTATTTATCAGTTTACTTCTGGAGAGTGCAGTTTTAGTTCAGGTATTTATCTTTTCAAGTGCACTTTGAACCCTCTGCCTCACATCCTTTAAAGAATGGTATCATACACCATGAATCCGTCTGAGAATATATAACATAAGAATTCAGATAACCTGTGAATAAAGAATCCTAGGTTATTATCTTACATATTTATACATTCTCCTGATTTTTATTTTATTTCTATTGGCAGATACCTAAGAAGGAATGCTCAAGGGGAGGAAATAGCTGTTTTAAATTATGAAAATTTTCACTTCACCAGATTAATGGATTTTATTTCCCTTATAAAGAGTCTTAAAGTCTTGAAGGAAATGGCTGGATGAGTAAAACGTTTACTGCACAAGCCTAAGATTTTGAGTTCAAATCTCCAGCACAAAAGCTGGACACAACAGTACATCTATAATCCCAGTGTTCAGGGGATGGGGGAGACAAAAAGATCCCTAGAGCTCACTGGTCATCCAGCCTACCTCAATTGGTGAGCTCCAGGTTCAGTGAGACACCTTGTCTCAAAAATGGCATGTGCCCTTAGTCATATCAATCTAAAGAACAGGTTCAGGTGGTCAATACGAGTCAGAGGCCAGCCTGGTCTACGCAGCATAGTGAGTTCCAGGTCAGCTAGAGCTATATAGTGATGCCCTGCCTCAAAAATAAGAATGACAAGGTAAAGAACAATTTAAGACAGCCAAAATTAACCTCTGGCTTCCATATAGACACATGCGCACATACATTCACACACACACACACACACACACACACACACACACACACACACACACACACGGGATGGACTCTATTGACTCCGGAAGCAATTTTCTCTGTGTACTTTTGAAAGTGAAATAAAAAACAGAACCAAAGTGAAAATAACATGAAAATGTGCTTTTTAACAGAGGTGAGTGCTAGGACAGACACAAAGAAGTTCTGTCTCAAATCCACATCCATTGGTTCCCTACCACGGGTTGACACTCGAAAGAACTGTTGTTTGAAATAGACATTACATAATTGCATTTCCTAAGTTCCAATATTTTTAATTTTCACGAAATTAATATTTTTGTAAACAAACAAGAGAGAACAGACTCCATATAGCAGGGGGCTAGATTTTGGTGGCTTCCTGGCTCTACTCCTAAGTATAATCAAGCTTTCCCAAGTCTTCACTGCAATGTGCTTATAAATATAGGTGAGCACTGGGGCTGTAGTTTGGGGTATACAATATATGTAGTATGAACAATACCTTATGTTGAGCCCCAACCCCAAAATGGATGGACAGACAGACAGATAGATAGATAGAAATGGCTTTTAAAAATAGCATAACGAATATAAAATGTAAACTCAAGAAGGCAAAGCTTATGTGTATGACCATCCACTCTGAGCATATTTATTCTCAAAGGCTAAGCATGAGTACTGTTTGGCTAGCGACGGAAAGTTTTACGTAACCCAATGATCACAATTCAGATCCTGAAAACGAGTTTATATTTTGGTTCACAGGGCACAACTTATTCTCATTGTTCTTTAAAATGAACACACATGCTTTGCACTCAGTATATACCTTTTTCTTTACCATGTAAGTGCTTGCTGCAAACACACAGGCACGCACACACACACACACACACACACACACACACACACACACACACACACAAGCACTTCAAAATTAACCACGACCATCTTCATGGTGGTTAGTAGCACAAACAGATACATGAAACTTAATGAGCTGTGGCGTTCATTTTTTAAGTAGACAAGAGCAATCGATTTTCAAAATCAAAACCTATGGAAATATTACTTTCTGTGTATCTCTAACGCGCTCTCCTATAATTACTGATGCCTCGAATTTCTCTTGAGTTCCTTCTTCTTTCAAAAGGATAATGTTTTCTATGGCCGTTTGCTAAAATAAGGATTTTATCCACCAAGCAGCATGTGGAAATGGCGTTAGTCCTGATTTAGTAATCAGTAATTTGGTTATCCTTTTATGAGGCATAAAACTTCCTCTGTAAATAAGCAGCATTAATGAGATGTTTGTAGGAAAACTGGTACCCGCGGTGCTAGAAATAACATCGGTGTGGCCTGTAAACATCCATTTGAAGGGTAATATAAAGGTCTCAGGAGGGAAGGAGACGTTTGGAGACCAGATCTCGGCAGTACTGATCCAGTCTGCTCGTTCCTTCTCAGATGGCTTCCGATAGCTCCCCTGGGTGCTGCTCTTCTGAACCCTGTGCAGAGGCATCGGGCTGTGCAGCGGCCTCACCCTGTCCCACGGATACAACTTGTCTTCCTAGCACCTGTGCTACATCCAGATGTCAGACCCCGAGCTTCTTCTGCAGGGCTCACCTCTCAGCCGGTTGCCTCTCACCGTGCTACTTGGCTAGCAGTTGTAACAGTCCATGCCTGGTGGGGAGCTGTGCATGGTGTGAGGAAGGGGCGTTCAACAGCAATGAGAAGGAGACCATGCAGTTCCTGAACGACAGACTGGCCAGCTACCTGGAAAGAGTGAGAAGCCTGGAAGAGAACAACGCGGAGCTGGAATGCAGGATCCGGGAGCAATGCGAGCCTGATGCCTCGCTGGTGTGCCCAGATTACCAGCGCTACTTCGACACCATCGAAGAACTCCAACAAAAGGTGTGTCTCACCCCTAATGTTCTCTGCTTCCCACTTCTAATTTCTCTCATAGCTATGCTGGAGCAGATTGCTTTGTTGATGTAAAATAAAGGAATGGCGGGATCCCAAGAGCTAATATGCTGCCAGAAAAAGAGGGCCAGAGATGACAAGTAAAGAAAACTGTCTCTGACCGTCTCAGCACAAACTATTGAGTGACTGTAGAAATATCATCTCTGGAGACTTTGTCATCTACAGAGAGGGAGAAACTGGATTATGATATCTAAAAATCTGTTCCGCATATACTATTGCACATTTATATTCTTTATCAAACAAATATAGAATGCCATCTAAACTCACCTGGTAATCATTTTCTTTTTTGTGTGTATGTGTGCTTACCAGTGGGGTTGATGAGGAAAGTGGATATATGTGCATGTGAGGAGGACTGAACTGTCTTCAACTCCTCACCTCATTTTTTTGAAACAGAAGTCTCTCAAAGGAGCTGAAGCTCGCTGATATGACTGATAGGCTGACCAGAAAGTCCCAGGAGTACAACTGTCTTTACCTCCCCCGTACGAGGGTTAGCAGACACACACCGCTGTACTTAGCTTTTTTTACATGAGTTCTGCAGGACTGAAGCTGGGTCCTTCTACTTGCATTGCAAATGCCCTACAGACAAGGCCATTTCCTCTTTTCTAATTCATGCATTTCTTTGACCACAGACAGAAATGCAACCCTAGTAAATACTAGCAGTGGAGAAAATTAACAACGCTCAACTGCAAAATGTCTTGCCTTGTGTCACTTATAAAGGAAACCTTGAGCCAAAGAGTTGGCTCAGCAGTGAATAGCAGCATTGTACCTCTCACAAGCAACCTGAGTTCAGTTCCCAACACCCATGTACCACAGCTCACAGCCACCTATAATTTCATTTCCTGAGGACATGACAGACTCTTCTGACTGCCTAAGACAACGCACGAGTCTACGCACACAGTCACACACATACACACAATTTCACACATACACACACACACACACACACACACACACACATACACATAATTGGAAAAACAAGATTAAATCTTTCTTTTTTAGAAAGAAATTCTCTTTTATCTCTGTATTTTGTTTCTAAATAAGTACTACATGTATTCATTCCCCCCTGGGATAGTTCATAGGAAATACAGATTAAAATCAGTATTATGCTAACTTGAAAAGACTTCTACAAGCTAATGAATGGTGTGGCTGTTAAAATAAATATGGGAGTTTCTTCCAAAAAAGCTGTTGATGACATGATGATTTACCTCTTAGATACTGTGCACGAAGGCAGAGAATTCTAGACTTGCCGTACAGGTGGACAACTGTAAATTGGCTGCTGATGATTTTAGGTCAAAGTAAGTCAAAT
Organism: Phyllotis vaccarum; assembly: GCA_033318265.1. Taxonomy (NCBI): domain Eukaryota; kingdom Metazoa; phylum Chordata; class Mammalia; order Rodentia; family Cricetidae; genus Phyllotis; species Phyllotis vaccarum. The sequence continues at coordinate 22,440,750 of JARWLC010000008.1, forward strand.
TGTATTTACTTTTTAAAGCATATTGTAAATTTATGTATACAATCTGCATGTTACATTATAAATTCAATTTGAAAATAATAATGGCGTCCAACAATAGAGAAAATGCTCTTGTCTGAGATTTTTTTTTTCTTTTTTTAAACTGAGAATCATTTGAGATGCAAGGGAAAATGTAGTCTCACCTTGTAGCCTAGCACTTTGGTCGGTGTTGTAAGCCCCTGTCCCCTCTCTCTCTTGTGGAAGGTATGAGAGTGAACTGTCCCTTCGCCAGCTAGTGGAGAATGACATCAATGGTCTTCGTGGGATCCTGGGTGAACTGACGCTGTGCAAATCAGACCTGGAGGCCCATGTTGAGTCTCTGAAAGATGACCTCCTTTGTCTTAAGAAGGGCCATGAAGAGGTAGGCAACGTGCCACTGTGCTGACGAGGAAAAGTTCCACTGGGAGATTTCATGGGTATAAACTGAACCAGGGCAGACACCGACTGAGCTGGAAGGAAGCCAGAGGCATGCCTTCGGTGTAGCTTGATCACCCCAGTGTCTCTCAAAAAAGATGGAACATCTGGAGTGTATCGTTATGTAGCATCTTCCTTAGCAAGGCCAGAGGGTGAGACCACTCTCTCACCTTCCATTGCCTGGTTGAAGAACTAACATCACTAATGGCTTTTCCCATAGCTCCACTGTACAACAGGAAAATTAAGCTGATGAACAGTCTGTGCATCACCTTCCAAGAAAGGGATAGTCATGAAATATTAGGATTAATATTTTTAATACTGTACATTTATAATGTGTTTCTATTATAAGCTGTTAAGAATGAAAAGATGGGGTTATATAACAAATTAAACCAAAAATTGATTCTTTGCAGATTTTGATGGTAGTAGCTAGCACAGATACCTTAGCAGTGATCGAGAATTTTATAAATTTACTGTGTGTGACCTTTTCCCTGTCTCACGATAACCCTCGGGAAAATGGCCATTTTTCACACTTAAGACTAAGACAAAGAGGAGAATAGAGAAATGGCTCAGCAGTTAAGAGTGTTTATTGCTCTTCCAGAGGACCCTAGAATGGTACTCAGCTCATAACTGCCCCTAACTCCAGCTCCATGTGGCAATAAACACAAATATATGCAAACTTTAAAAATAATCTTTCTTAAAGAAGTAGTAAAAGGAAATTCAACCGAGAGATAAAACTCCAGACTTTTACCCCTGTGCCAAAAATTAAAATAGGATGCTATGACATTCTTTCCTCCATTTTCCATTCAAGGAGGTCAACGTGCTTCGTGAGCAGCTGGGAGATCGGCTCAGCGTGGAGCTGGACACTGCCCCCACTATGGACCTCAACAAGGTCCTAGATGAGATGCGATGTCAGTATGAGAGGGTGCTGGCTAACAACCGCAGAGATGCGGAGCAGTGGTTCGCTGCTCAGGTCAGTCCCCACCCAAAAGAGAAGGCTGCCAAGGGGAGGGAGCCTTGCTGAGCTCTCTAACAGGGCTTGTGTTTCAGATGGAAGAGCTGAACCAGCAGCAGACGTCTAGCGCGGAGCAGCTTCAGGGCTGCCAGACAGAGATGCTGGAGCTGAAGCGCACTGCCAATGCTCTGGAAATTGAGCTCCAGGCACAGCAAACCCTGGTGCGTGAGACAAACAGTGTCATCCCTTGTCAGAGATATGTCCAGAAAGGCTACACTTTTTGATGGAAGTCCAGGGAGATGCTCACAGTTCACACAGCAGGTCTGCATATCCATCTAGCTGGGGTGGTATTTCCTTGCCTTTTACCATATACATGAGGAGTCCATATTGGAAGGAGAGTGCCAGGTCAACAGCTTTTTTGGTCTTACCAGCCTGTCTCCCTGGTCCTCCTGGGCCTAGGTATGATCCCAGTACCACCCACTAAAAACAAAGATACTCCTCAGAACATAATGTGACAGGGACAATTTCCTTTTATCAATGGACAATTTTCCAGTTTCACCATCATGTCTAGCACACACACACATACACACAATCATTTTTCAAATGTTCATACTACAGCGGAGATCTGCACCTTATCACACCCTTCTCCACCCAAGCCAGAAGATCACCGTGCAGTCGGTGAGAGTCAGGTCCCATCAGGTATCACAGTATGTGCTGTCAGGTTGGCTCCAAGGAGTGTACCTAGATGAACCAAACCTGAGCATTCATCTAGGTGAGGTGCTGTTCAATCTATAGCAGATACCTGCACTAGCCTCATTGAACAGAAAGGGAAAAGCTGGGGCCAAAGAAAGTGAGTTCCAGAATATTCTACAGTACTTAGTGGAAACAGAATCCATGTGGTTGAACCCCCAATCTTCTGTTACTGCAGTGACACTGCACTGTTCTTCCCTTCTGGGTGCTCAGACTCAGAGTCACTTTCCTCCTTAAAAGCAACACAAATAAGTCCCAGGGGAGAGCTGTCTAAGGATAGAGGTGACGTATTTAAAGGCCTTGAATTTTTTTCCAGATACAGTAGCAAATGCTCCCCAACTCATTTTTTACACACGCATTTCACATACACACATACACACACACACACACACAGCCTCCCCATGACATAGGTACTTCGCATCCCCCACTGGCTATAGTAAAACATTGAGGCTAAAAGAAGCTAAGTAACTTGCCTGAAGTCTCAGAGCTGGAAAGGTCTGTCATAGGGTCCTTCTGAGTAAGTCTTCCTCTTACAGACAGAATCTCTGGAATGTACCGTGGCAGAAACTGAGACCCAGTACAGCACACAGCTGGCTCAAATGCAGTGTCTAATTGATGGTGTGGAGCACCAGCTGGCTGAGATTCGCTGTGACCTGGAGCGTCAGAACCAAGAGTACCAGGTGCTGCTGGATGTCCGGGCCCAGCTGGAGTGTGAGATCAACACATACAGGGGCCTGCTGGAGAGGGAGGACTGCAGGCAAGTTCCACAGTTCCACAGTCCCCAAGTTCAAGGAGAATCCTGTTTTCTTCAGACCTGACCAAGGTCAACCCCCACTCATAGGTCTTAGGAGGTCTTTCTTTCTAAAAAGTGAAGAAAAGGCCTGGCTAGGTGGCTCAGCGAGTGTTCTGGTTGCTTCTATCTTTCGGTGACCAAGACAACTTAATGTAGGGAGTTTATTTTGCCTAGCAGTTGCCTATGGGTGAGAGTCTGCCATGGCTGGGCAGAATGGCAGCAAGCACCAGGTTTGACATCAGGAATGTTAGAGATGGGTATCTTCAGCTACAGACACAAGCAGGGGAGTAAACTGGCAGTGGGCTGTCAACTCTCCAAATCCACCCTCAGTGGTGTACTTCCTCTAGCAAAGCAAATGGCCTCCCTCAGAAAGCCACGCCAATCAGGAACCAGATGTTCAAATACCTGAACTTACAGGGAACATTTCTCACCCCAACTGCCACGATGGGTTTTGCTATGGAGACAAACAACCTGTAGTTGATCCTTAGAACCTACACTCTCTAGGCTGTCCTCTGACCTACACACACACACACACACACACACACACACACACACACACACACACGCAGGTACAATAAGTGTAAAACAAAAAGGCTAAGGCTAAGCCTATGATGGTGGAAATGTTCTAAGATATCCTCAAGTTCTGAAAGGGAATGATTTTCGTGGATCACATTTCCACAAGATGAAGTCAAGATGGTACATGATATGACATTTGACAAACTGAAGAAAAATTGTGCATCAGTGACCATGCAGCAGTCCTGGAGCTAGGTGTAATGCCTGGGTCCAAAGATGACACAGGCTACAATAATGCCAGGCCTCTCCTGAGCACAATTAGTAAAGCAAATTGTGTTCCTAAAATGGCATGCTGCCAAAATCCTCTCTCTAAACTTAGTTTGAATTGGTTTTCCCTAGACTGCCCTGCAATCCATGTTCTACAGCACCCACATCAAACAGCACGTGTGAGCCGGCTTCTGCCTATGTGATTTGCACAGTCGAAAACTGCTGTGCATGAATATTAGACCACCATCAAGGTGGATGGAGATTTACTGTTGGTGCTCAAGAAAGAAGTCCAACCCCGAACAGGCCATACTCAGTCTGGATATACAGATTTGTCTGGGACTCGGAACCTCAACCAGGCACACCCAATGCAGAAACAGGATCCACCAGCTTACAGAGTCTGAAAATCTGCACTAAGCATCCTGGGAATGCTGCTCATGTCTTCTGCCTTGAGCAGGCTTTTGGTATTCTGGAAGCCCATAAAGCATTCTCGTTAATCTCCAAATAAGACTTGTTTCATTTCTTTAGAATGATAAGTGTAGTTTAGTGGCTAATTGACACTGGTTATAATGGTCTTTTAACAGAATTTGTCTAAACTCATGACTGTAGTTAGAATTTGCATTAATCCGGACTGAAAATGTCTTTAGTCCTCAATTAGAGTAGAGAGTAGGTGAGAACTGTTGCATATCTAAATAGAGTAATGCAATGAGAAGTGGAGCATATCTAAAAAAAAAAAAATGTTTGTATGTATCTTACTTGGAAATAAGGTAACATTCATTTTACTTTTAATTCTAAATGTACAAGGTTCTCCTATTTTAACTTTTGCTAAATATTAAAGGAAAAAATACAATTCCATCCCATGATGGTCAATATTTAGTTTGGGACTTCAGGTTTCTTCTTATAATTGGTTTTTCCACATAGTGGAAATTAGTGCTTGATAATTTGTACCATCATATACTTTTCCCCTTATGTTAGCTAAGCATTAATACTAATTTAAAAGAAAACATTTTTCTGTGTTCATTATTTAAGCGGTTGGGTTGCCTAATGTAAGGTACACATAGGTTATAAAAGTATTATTCTCATACATTTGAAAAGCAAAGTAGAGCTAGATGTGGTCACTCACATCTGTAATGTTAGCAATCAAAAATGCAGCAAGACTGCTTCAGTTCAAGACCAGGTTTGCATAGTGTGACCCTAAATCTAGTGTCCAAAGTGAGTTTCTAGGCTGTAGAGCAAGGAGCACACAGTAGGTTCAAGGCTATAGAAAAAGACTGTGCTTCAAGAAAAAGAGGAAGGGAGAGAAGGAAACTTCCAGAAAGATTAAATTCATATTATTTCTTTATTCTTCCTCCTAAGAGAAATTCCCAGAGTTACTTAACGTAATATTTTATTAATTCTTTAAGAATTTCATACATGAATTTGATCATATATACCCCCCAACTCCACACAGACCCTCCTCACCTTGCTGTCTTCTATTTTTTTAACCTACTAGTTAAATTGGTTCAATCTGTATACTCGCAGGTGTGAGGCCATCTACTGGAGCATAGTCTACCTACCAAGGAGCACACCCTTAAAGAAAACTCAGTCTCCCTGCTGAGGAAGCCATCAACTGTCCATAGCTCCTCAGCTAGGGGTGGGGACTTGTTCATCCCTCCTGGCTTCCTGGTGAAACGTTGATTGCCATTGACAGTTGGTTCAAGGTCACGGGTGCACGAGACCTTCCATGTGCAGAGACCCTGTTTGCTCCTGGTTCTCTGGTTCTTACAGTCTTTCTACCCTCTCTTTCATGATAGTCCCTGGGTCTGAGGGTCAAGAGCATGTTGTAGATGTGTCATTTGTGACTGAACATTTCACTGACATGTAGCCGCTGCAGTGACTAGCAGTGAGCTCCTGTGCTAACCACTATACACTGCACAAAGAAACTTCTCTGATGATGTCTAAAAGCAGCGCTTGTCTATGAGTGCATTATGTGAATTTATAGTGCAGGTTGATAGCATACCTGTTTAGCAAAATAAATAGCAGTAGATATGCAAGCTAGCCAGCAAAGGTAAAGCCTGTGGTCAGTACCAACACGGTTTCTCTATGACCTGTGAGCAAAGTGTCTCAGTGTCTTTGGAAATAGGATCTTATAAATAGGATCTTCTGTAGAGCAAATACAATATGCTGAAAAGTAAAGGCAGCCAAACCATCTGGAGATTTGAGGCTCAGAAGATGACTTTGAGGCAAAACCTCTGGAATTTTTTTTCACTTCTATCCCAAAGTAGGAGCTGGAGGGATCTGGGATCAACATCCCAGTAACATCAGGAATAATCCAGAAAATGATGTCTCAAGGAGAACTTGAGCTCTCTGGATAAAGAACCAGAAAGGAGCCATATGGGAAGATATAGAACCTTTATCTACTACCCACTCAGCCCAAACAAATGCCACAGGGATGAAAGATCATTTTGTCTGTCACCATGCCCACCAGGAAGGGCCAAATAAAAAAAAATCTAGGCCATAAAAGCTATCAGACTCTCCACTGGGGTCAAGTCAGAGAAGGCAGGGGAAAGGACCCAGAACCTTTGTTTCCACTGGGTGATACTGAGACCTTCTCCTAACACAATGAAAATTCTGCTGTGAGCTTGGACGTAATACTTCATTCTAGCTGTGAGAAATCCTCCTGGGGCAGAATCCAAGAAAACCTGGAGGTAAGCAATAACAGGAGCACACAGGAAGCAAAAATAAGATGCTCTCTCACCCAGCCAGGTTAATACTCAGTGAAGAAGCCTGAAATCTCAGCCGTCTGGCACTAATGAAGAGAATTCCCTTTGGGTGTTAAAATGGAAGTGGAGAACCTAGGCATCCACTCCTCTTTGACAGAATGAGGTGGTGTCTACCTACCCTTTCAAAATAATGTCAGGGAGACCTGTTTGATTGAAGGGACAGCCAGAGTCTGAGAATATAATATCTCAATGTTCCGGTGTCTGTCAAAATTCACTCATCATTTCAGATGCCAGGGAAATGTCAACTCAAATGAGAAAATGGAAAGAACATGTTCCAAGGTACCCCCCGGAGATGTTAGAATAACCTGATGAGGGATTCCAAGAAGTCATCACAGCAATGCTTCCATGACTGTGCTCTGAGTGAGCTTCTTCGACAAATGAAAAAGGCAGGGATCGGCTCCGCAAAGACGACAGGAAGAGCCAAGAGCAAATTTCAGAACTGAAAAATCCCATCAGTCCAAAAGGTGACTCTCAGTGGAGAGACTCAGTAACAGAACTTGGTGCGCCGAGAAGAAAAGGAGCAGGAAAACATCTCATCCATCTCATGGAGGAGAAGGGAAGTGGAAGCCGAGATATATGATGACAAACTTCTGAAAACTACAGAAAAAAATTAGATGAGAATGAGAGCAAAATAAAACTTTACTTACTGGAAGAAAAACTAAACAATGGTAGATTTGATACCCTTGGGTTCTATTTTGTCATGGAGACAAATGCCTGAGAGGCACAGATAAAAGTAGCAATGATTTATTTCTGATCATGGCTTCAGAGTTTTCAACTCATGGTCATCTAGGTCCATTGCTTTGAACCAGTGAGGCAGGATAAGTGTGCAGAGGAAGACAAGTCACCTCCGAGTGACCAGGAAGTGACTCCAGTGACTTTGTACAGCCAGACCCTACCCTTCCTCTTCAAACTTCCCCCCAAAAATCTTGAGACCATATGGAGTCAACCCTTCAACACCAGAGGCTCTGGGGGACCCTGTATATATACCATGGAAGTGGCACAATTTTTTTCAAATGCTGCAAGAAAAGAAATTATCTATGTGTATGTATTTCTTGTGTTTATATGCTTATATAGTCACTCAGAAGATGATCGCTTTAGAGGCTGAGGGTGAAGTACAGTTGACTGAGTCCTTGTCTTGCCTGCCCAAAACTCTGGATTTGATGACAGTTCTGGTCTTGGTGGTTCATGCCTATAATCTTGGCACTCTAGAGGTAGACAAATGAAGAATCAAGAGGTCACATCTACCATAACTTGCCACATCTCCAGTCCTGGCTATAAATACATAAACATATATATGCATTGTTAACTTAAGTGTACAAATTAGTGGATCTCATTGTGGCATTTTCACACACATACGTACTATGCGTTTTGAACACTCAACACCCTTACTGACCCTTATACCCTTCCCTCAGATTCCTTTCCTCTTCTCCAATAACTCTTCATCTACTTTAATGTTTATTGACTTCTAGATTCCACATACATATAAAAGAAACATGACCCTCTTTCCTACCCCCACCCTTAACCCGAGTTTGGCGTATTTTACTATCATGATGATCTCTAACTCCACCATTTTCCTGCAAATGCAGCATTTAGAAGATTACACAGAACTAAAATGTCCCAATGTTTTGTTGTTAACTTCCAGATTTTTGCATCTGTAGTCTAATTAAATAAGATGTCAGTAGTCAGTAAGCAGGGATCTCAGGTCCTTGGAATGGCTTCCTTAGAACTTCCTGTGCATATAGGATTATTTCAAAATCTAAAACTATTAGAAAAACTCAATAGACAGCTAGAGTATAGTCCTCCAATTTTAGTTCTCTTTTCAACACTCATAAAAATTATACTAAGAGCAGTTAATGTAGGCTTAAGGTAAAATCAATTTTTGGACCTAAAACTGTATATCAAATGTATTTACACAACACAGGTCTTCTTCTAACAATAATAAGTTGTGGAAATACTTAAATGAATTTGTTCTCTAGACAAATTAACATCCTGCTTCTAGTATATTGCTCTGATGATAAAAATTGGCAAGAAACACAGAGCATAATTCTAGAAACTCACAAATCACAGTCATTTGGAATGTTCCAGCAGATACATTCTTCACAAGTTGTGTGGCTGTCTCCCACCTGCTTTCTGTCTTCACCATACTTTTGTGTCAGCTGTAAGATTATAATATATGTATATTACTTGCATGCAATTATATATATTAATTACAATAAATTTTATTGTATGTCCTTGTTTAACAATTTTCTCAGTACCTGTAAACACTTCTTGGTAAACTGTATCTGAGTTTCCCATCAGAACTATAGTCATGGCCACCTTCCACCTTGCAGGATAATTTATGGTCAGAAAATCTCTTTTTCTTTGGAAAAATAGAGGCTGTCTGTAGCCTGGGTGCATGTAAAATCAAAGTAGGAAAATCTTTATCATTGGTGGCCACTTTGGAACATCCCCCATTACCTTTAGCCTTTCTCGGCCCTGTGCATAGTATTAAAATGACATTATTCTAATAGTACAGATTAATCCCAAATCTAACTGCTTTTTAATTATCCATCATTTATAAATGGTGTTACAGTTGGAGAGTTAAGATTTTTCTTTCTACTATAGTCCACTTGCACAGGGCAAATGGCCATTCCTTTCTATATTCCAACAGTGATTTAAAACCTCGAAAATTGCAAGGCCATTACATAGATTTTTTTTTCTTGCCTCACCGTAATACAGTTACATTTGTATAGAAACTCAAATATGTTTTTAATACTGAAAAATTATAAGTCAATATCATGACTGATATGAATCTAGGTCATTATGCATACTACAGTTCGCCCAACTCCCCACAACAAATTAATTGATGCCAATGATGCTGATGACAATGTTGCTGCTGCTACTAATGATAATGATAATGATGATGATAAACCAAGAGAAAATTATATGCAAAGGACAGGGATGTCAGTCCTGGGAAGCTTGAAATATTAAAACAGTGCTGAGAGACCATTCTCTATATTCATTTCAACACCGGCATATGTACAGTAGTTATTCTTCTGGATTGTCAATCATTTAAATGACAATTTGCCTCTGGATGAATAATAAAAATTCACCCAGTAAAATGTAGAAAGGTTATCAGTTTTTTGGCTAAGAATATAGTATTTTCATATTATTAGTAACTCACTTAACAGGATTCCTATAATTTAAATGGTGTTAATAAAAATTATGGTGACCTTCCATCTATAAACACTAAAACACACACACATCCATTCTAGAGTCTGTAGCAGCACACCAGAAGGACTAGTGAAAAACAGTGGCCTTGAACCTCAGCTGTAAGTATTTATGACCTGTGGAGCACCTGCTCCTCACCGTATGTATTTAGGACAATCAGATCATACTTTGTCACAGAAGTTATTTTAAATAATATGTTGCTAGGCAATATTTTTCATTTTATGAATGTCAGAGCGTAGTTATGCAAACTTAGGTGACAGTGGCCAGTCAGGCCTCTTGATGCAATAAAAAAATGGGAAACATAAGCTAAACGAGGCTGCTCTGTGTGACACAGCATAGTAATTTATTGGAGATTTACAATTGTTTTGACTTTGAGACAGGGTTTAGCCAGGTATCCCAGGTCTTCCTCAGACTCACAATCCTCCAACCTTAGCCACACAAATGATGGAATTACAAGCATGCACCATCATTCCTGGCAAGCATAACGCTTTATAGTAAGCTTTTTTATAAATAGAAAGAATGCATTCTAAAATGATCATTAAAGAAACAGGATAGTAAATCAATGGACCAGTGAGTAGTTTATAATCATATCCTAAACATAATTGGGTGTGCTATCACATATATAGCACCATCTGTTATCACAACATCAACACAAACACTGGATAAGACATCACAATGGCCATGGTGTCACTGAGTGATGGAAAATTTTCAGTTTCAATATGCTATAATTCCACCCTGGTCTGTACAGACCATTGTTAACTGGTGATAATATATATATATATAAAAGACAGACATGATTGTGTTTGCGATCCAAGGAGCCTTTGCTGGCTCTACAGAAGGAGATAGGCTATGCCTAGCCTTCAGCTACCCACCACGGGCTGGCTGCTAAGCCAGCTTCCACTGTCGTCACATCCCCATCCCAGAGGTCTCTACCCAGAACAAAGCTGCGAAGATAATGCCTGTCGTTTCCCTAAGATTTTTTCTTACAGAAAAAAAAGTAGAACTTAAACTTTATCACTTAGAAATCCCAAAATTATAAGAATAGAAAACACATATAAGCCCAGTGCTTGGAACGTGCATTCTCAGCACTTCAGATGTGCTCCCTACCCAGGATCTTGAGTCAAAAATCAAAGGTTTCAGGTCACGACAGATGGCTCAGTAATTAAGAGCCCTTGCTGCTCTTCCTGGACAGAGGTTTGCTTTCCAGCACCCTCATGGTGGCTCACAACCATCTGTGACTCTAGTTCCAGGGGATCTAATGCCCTCTCGGGCCTCTACGGGTACATCCTGCACAGAAATACATGCAAGTAAAATACTCTTACACATAAAATAAATTGTAAGATATTTCATAGGCTTGATAACATTTTACCTAACCGCCATAGGACAGAATGTTCATTTTTCCATGTGCCCCATACAAGAAAAGAACTAAGTTATTCTTTTGGATAAATCAAATATTTAAGTGTGATGTTAATAACAGACAGACTGCTCAACACACATAGAAAACTGTTAAACGTAGATTAGACTCCATCACTATTAAAACAATTTATGGATGAAAATAAATAGCTAAGAAAATTAAATAATCAGACTTGGTGAAAATATTCTCTCCTTGTTTATGTCTTATTAAATATAAAGTATTATATACTATACTTTAAATATTATACATAAACATCTTTATATATGTTCTGGACTTCTCATTTATTGTATTTATACTGAAATCCTTTTCTCTGTAGAGGTGAAACCAAAGACATATTATATTCACATTATGTATAAACGTATTTATTCTTAGTTTGTACATATACCAGTCTCCTTCTGACAAAATCTCTTTCCTGGGACCTATCAATTTACATTCAATTAGGCTCCCAAAAGAAATGATTAGATGCACACACAAAGAAGACTTGTTCAAACCATCTCACAGTGGCTATATTCTTACTAGAAACAAAATAGAAATATCCCAACTGCTCACACACAGCAATATCGATAAGCTGGGGCGTAATTGTGTAATGGAGTCATATGTAGCAGCTGTAGGAAGCTACTAGTTATCAGAGCATGGAGGAATCTCAGATACTTGATAACAGCAGGGAGTCAGGGACAAGGAAGTATAAACAAAATGATTATACTTATATAAGTTCCTAGAACAAGAAAGTCTTACTACAGTGTTGAGTATCTGAGATGGTGGCTACAATGAAGGAGATTGATGTAGTTGGAAAGAACATGAAGGAAGTTAAAAGGCTGGTGTCTGTTATTCTATTCTGTCTCTTAACCTGGGTGATGATTGTGTATGTGAGTGGGGGGGCATATTTTCAAACCTCTGTGGGCTCTAAAAATTAAGATGTGCTGCTACTGTACATATGAACCTTCACTGCTTTCTTCATATAGTCAAATTCCAAATAGATCAAGATGATTTCAAATATAAAATGTAAATCACAAACTGGCTAAAATGAAAATGTAGAATTCATCTAAAACTTTAGAATAAGGAAGGTCTTTGTAACCGCAGCTCAAATTTAAGAATCTATGAAATAACCTCCAAGAACCCACAAGATGTCCCAGGCCAGAATTCCATGCAATAGCAAAGAGGGAGCCTAAACAGGACTTCCCCTACATCAAATGAATGACCACCCTCAGTGTCATGATAGAACCTTCATCTAGCAATGGGTAGAAGCAGAAGCAGAGATCCATAGCTAAGCACCAGGTCGAGCTCCCGTTCAGCTGAAGAGAGAGAGACTGGAGGGAATATATGAGCAAAGGGATCAGGATCATGAGGAGGACCCACAGAGATAGCTGACTGGAGCTATTGGGAGCTCACTGACTCTGAAATAATCACTGAGGAAAGGATTTTCATGGAAAGGAACTAAACCCTTCAAAGGTAGATGACTGTCAAACGGTGTGGACAGTTTGTGGGGCGTTTTGCAGTAGAATTAGAGTATGTTCCTGGTGAACTGACATCTTGGAGCCCATTCCCTACAGTCTTAATATTTGGGATGAGGGATTCAGACCTACCTCAACTGGATATGCCACACTGAAGCAAACCACATTAGGACCCCTTGCCCTCTTAGGGGAATGGATGAGGAGATGTGGTGGGGAAGCTGAGGGTGGGACTGGGAGGAGGGAAGGGAGGGGGAGTAGTGGTAGATACGGAAAAAAATTTTAAATAAAAAAAATGGGAAAAAGGGATCTATAAAATACTGATAAGATTGACTACAACATTTGAGACATTGCATAATCTCAGAGTTGTATAACGAAGGCCAGAAGGAGACAGTACTAACAGTGGCTTTCTTTTGAAATCTGTAGCTCTTCACAATAACTTTCAGTGTGCTTTTTTCAGCGTGCTTTTTATATAAATTCCACAAATTGATTTATCACTTTCAAGACAAAAAGAGGCAAGCCTGGAAATTAGCGTTTTTCTTCATCTTACTGCTTCTCTCCTTGTAAGGGTTTCCCTCATGACTCACTCCCTTACTCTGCACTATTGAACGAATTTGCCCTTTGATCCCTGCAAAGCCACAATCCACCCATTGACTCCATTCTGGACTCTTCCATGTCTTCATTACTACGCGGTCAATTTTCCTTTGTGCTGTAAGTGCCTTTGTTTCCCATCCATCAAATCTCTCTCCCTGGTAATTTGGAGGCTCTTCTTGCACAGAGGCACTGTCCACCACCAGCTCACTGGCTCTTTTGGCATTCTGGCTATGGCATGGCTACTTTGCATAGCCTATCTTGATGTGTTTCTTTATCAATCTTGAGGGAGTCAACAAACATAAAGTTTATAGGAATCTTAAGATAGCCAATAAGCACAATAGTGTACAAAACTATTTCATGATTTCTATGGAATAAATTCTTCTTGGTTGCCTGGCAATGATGGGCTGCATGGCCTTGACCTAGCCGAACTTGTCCTGTAACTCCTCTTCATTCTGCCTAAGCTGTACCCTCAGCCATCCTCTATGTTCTCCCTGCCAAGTCCCTCCACTGAAGGTTTATTGTTGGGAATTTCTGTCATCTTTCCTTCACATCTGCTCCTGGGGGAGATTATGCTCATTATCTCTGCATGATGATACAGAATTGTCTCCAGCATATAGCTGACATGTTACATTACTTCATTCTTTTCCCCAATGGTTTTAAGCATCCTGTTTATTACATACTAAATCCAAATCTTCTTAGGATTCTTTTTACTGGATATTCAGTCTATCGTATTGGTCTGACTAGTCACTCATCAATAACACGCTATTCCAGCTACTAAAGTTCTGCATTTTGTTACAATATCTTGAAAGCACTGTTTCTTCTTTCCTAGCTAATCTCCTCATAAAATTTCAAAATATCATATCTGATTGGAGAAAAAGATTTTTAGAGGATCTCAATATATTACTGGCATGTGAATTAAATTAACATAGATACAGTTGAGATTTTGTTATGATGCAAACTGTGTTTTTATCCAAAATATGACTTACCTTTCTATTTATTCTGGTTTTCTGTGCTTAGGTATTGTTAACCATATTGTACATGTAAATATTGTACCTTTTTAAACAAAATTGATGCCTATAATTTTATGTTTGGTGCTACTATTAAGAATTATGGGGTTCCCTCAGAACAGCTTGGGATCAGAAGGAACTTAGTGAGACATCCAGAGATTCCCCTAGGAAGAGAAAATAGCAAATTGGGATCATAACAGGTTGCAACCAAGAAGAGGTGGGAACAACTCATGAGAAAAGGAGATGGTTGAGTGAGAGGAACAACATAGAGGGAGAAAAAAAGATGGATATATTGATAGAGAAAGCCATTGTGGGATTGGAAAGAGACCAGGTGCTAGGAAAAACTCCAAGAACTCACAGGATATCCCTGGCTAGGTCTCTAACCAGTAGTGGAGGGGGTGCCTAAACAGGACTTCCCCTATAATCAAATGAATAACACCCTAAGTGTCATCACAGAACCTACATCCAACAATGAATAGAGATGGAGGCAGAGATCCATGGCTGAGTACTGGGCTGAGCTCTTGGTCCAGCTGAGAGCAGGGAAGGAGAGTCTATATGAGCAGGGGATAGAGATTATGAGGAAGGTTCCCACAGTGATGGCTGGCTGGAGCTCTGGGGAGCTCACTGAACCAAGAACAGCCACTGGAGACCCATCAGGAAAAGAAGTTAGGCCCTCCAAGGATAGCCAACTCTCAGTTGGCATGAGTAGTATGAGGAGCCTTGAAGGGTGGGATCAAACTGTGTTCCTGTGGGTGGGCTGTCACCTTGGAGCCCATTCCGTTTAGAGGAACACATAACCCAGTCTTGATATTGAGATGAGAAAGTCGGACTTGCCTGGAGTGAATGTGCCACGCTGAGCTGACCCACTTTGGGACTTCTTACCCTTTTGGGGGAGGGAATGGGGGAATGGGGAGGGAAGAGGCTGCAGACTGATTGAAAGGGATTGGGAGGAGGGAAGGGAGGGGGTAAGGGGGTACATAGATAAAAAAGACTTTTATAAATAAAAAAATTAATTAAAAAAAATAAAAATAAATTAAAAGAATTGTGGGGTTTCTTACGAATGTGGCAATGCCATAATCCCAGAGTCTGTTAATATATTATGCTACATGATAAAATGGTTGTAAAGATGCTAATTATATGATTATATTAGATTATTTGAATGGTCACACTCTAATCACAGAGGTCCTTGAATGGACCAAAGAGACGGAAGTCATGTCAGAGTGACATGATGTCAGTCAAACCAAGGGGTCCCTTTTGGTTTTAAAGAAGTAAAAGAACCACAAACCAACAATTCATAAAATTCCCATCACTACACAAGAAAAATTTTTATCCAAACCACCTTGCAGAAGCAAACGTTTATTTTGGTTCGTTATTACTGGGATTGCAGTCCATGGTGAATTGTCTCCATGGCCTACAGGAAGACAGCACATCATGGCGCAAGTGTGTGGAAGAAGACACTGCTTACCTTATGGAGTCTGAGAGGAAAGGGGGTGAACTGGTTTGTTCTTGTCACCCCTCACAGCTACTGTCATCTACAAAGAGACAACCTCAAGTGGTCAAGTGGAGAAGTGCCTCTATCGGATTGACCTGAAGGCATGTCCAAGGGACTCTTTCTTGATTAATGATTGGTATGGAAGTGTTCATTCTCGTGGGCAATGCCACCCCTGGGCAGGTGGTCCTGAGAGGTATAAGAAAGGTAGCCGACCATGAGCCTATAAAACACTAAGAAGTGTTCCTTAATGGCCTCTCTTTCAGTTCATGCCTTCAGGTTCCAGCCTGAGTTTCTACCCTCACTTCCCTTCATGATAGATAGTAAGGTGTAAGATGAACCCTTCTTCCTCAACTTGACTTTGGTTATGGTGTTTACCACAACAACAGGAAGCAAATTAGGGCAGAGAGGAAGGTACTAAGTGCCCAAGATTCCTTCACAGACCTGCCCTCATTGATCTAACTTTCTTCCTAACTACTAAATGTTCTACCTTCTCCCCATAGCAACCACATTGATTGACCAAGCCAATGACACACAGACTTTTAAGTGACATTTATCCAAGTATAGCAGGTGTGGGTCACCTCTAAAAGCTGGGAAAAGTGAGATCATTCTCTCTTATAGCCTCCATGATGCACTGGAATCAAGTAACTTCTTAGAAATGATGAAATACTGTTTTCCTCAGAAAGAACACACCTGTCTTCAACATCAAATCAAACTCAACAGATTCATGTAACAAGCAAACACTGAGCAATAAAAATGCTATTAAATACGGTCTGTGGACAATCACAAAATAATCAGTATCTTTCCTGGAAGCCTATCAGAAAAGCTCAAACACGATCCCCAAAATTGTATCTGTAAATCCCAGTTTAAACATTTTAATCCATAGTCACCATGTCTGAGTGGTGAAAATATGGAAATGAGCTGGTCAGATCAAAATAAATATGAAATGCTAGTTTCTGAGTTCTGTGATAATTATCAGATATTAATAGCTTCCATTTTCTAAAGAAAGGAAAAGAAGGTGAATGTCGGCTAGAGAGGTCAACAAGAATTTAAGGATGGTAACACTCACACCTGCTTAATAATGGATGCTATTAAGAGTGTAGTTCCTTTTGAAGACCCAATATGAAGCTCTGGGCTGATGACAAGTAGTAGTTGGGATGGGTAATCACTTAGTAACCACCTAAATGCACATTTTTATGAGACAAATAACTCTTCTCGGGTGAGTAAAAGGCAGATTAATGAGACGTTCCTGCAGGATTGGATATAAACATTAGAAAGGACAACACTCCACCTCTTGTGTCACTTCCTAGAAGGGAAGCTATATAAGCACTTCAAAGAAGAAAAGCCACGGGCTTGGCATTTAGGATCAGTTGAAGGTGCTTCAGGTGGTGGCCACAAACTGATACAACCTGAAACTGGACACACACTATGGATACCAAGGGTCCTACAGGAACTATTTCTTCTGCGACTGTGTGCCAAGACTGCTCTGGAAATACAAATTTTAGAACCAGCTCTTCTAACACCAGCAGTTGCCATGACGGTCAATCAACTGGCCATGCTCCAAGACCTCCCCAGGGCCAGGGCTGTGGACTCACCTCTTGCCTTTATCGCAGCCCTAACTACTTGATAAGAACCTACAGCTTCCATCCCTGCCTAGAAGATTGCAGCTGGTGCCGGGAAGGCATTAACAGTCACGAGAAAGAGACCATGCAGATTTTGAATGAACGCCTTGCTAACTACCTAGAAAAGGTGCGGATGCTGGAAGGGGAGAACTCAGAATTAGAAGATAAAATCCAGGAGGAGTGCAGCAAGGCTCTCCCTGTCCTGTGTCCTGACCACCTGTCCTACTTCACCACCATTGAGGAACTTCAGCAGAAGGTAGGAACTCAGCAAGGTGCTGGATTGAAAGGTCTCACAGCTCTTACATGTTCGTCTTTCTAGAACTTTCTACGTTAGTATGTGTTTAAGAAAAAAAAATTTAAAAAGGAGGCTAACTGTAGTGGCACATGTGTTTAATCCCAGCACCCAGAAGGCAGAGGCAAGCAAATCTCTGAGTTTTTAAGTCAGCCTGGTCTACAGAGTGAGTTCCAGGATAGTCAGACACCCTGACTGGGAAAAAACAAAATAAACAAAAAAAGGAAGGAAGGAAGGAAGGAAGGAAGGAAGGAAGGAAGGAAGGAAGGAAGGAAGGAAGGAAGGAAGGAAGGAAGGAAGGAAGGAAGGAAGGAAGGAAGGAAGGAAGGAAGGAAGGAAGGAAGATCTTGAGTGAAATTTATCTTGAGATAATTCACACAATGTTTTATACATTTTTTTATGTATTGCATTTTCTGCCATTTTAAAATCAAATAACTCAAGATTGAAAGCTAATGAGTTGCTACCATATCTTAAATAAAAAACAAGAGAACAGGGATCTGAGAAGCTATTTTGAGTTTTAAAGTCTCCAAGCAGTTTTAGCTTTTCTCTGTGTGATAGCTACTAGTCCTTTAATGCCCTGCTGTGATCTTCAAGGTATTTAAATAGTATGTCTGAACCAAACCTCAGTTTCCTATCCAGTGATTGCTACTACATACCTAGGTTTACCCAAATATTTTTTTTTTAACAAATATTTACTGAACACCAACAAAAATGTTCCAGTCACCATTCTAGGCTCTGAGAAAATATGCCTGACCTCAAGAATTTGCATTCTAGTACGTCATATAGAAAATTGAAGAGAAATTAGAAAAGATACATATTTTAATAGAAAACATACCCAAAGGTTTTTAATTTACTTTTTTTTGGTTTTGGTTTTTTGTTTTGGAGTTTTTGGTTTTCTTACTAATTTCAGTAAGAAAAAAAAAAGTTTCCCATATTTCTGAAGCACCTCTTTGCAGAGTCAGGAAGATTGTACCTAGTCTTCGGCTGACTGGAACACACGGCCCTTTGGTTCTTGAGGTAGCTGACTGGAACACACGGCCCTTTGGTTCTTGAGGTAGAGGGTCCCGGTGTTTGTCTCATTTGTGTGTTCCATCTCTTAATTCTAGATCTTGTGTACCAAGGCTGAGAATTCCAGACTGGTCTCACAAATTGACAACACCAAACTGGCTGCTGATGACTTGAGAGCCAAGTAAGACTGCCCAGCACTGACACTGCTGATAGAATTCACCCCAAGTCTGATTTAAGCATTCCCAGTGAGACTGTCCCCACATCCACTAAGCTGTAGCCTATCGGCACTGACCCATAAAAGAGCTTCAAAGTCAATGTGATTGGGATTAGTAGCCCTAACATTGCACACAGCCCCTGCAGTGACAGCACACAGACCCATAGGATTACTCACAGTGAGAGCTAGGGCCAATATCTTGTCACCTTGCTCTAGGCAAGAAAACCTTGGTGTAATAAGGAAGAAACTTACATAAAAAGGGGTCAAGACAGAGCCAAAAATGCAGACCCAAGCCTCCTGACTGAACCCAAGCCCAATGGGTTGTTTTTGGTTTTGTTTTTGTTTTTTAGCATTGTGTTGCCTTTGGGAGCAAAAGAAGGAAAATAAATTCCCTCATCTCAAAATACAGCCATGGCATCACTCTGGCAGACTAACTTAAGCATAACATCTAAGTTACGATATGGATCAAATGGTTTCACTTTTACAAAGAATAAACTCTTCCATAGAAACACCCAGTGAGCATCCCAGAAGAGGACGAAGCCGGAAGCTCCTGAGCTTGCCTTCTGTAACTACTATCTAATGCCTTTTTCTTTTCAGCTATGAAGCTGAGTTGTCCCTACGCCAGCTGGTGGAAGCTGATGCCAATGGCTTGAAGCAGATCTTGGATGTGCTGACTCTGAGCAAGGCTGACCTGGAGGCACGAGTCCAGTCTCTGACAGAGGAACTTCTATGCCTCAAAACCAACCATGAAGAGGTAAGACAAAGACCAAGAATTGGCTCAAGATAGACCCCTAAAATTATCCTCAGTTCTTTTGAGTTGTACATAACTAGACACTTCTCCATTTGTCAACCCTGATTACGCTGTTACAGCCATACCACCAGCTTACTATATTACATTTAATGCCACGTGGATAGAATATTCTCCATTATCCCAATTTTCTCATCTTCACTGGTCTTTGTAGAAATCTTTGAACACCTCCTATTGGAAAAAGCCAATTCTGGCACATGCCATTCTGGCAAAAGTTCATATGGGCACCATGGAGATGATAGGCTTTCCAAACAAAACTCACCTCCATGTTACTCTCTCCATTTTTCATTCCTAGAAATGAACTTAAAATTTATGAAACTTTGATCTTTTAAGTTAATTCCTCTTCTCTTTTTGTGTATACCTATGCAGACTCATACCTGAAATTATCTTCCATCATTGTGGGGCATTTCAATGACACCAATAAATTATGTACCCCTTTGCTATGAGCTGTATTCCAGATCCAATTAAAGTAAAATATTTCTGTCAGATTGAAATAAGAACATGGTAGGGAAGTGTCATCTATTCACTAAATAACTTCACATTCTTTTCCTTTCCATAGGAAATCAATTCCTTACAGAGCCAACTTGGGGACAGAATAAACATCGAAGTAACAGCTGCCCCTTCCATTGACCTAAATCAAATTCTACAAGAAATGAGATGTCGGTACGAGTCCATTGTGGAGACAAACCGTAAAGACATAGAGCAATGGTTCAATACACAGGTGGGAGAACAAACTAGTCAAAAATGGTATGCTGACGGTTCTAGGAGTCCTTCTGTGAGTCATGCTTCCTTGCGTTTCAGATGGAAGAGCTGAATCAACAAGTAGTGACCAGCTCCAAGCAACAGCAATGCTTCCAGAAGGACATCATAGAACTGAGACGAACCATGAGTGCCCTCGAGGTTGAACTGCAAGCCCAGCACCGAATGGTACCCACGAGGCTGACCAAGCCTAACCTTATATTGGTGGCAACAGTCCTTGATGTTTGAGTGTCCCACTGTCTCCCAGACTGTGTCACTGCTGGCTAAAGGGTCTGTAGCTAGAAAAAAAAACTTCATGGTCAAGTAAGTCTTGGAAATGTTGGATTAGTGAAAGGTTAGCCTTTCTACAAGTTAGCCTACAAGATGGCATAGGCCATAAATCTCCAAGAAGGAGATGTGTAGTACTCAGCATTCCAAAAGTTATTTGATCTCAGAAGCTCTCTTTCCCCCTAAAAGTGTGTCACAGGGATCATGACCCATGGAATATACTTTTAAAAACACCAGGAGAACATTTATTTTATGCAAGCATTATATATAAGCTGTCATACTGGAATTCTGAAACAAAGTTCTGAAAGAGATTATGTAAACCATTAACCAACTTAACTGGTGAGGCTCTAAGAATTCAGTGCATTTTCCCAAGTCAGATCGACACTAAGCACCATCACACAAACGGAGACACTGAGATCTAAAAGCAGTGAGTGGCCTTCTCAAACTTTCCAAAGAAATGTGTTGGCATCGTATCCCAGAGCCAGCACCACCTCTGCTTCCTGAAACTGAAATAGAACAGTACAGTTCTCAAAGGACCTTCAAGGAGAGGCATGAGGAAAACCTTGCCCCAGTTTTCATCACTTGCTAGTCATGTGATGTTAAGCAACTCAGGGAACCTCACTTTTCTCATCTATAAAAAATGGGATACTCATGTGAATAACCAGGGTTATTAAAACTTAAAATCCTACCATTATCTGTAGACTTACAAGATGATAGAACAAGAAAGAACTTGACAAATTCAAATTTCAACACTCTTGTTTTACTTATGAAGGAATCGGCCCACTGAGGGAAATGCCTGTAGTCAAGCATTGCTCACTTCCTTTGAAAGACTCAAATGCTGGGTGAATGAGGTGTCGAGTCCTGGGATGATTTCAATGCCGAGGCTTCAAAGAAGTAGGCAGATTCTCTCTCTTTCTCTCTCTCTCTCTCTCTCTCTCTCTCTCTCTCTCTCTCTCTCTCTCTCTCTCTCTCTCTCTCTCTCTCTCTCCCCCTCCCCTCCCCTCCCCTCCCCTCCCCTTCCCTCCCTTCCTCCTTCCTCCCCTCTCTCTCCTCCCCTCTCTCCTCTCTCATGAGCCAGAGGGTGACAAAGGAGAGGGGGAAATAAACCAGAGGGATAAAAAAGAGAGGAGATAAAGCAAAGCAAAATTATCAATTTTGTCTTGCATGTATTTGGTTAGGAAGTAATAAAGGTCTTAGAAAGTCCTTAGTACTGTCACAAATAAACTATTATTTTAAATGACCTTAACAATGACCTTAAGGGGATTTTAAGAGCATCATCATTTGACTCTGTTTTCCTCCTCTTACACAGAGAGATTCTCAGGAATGCATCCTGATCGAGACAGAAGCCCGCTACACAACCTTGCTGGCCCAGATCCAGGGTCTGATCCATAACCTGGAGGCTCAAGTGGCAGATATCCGGGGTGCCCTAGAAAGACAGAACCAGGAATATGAAGTCCTGCTGGACACCAAGTCCCGGCTGGAGTGTGAGATCGCCACCTACCGCAGCCTTCTAGAGAACTTGGATGGCAGGTATGTAAAATTGAAGCAGCAGATGTGAGAAAGATACACAGAGAGAGAGAGACAGACAGATAGACACACACACAGACAGACAGACAGATGGACAGGTGGACGGGGGTTGGGAGGGGATTGTCAAATATTTTCTAAAGACCTTCAACTGTATAACGTAGTCCCAATTTGAGATGGGAGTTGAACTAAACTGGATTGAAGAGCAACATGCCGAATTAATTCCTTATAGGTTGCATCCTACTAAGACAGCAGTTCTCAACCTGTGAGTGGGTCTCGAACCCTTGGGGCCAAACAGCCTTTTCACATGGGATCTCCTTAGAATTCAAAAATATCAAATATTTATATTACAATCCATAGCAGTAGCCAAATTACAGTTATAAAACAGCAACAAAAATAATGTTATGATTGGAGGTCACCACAGCATGAGAAGCTGTATTAAAGGGTCACAGCATTAGGAAGGTTGAGAACCACATTCTAAAACAAACATGAGACTTTGCTGAAATGAGAGAGGACAACCCTGGTCCTGTAGGGGACCACAGTGCTCAGACTGAAACCTAGGTATTGCCCTTCATCCCAACTGGAGCATGATGGCACGTGTGGTTCAGCATCCTTTCTTTTACAACTAAGCTTTTTTTTAATGTTTTGGTTTTTTTTTTAATAATAATAAGCCAACCGACCCATAAAAAATTCAGATAATCATGAGTTTTTTGAAGTAACTGAGACCAAACTAATCCCACAAAAGCTTCATTAAAACTGCAAAGGATACCAACTGCCCCAAATAATCAGTCACCTCTGTTCACTGCATTCTCTTTGCTGGCGTTGGCACACAGCACAAGCACAATGCTAACTGAAATGGTCCCTTTAAAGAACTACAGTATGCCAAAAGGCCACCAGTTATCCAGTAAAAATCGTGATGAAAAAAGAATGTACTACAAACTGCTGCCTACTCCAATTAAAAAAAAAAAAACTTAGAGACAATCAGAAGGGCACTGGTGATATGCTTGTTACAGTGGGTTTCTGACCCCGATTGGCCAGAGATCCAGGCCTACAGACCTGCCAACCCAGTGTGCCTAGCCACCCACTGCTTCTTAGGCTCCCAAAAATGACTCAGATGCTTATATTAACTTCATGATGTTTGGCCCATGACTTAGCCACATTGCTAACTAGCTCCTTCATCTTAACTCAACCCATTTCCATTAATCTGTCCTGCCACATGGCCCGTGGCTCACCTGTGTTCCTTACATGTTGCTTCTTTGGATGTCTGGCTCCATCTGTCTGACTCCGCCCTCCTTCTCCTACCTATGCTCCTGACTCTGTCTACAGTTTTCGCCAAGGGTCAAAACAGCTCCTTTATTTAAAGTTTGATATTCACAGCATACAGAAAGACATTCCCGCATCATATGCTAAAGACTCCTCCATAATTGAGATTCAGATCACCACTAATTGTATGAAAAATTTCTCCCAACAAAGAAAATTATCTAACTCTTCTCCATTTTCCAGATAGTAAGCCCTCCATTTGCTGCAGACCTGTGTTGATCTGTGAGTTTAGCTACCATTATGTTCTTTCTGTCCATGCAAAACTAAAGCTCAGGAAGGCTGACTGGTTCACCCAGCATCGCCTACTAGCAAACAAGAGAGTTGGGCCCTGCCCCTGTTTTGACCACTGGTGCAGTGTGGTTCCCATGGGGCTGCCGTGGAAACTTCAACCAGGTAATACTTTCAAGCCAGGAGGCTGTCTACCAACAGATCTTCTCCGGTTCTGGTTCTTCTACTAACCACAGCACAAAATGAATGAAAGAGCATTTAGAGCGCTTATTTGCAGTGACAAGCACTGACATCCTCTCCATACCTAGCATTGCCCCTCCTTAATCACAGCTAAAATTCTATTTGTTTCTCTTTAGGCTCCCCTGTAACCCATGTGCCACCAAATGTGAGCCAGCCTGCCAGGCTGGAGCTATGGAGTGTTTAGCCCCAGTTTATACATCTTCATCATTCCCTGGGATTCACAAGCCCTGCCGGGCCTCTGGACCCCCATCCCGGATACTGGTTAAGATATGTACCATCACCAAGGAGATCAAGGATGGGAAGATCATCTCTTCTCATGAGCATGTGCAGCCTTGTTACATCACCAGAGCCACCAAAGTCTAACGTCTCAAGGTGATGAAAATGACCCACACTCACGAAAGAGAGGCCAGTGTATGCTCCTGCCTGAAAGGTTTAAGCAACCCCCGGTCCCTTAAGGTATTTAGTTTTTAATACCACAGTGGGTCCTCCCTTATTCTCCTGATTCCCTAACCAATGTCATGATTAGTCACACTTCTCTCAAAGGCAGGACATTTTGCATGATCGCTGGCATGGGAACTGATTTAGTGAGTGCCCAAAAAGACAGCCTACACTACCTGCCTAGCCGTGTGATGGACAGGCAGGTTTTCCTTCTGTTTACTCAAGCCTTGTTTATCTCCGTGCCTCCACAGAGCCAGCCAGTCAGACAAGTTCTGGGATTGGCTTTGGCAATTGACACGTGGAGGTAAAAAGCCACAGCCTTGCCTACTAGATTTCTTCTTTGGATATAGAGTGAAGCCAACACACGAACTGAATAAATAAGGAAGGCCCCAGACGTCTAGTTTCCAGAAATGAAGCAATGGCAAGCCTGGGTCCTGCCGACCTTCACTACCTCAACCATTGCTTATCTGTACTAGTTAGTATATATTCCCTTCACCAAAAGTAGCTGGGCGGGGGAGGGGGCCTTTCTGTGTGCTCTGAACTTTTCCCCAACCTTAGGTTCAGGATAGGTCTCACTAAATTGCCAAGGCTGACCTTGAATTCATTCTGCATCTCAGGTGGGATTTAAAATTGCAATCTCCCTGCCTCAGCATTTGGGACTGTAGGCCTCCGCCTTCACATGTGGTGGATATCCATAGTCTCTAAAACTTTGGGAACCACAAAGCTGATCTCCAAATGTCTTGAAGAATCAGGACTACTTGTGTGGGATGGATCTATAGCTCTCTCTATGGAGTCATTTTGAAGCAATAGCCTGGGTCCTTTCATTAAATATTGATTACTTTTCTTTCTATCCCTTAGGGTATGAGAGTTTGATCTACTTGTTTGACAAGGGGCATAGAGTTGGATTTCTCAAGACATAAGACCTGATAGGTAACAATGACAAAAAAAAAAAAAAAGCTTAGATTCCTGCTTCAGTCTATTCATCTGAGAGAGATGGAATTACCGTCCACAAACTTTCCAAAAGAGCATTAGTGAGTAATCCCTGCTTGCAAGCAAGAGGCCACTCCAAATGCCAGCGGCCACCATTCTACACCAGCCAGTATCACAACTTTTAGAGCAGAGCCACAGAGTAGAGAAGTCACTCTTTGGGAAAAAAAAAATTTGAAGGTTTACAGAGATGTTAGTTAAAAAAAAAAAAATCTAAATCAAACACAAAATGTAGACCTGATGTTTTAAACCTGCCGATTTCCTATCGTGACCCTACACAAAGCATTCAGCCTTCATCAAATTTATTCCCTTCTTTGTTCAATGAGGACCATGCCTGCTTCATGAGCTGTTGTGAGGACCACAAGGAACCCACTCTGTACTTGATCATTATGTACAATTCGCCATTATTTACAGCCTAGACCTAATTTTCTTTTATCATTGTTTCATTTTTAAAATTCTTTCTCTGTGAAGTTATCCAGTCATGATTTGGAAGTGTTAACAATGTTCAGTGTTGGGGGAAGGAGGGTTACAAAAGAACATGTCCTGTGATTCTAGCCATAATTATATTAATAAAGCATTTTTGAATTCTTAAGAGTATGTATCAGATACCAATTGATGCCTACATCAAAGACACTTGTCTTGTTGAATTCACAGCTCAAGTGCTTCCTCCAGACAAGCAGTGACTTACACAAAGCAGGCGGAATGCAGAACTCTCAGAATGATCTCTTCTGGTACTTCCTCTCTCATTGAAAAATAGGGAGTAGCTCCCATCAGCACCTCCCCTAGTATTTTCTCAGCCTGAAAGATGGAAGTATGGAAAGAGTAAAGAACTGGTGCTCAGAAAGAGCCTCCACCCATCTGTGTGGGACCTTGAGCAAATGGGATTTAACAACATTGACCCTGCCTAGCATAGAATGGGAGGGTCCAATGAGCTAATGACGGTGACCAGACTCTGTAAATGATGTATAGTGCTAGGCAGAAATGAGTTCTTAGTCCCTAAATTAGACCTTAGACATGTGTCATTTTCACCCATGGGGGTTTCCCATTGGTTTGACTCAGTGCTAAGCCAGGAGGGTCCTTCCTGGTATGCACACCGTCAACACTAATTGGAAATCTATTTGAGGAAAAGTGAGAGGTACTCACCTTGTTCTGGGATTTTGATTCCATCTGAATCCACGGTTTAGGAACCTCAAACTTGGGTCGATGAAATAATGACATTCTGTTTATGTCTCCCTCAAAAAGTCATCTTTCTCCTACTCCATCCAAAATACCCCCATGCCACTCATCCTAAAAATAAAAATGTTATGACCTGCATAATAAAGAGAGAATCTGGCACCTCAAAGGCCTATAATTTTTTTAATTCCCTCTTTTGTATAAGCATGTTTGAAACAATATTAGCAGGATTTTGTATACCTATGACAAAAAAAAATAGGTAGTATGAAGCCTGGATTTTTCTAAAGAACCAAAAAAAGTATTCTATATGCAGCTGCAGGGTAAGAGTAAAGGATTCATTTTCATTTTTGTGTCTGATCTGGGATCCACAGAACCAACACACAAAGCCAGATGCAGTTACCTGCACCTGTAATCCCGGTATTGGAAAGGCAAAGACAGGAAGATTGCTAGAGCTTGTGGCTAGTCTAGCCAATAGATGACCTACAGTTTCAATGGGAGACATTGTCTTCTAAAACACTGCAATAGAGAGTTATTAAAG
Organism: Phyllotis vaccarum; assembly: GCA_033318265.1. Classification (NCBI taxonomy): domain Eukaryota; kingdom Metazoa; phylum Chordata; class Mammalia; order Rodentia; family Cricetidae; genus Phyllotis; species Phyllotis vaccarum. Next base: position 22,467,814 of record JARWLC010000008.1, read on the forward strand.
AAGTTACCTGACATCAACTGCTGTTCCTCCCATGCACTAGTGCATACTCAAGAACACACACACACACTTTTCCCCATACTTATAAGTTAACACAATGATTGTGCATTAACGAGGATCCACTGTGGTCTATCAATATATGCAGACAGCATGCAGTGATCATCTTCATCCACCACTGCCCCTTTTTTATCTCCCTCTGTAGACTTTGTCATTGGCCTTATAGATGACCACATTCAGAAACAGCACCTCTTCCACATGTCTATCTACCTGACTCCAATCCAAGGTTTACTAACCATAGTCAATACACTAGCAAGTGTTTGAACTCCTTTGACGATTGCAAAACCTCCATAAAGTAGCTACTAATAATGATCCCAGGAAACCACTGGTTACAGAGGTTGGACTGAATTCTCAGTGATTTCAGTTCACTTATTGCATTATATATTACATAATCTCACCTAGCAGAAATACACAATAGCATTGATGCTTCTTCAGTTCTTCAGAGTTCCATTCTCATAACTTTCTGCCTCAAATGAAAAACCATTTAGGAGCCTTGTGTCATCAGTACCAACCACCCTCTTTGTCCAAGCTCATGGGCTGGGTGAGCTTTAACATTAGAAAGGTATTTTGATAGCAGTTAGCTGCCTTCTTGATATCACAGATAGAGTCTAAGGTCCAGAGGGAAAAACAATTGGTCAATGAGAAAATCCAACTCCTTCTTCCACTTCACATTCCAACATATCTGCACAGAAGGAAAAACCAAACAGGCATCTAATGGAATGAACCATGAACCAACTCTAAAACACTGACCTCTGGTTCGGTCCCAGAGGCACCATTTGCTTGCTTTCCACTTATCCTTGTGTGTTCACCATAGACTTTTCAAATCTAATGTCTTTGCTTCGCTTTTCTTACAAATGATCACAGTCACGTCATGCTGCAATGTGACTCACCTGTTGTGTCTAGTCATCTATCTATAAATAAAACATGATGCCAGAAATAAAATCCTCAAGTCCCTCCTCTAAGTATCTTTTAAAGGTTATAAATGGTGTCAGTGATCTCTATATGATTTTTGGCAGACATTTGCTGTAGTGTCTTACTATGACCTACCATGATTTCCATGTTGCAAACAATGGGGAATGTATCGTACTCTAGGCAGAAATGAGCCTATTTCTTGCCCAAATTTATTCTATTCTAGTCATTTTATTTGAAAATAAAGTTTTTTAATAATTAAAAGACACTCTAAAAGCAAATGTCCTTCTCAAATAAGAGAGAATGCAGAGAACAGAGTTTCAGAAATAAAGGAAAGGCACACACATGCACATGCATACACACAATACACACACTCACACACACACTCACACACACACACACAACACACACACACACACACACACACACACACACACACACACACACACACACACACAAATGCTCATTTTAGGAAGAATTCATAGGCTGAGTCAATCAGCATCTATAACACAGAGTCCTGGCTTAGCATCATCACGGGCAAGCCTGGAATGTGTTCATTGTTTCAACACTGTAATCAAATGTCTTTTATAGGAAATGAATCCTTCGCCTATTTGGCTGGCTGGAAATACCTGGTCAATGTGTTCATGCAGGATTCATGGCTTCGTGGGAAGTACCCACGCACCCAGACAAATGGGAGCAGCCCTGTTTGGCAACATTGAAAAGGCTTGTTTTAATTGGAATGATCCTTTCGGGTTGAGCATCATGCTTGGAGGATTTTTCTTAGGCAATGTCTATAAGCTAGGTTCCCATTTTCAGGCACATAAGAATAGCATAGAAAAATGCCAGTTTTCTAAACATCTCAATAACGTGTCACAGAACCAAAGTTCCTGAACAAAGTTTCTTCATTGTCCCTTTTCAGACTCTGATCCCTTTCCCTTCCCTCTCCGTCTTCTCCACTCCCAAGCCTTCTCCTCCTCTGACTGACAGGATGTAGCAACCAAGAGAGAAATACTGGGATTACCTAACTAAACTCTCTAAGGTACTAAGCTCTAATATTTTTAGGGTGGAAGCCGGTCAGGGGCTCCCTTCCCTGTGTCCTACTCAGAATTAAAAAACCAGAGAGGGCCTTCCTTCTAAATCAGAAGCAAAGTTTGATATAGCTCTGTACAGTGGCCTACCGGGAAAAGCAGAGGCCTTGGGAGTCACCCTGGAGAATACTATCCTACATTTGATATCTGAGGCCTTTGGAGCAGCCATGAAAGAGCTACTAAACCTCGAAAATTTGGGAAGAAACAGCTGTGTCCTTGGTCATAAAGAATTATCTATCCCCAGCTGTAGATGAGTATATAAGAGCCCTGTCTGCACATCAGTAAGGATTGTTGATTGGCTTATGTGTGCACTGACCCACTAGAAATAAAATAACTCTTCCCCCCCCTTCACTGTCATCACCCAAGAAAGACCTGCCCAGCATTCCAACATGACCTTGGTTGAAGAGAGAAGTCTCATGACAAAGGAATTGCAACCTATCCGAGAGGAATCTGTAAACCAAAGAAAAAAAGGAGACTAAGACAGTGATCCAGAAAAGGCACCATAGAGAAATCCAGAAGTGAAGCATTAGCAAAAGCTATAAGAAAACTTGGTCATGTCTGGTCAAGAAGCAAAACCATGGACTGATTAAAAGCAAATACTAGCCAGTCATGGTGGCACATGCCCTTGATCCCAAAACACAGGAGGTGAGGCAGATGGACCTCAATATTCAAGACCAGCCTGGTCTACACGGTGAAACCCAGTCTCAAAAACCAAACAAGGGAACAGGGATCAAACACTTGAATCTAGACAAGCTGAGTCTGATTCCCCAGCTGTGAGATTCGAAAGGATATCTTCTCTCCCTCTCTTCCTTGTCTGTATAATGGGGTTAGTAATAGCATGTACTTCATAGTGTTGAGATGATGACACTAATTAGTGTATGCAAAACACTTAGAGCTTGTCGGACACCCCATAATATTGTTAGTAAGCTGTCTTTATGATGTTTTCAGGAACTTACATTCCACTAGTAAAATAATCATGCTAGTACTAATGAGGTATTTCACTTAAGCAAATTGACAATAGAACAGTCGTCCAAAGTCATCCCAACCACCTCCTTCTAATAGAAAGGGAAATCACGGAATGGTTCAAAGAAAAATGGAGTACAAATCCAACTCTTCTGGAATTCAGTTGGAAAGAACTATCTCAATAATAACTAATCCTCATGGTTCCTGTCAATCAACAGTAAAAAAAAAAAATGGCCCTTTCTTCAGAAAAAAAAAGAGGGAGAAAGGTGTAAAGTCAACCTTGTGCATACAAGAGTAGTGTTGTGGAAATGAGAAATAGCAGGACACTTCACCTGAGTCTGCCAGCCTGCCCTTCCCTAGCACGGTTTCCAGTGTCCTTCTTCAGTGTTCCCTGAAACACTGAATATATAGCTATACTGGTTGTAAGGTTATATGGTTAGAGGAAAATCAGTAGGAAGAAGTCTGCAAAGCCTTTAGAGTTAGCAAAGGACTGCTAACATATAACCAAAATCATTACCTGTGTGCAAAAGCCACAGTGCCTCTTAAAAGCAAATATAGAAAGAGCAGGACAAGTATTTCTCTCAATTAAAACTTGATTCAAAATTATGCCTGAGACATTGTGCTAAGTGTTTCCCATGAATAATCTCACTTAATTCTTGTGGTTACCCTATAATGCTATCATTATTTTCTCTACAACTGAACCAAGGCTTGGAGAAGTCAACTAACCTTCTCAGTGTCTTGGAACTAGTACATTATAAAGCCAAGATTTAAATAAATTCTTAGCTTCTATACTTCTTTATATATCCTATTGTGGAAAGTTAATGAAGTCCTGGGTGAGTATGTATTGTTGACATGAGCATAGCCATGTCAAGGACCTCAGTGTCTCAGATCCATGGGAATGTCAAGTCCTTGGGCCAGGGAAGAATGTTGACAGTTTATGCAAAAAGCATCAACCAGCTTCTTCCTCCTTGATGACTGAAGTCTGAGGACGCTCCCCTACAAAGACCTCCAACCCTATGGAGATTAGCTGACCCTTCCCCTAGTTCAGCTGTGTATAATAAATGTTCTCAGTGTGTACCTCCGTTAGCATGCATAGCCCACCTGATCCCAGCCTTTCTGGACGCATGTCTGTCTTTCCTTAATTGTTCCTAGTCAGGTCAATCCCAAAGCTGTGTAGTTCACAGAATCAAATGACTTCCATGATTATTCAAGATTGAAAGTGTAATATTTGTAGATTAAGCAAAGATACAAAGGTTCCAGAAATTTTTCCATGAAGTTATAAGAAAGCAAGCCCTCCACACACAATGCAACAGTGTTGGCATGTGGTTTAATCCAGGAAGGAGTAAGGCAGAACAAAGAACATTAAAAGATAGTTAGGGTAATACTTAAGGCCTTGTCCCTTAAGATCTGAGATCTCTCTTATGGTTTCATATTTACCAATTAATTAATGAATCTATTCTCAGTTTTAACGATAAAGGTGCTTGAGTTTCGGATGGAAACTAATGGTTGCAGATACTTTGCCTCTGGGTGTTATTGACCTTGTGTTCTAGCTCATGAGGCATTTGAGAGGTATTACTGTAGGTTGGTGCCTGAGGATCCCTTTGGTTCTTAGTACAAATTGTACTCTGAACTCACCAGTCTGCTAGTAGATACAGGCTATAGTAAACCAAACAAAGGGCTATGCCCTGGAGACCAGAAGCCTGCATTAGACAGCATCCATGCCACCTCATTCTCAATGTAGATATTGGGCTGTTAGCCTCACATAGTTTATTGCTTGAAAACTAGCTCTTCTCCAATATCTACAAAGCTGAGAGTGTTTCACTGGAAAGAGGGAACACTCATCTCCAAGCTCCTTCCTTCATGATGAATGCAGGCTAAAAGCAGAAGCTCCCAGACATCTATGTTTTCAACACACGACTTGTGGTTTCATCAACAACTGTGTTTTTTTCAGAGCTGTAGAGGAGGACTTGCTGGTTCAGTCTTATCTCAAAATTAACAGAGTAACAGGATAATAGGTTGGGATATTCCTGCAATCTCTTTAAGAAAGACACAGAGTGGGTAGAAGGAACAGGAGAAGGTATAACAATGAGGAAGAGCAAAATTGTGTGCCCTATGGCCACTGAGGAAGGAGAGCCAAGGAGTCATCTGGAGCTCATCCAATGAGGACAGACTGTCCGGTAGCTCTAGGTCACAACCACCACATCCATTGTCCCAATTACAGCACCATCTCTTCATAGTAATGCTAAACCTGTACAGTAAACAGCAATTAGTGATGAAGAAACCCAGGGACCAGGTAGCCCTGTCTCAGAGGAAGGATCATAAAGGATTTTGAGAGCTGTCAACAAAGGATGAGACTGGGAGGAGATGGACTTTAGTCACAATGGGAAGATAACATACTTACTTAGGTCCCTATTGTGGTGCCTGAGGTGACCAAGATGCTCAGAAATAGCCATGGTTCCATATAATTTCTACTTTCTTATAAGAATGAATTAAAGGTTATTTGAAATTCCAAAACTATGTACTGTCTTATAGAAATACATGTTCTAATTTTTTAAATGCCTACAATTTGGGTAACTTGGGATTTGGGAAGTAAAGCCACTAAGAACATCTGTACTGTTACATCAATAAAGATTCATACTAAACACATGTATTGAAGCTTTTATTCTTTAAAAAAAACCAAAATATTCTAAACATTTTAGTCTAATTCTTGAAAAAAATAATCACTGGGATTCCTTTTATATGTGTGCATGCATGTGAGAGCACACACATACACACACTTCTCTACTGAGACTAAAACAAGTTATCATGGACTTAGTGGGTCAAACCCACTGACTTATCACCTTAAATCTGTAGGTACCTTACATCCAGGCCCTAAGACCAAGGTTGCAGAGCTCTATTTCTTCTTGAAGGACCCAAATGAGAAAATGAGAATTGGGTTTCTTACCTTTCCCATCTTCTAAGCGCTGGAAGCCATCTTGTAATCTCCCTCCACCATCAAAGTGAGAGAGAGCGTCACTCTGAACGCTGCCTCCTGCTCATCTCTAACGCCAACCATGAGTGGCTTTTCCTTTCCTTCTTCACCTTAGAGATGGCATCGGGCCCACCTAGATGGTTGAAGATAATCCCCTGATTCTAAGGCTGGTGGATTAAGAACCTTAATTCTATCTATACTCTAATTCCCCTTTGCAACATAACAGAGACCTGTCCATAGGTTCTGGGTACTATGATATGGACATCTGGGAGTAGGTAATATTCTGCCTACTGTCCTTAACACTTGCATATAATAAACCAAATGAAGAAAAGATGAGGAGGAAGGGAGTAGAAGAAAGGTGAGAGTAACAGAGAGGGGATGGAAGGGGAGGGGAGGGGAGGGGAAGGGAAGAGAAGCTTGGACCTCATTGCTATCTCTCTGAAACACCAACACCTAAACTGGACACTATATGTATCGTGATGAAGATGTGTGTGTGTGTTGAAATCCTCTGACCAATCAGATTTCCATGAAGTCCTTCAGGCCTCAGGGAACACAGCCAATATGAGAATAAATCATGTGTAAGGCCATATCATAACTCATAGTTTGCAGGTGTAAACGTATTCCATAACCTTCAGAGGTCATCTTTTTATGGCAACAATAACAATTAACATTCGTGAGCATTTACAGTGGGCTAAAAGGTTAAGTGTTTTTCATGTGTTTTTCCTGACAATTACTCATTTTACAGCCCAAGAGCATAAGGCAGTATAGTAGCTCCTAACCCATCAGAGTCATGCAAACAGTGCCAGAGCTCAGATTCAACCCCAGGACTGGGCAGCTCCGGGCTTTGCACTTCCAAGCATGTGCAAAAAACTGCCTTGTGCTATTAGATCACAACATATATTTCCAAATAATTGACTCTCTGATGGTTGCAATCTCAGGAGAAAAGAAAAGGTACACCTTGCTGACATGAGTCTATCCTGTGGTCATTTTTGACTTTTATCGCTGGCCCCTCATGTAATTCTGAGAGAGGAAGAAAATGGTCATGAGAGGTGATATTTGTGTATCAAATGAAGATTGCCCGAAGATCAGAGGACAGAACCACTCACAGAGATAGCCACAAGCCTCCACAAGCACAGGAATGGCGTACAAAGTCTGTGGTCACATGACACTTCAACACTATCTCAAAAGACCATCTGAAGCAAGGTTTCTCTCTCCTCTCTTCCCTGCTTTAATTTTTTCAACTGCTAAAAACGTTGAAAAGGAGCTATATTTAAATTACTTATCCATAGAACAAGGCCCGAACCTCCAACCAACGAATGTTTTAGTGAAGTAATCTGGACGCTCCCATCTGAAGCCATACTGATTAGCACAAGTATCTAACTGCACAGTCAAGCTAATATAATGAATGTGTTTATCGCACAAAGCTGTTTAGACGATTGAACATGCACACGCTATACAACCATAAAAGCCATAAGTTGGATTTCATTTTCGTGTCTGCTTTGTCATAGTAGGAAAGCAGTTGAGGTTAAGGATGCCAGCCTATCATCTCTGCAGACTTCACTACATCATTCTGCTGCCAGAGGTCACAAGTCGATCACCAAGTGCCCTTCCTACTGTCCCACTGCTTACTCCATCTCTTGTTCACCTTCCACAGCACACAGGAGCCATCGATATGAGCATGGCTCAGCACTGCTTCCCAAGAGCTTCCCAGAGCCATGACTCCAGTGCTAAAGAGTAAAACACACCACAGAGCTGGAAAAGCCTGGAATCACCCACTGTAGGCATGCTGTTCTTTCCGTACCTCTAATGAATACAGGAGCCACAATGGCAGCGTGCCAAACCAACACCTGGAGGTATCTCTGGCTTCATCTAGGTATTTTCTTCACTGTTCTCTCTGCTCTAGTAACTCAGCACAGTTGTCTAGGTAACCCCTATGAAACGAATGAATAAATGAATGAATAGGAGAACAAGGTAATGATGCCTTTTTTTGTTTTTTAAGAAGCAAAGTTTTACAGAGTCAACTAAACAAACGACTGCATTTCAGGTCCCAGAAATTATCAACCAGGTACGGATACTGGTATGAAGAGTCAGAAATTCTCCCCACGCCCCACTGGTCCTGTCACAACAAGAACCTCTGGGCTAAAGGTGAAAACCTATGAGAAAAAAAGATTTCAGGCAAATTGCATGAGGTAATGCTTCAGCCAACCAACACCAGAGATACTCAGAACATCTCCTCTTGTGGCAAGAGATAAAGAAAGTAATAGCCAACGAGCGTCGGAGCTAACACACTGGCCAGCTCGGGATTATGAATGACAGCAGCCTTTGTGCAAGGGATTTGTGTGATTGGCTGCCATCCTCATGGGATTAAGGAGAAAAAAAGAGTGAAACCACTTTGGTCTTGCAATAGCACACCCCACCCACTGGTGGGTCCTGGTGTTCTTATGTCACCTCCAACAACACAATCACCTCAACAGGCCTGGTGCCACATCAAGGTAGCGCAAAAGGACTCTGTTTCTAAAGCCAGGCTTATGGCATGGCTTCTTGCCATTCCTCTCACAAATTTACACAGCTGCGGCGTCTGCTGCCTTCTCTGAAAGGTTCGGTGTCAGCTGGGAAGCAACAAGAAAAAATAAGAAGTTTTATTTTTTTATTTAAGAATTTTATTAATTTCATTTTATATGCGTCCTCATCCCTCATATACAGAGGACGTAGAATCCTTCATATCAACTGATAGGCCAGACCACTCCTCATTGGAGTAGTTGCATGTGTGGGATGACAGACGTGTTGCCCAGAAGCCGGTGACAAAGTCACCATGAAGTGAAAAGACCTTGGCAACCTGGAAAGGGGGTGGGGGGTGGTGGTGATGCCGATGATGACACTAAATTTCTGTGTCTACTTTAGAACTGGTGATTCTAAACTATAAGCGTGAAGTAGTAGGTGGTACTGAGCATCCAGCATCAGACCCTTATAGGACAGGTCAGATAGTTCAGGGAAGCTAAGCTAAGAGGGAGTTGCCATGGGAATGAGAAATCCAGTTGTGACTTAAAAGCAAGTGTCCTTACTCTTCCATGAAACTCATCTTACCAACATGAGTCCTTTACCTTCATCACTGTCCATTTGGCTGAAGAAGAGATGTGAAACGTGAACGTGTGGTCCAGGAGAATATTCCTATAATACATGAGGTTCCTAAAACTCCTCAGTATTTCACTGATAGCTAAAGGACCATGTCAGGGAGAAAATGCTAAAAGCTTTACATCAATGGCTTCTAACTTCTCCGTAGCATCTTTTCCTTTGGAGAGTCAAAGTCATGGTAGCCCATGCTGGGATCCCAGCTCCTGGGAGGCTGAGGAAAGAGAACAGCCTGGGTTACACGGTAAGATCCCATTTAATAAATAAAGTCAAGAGGCAAGACATCAGTAAACACTTCCTCAGGCGGGGAGGGGGGTAAGAACAAAGGGGAAAATTTTACATACAATTTTCAAGAGGTTATTTTTAGTAACTCTTCATGGTCAATCTGCTGAATCCCAATCTTAAAATCTTAGCTTAACATTTAAGTGCTGAGTTAATTTTTCACTTGGGAATTTTTTTTTTCCCAAATGAATGAGGAACTATGAGAACTGAAGAATTCATGATCACGTGAGAACGACACGGGCATTTTGTTTTCCTGTGAACAATAGAAAATACGCGGCATGCTCAGTGAGGTTAGTATCGCCAGATAAGCGAAATCTAAATCTACATAAACTACTAGATCTGCTTGCCGGCTTACAAGGACTACAGGGGTCTGATGATGATGTTTTTAAAACTGATCCAAAATTTAGAGAGATCCAGCAGGATCTGTGCTTCTAGCTCTTCTTTCTGGACACTAAACAAACCTTCCCTCTTCTTCCAACTCTGGCTTAGTCTCAGATCTTTGGTCGTCAGGCCATCGGACAGCGTGTTCCCTTGTCACCTCACCTGCCCACAATCAGCTGTCTTTTCTGTTTTCTCCACACTATCTATAAAAGCTTTTATCTCCTTCCTCAGTGCCTGCCTCAGCAATCATTCCTGCTACATGCTGGAGATATCAGAAAACTAAAGATGGGCCAGGCAATGCCTTGCTGAGTGGCGGGATAACCAGGCAGTGGTTTGTCATGTGGCATGTGCAGCATACATGCCTACATGCCTTTCAGTCATGTTTTCATGTGTCCAAATTTGCCTATGCTTGCTGATCTGGATGTTGTGCGTATGATCCTATAATACAGAATCCTATCCTATATTAAGATTTCTGTTCTCTTCCTCAATTCTGGTATCTTTGCCTCTTGCAGATTCTTATTGCTCCTCTTAAGATCCCAGATGCTATTTGTTGGTGGTGATTTGTAAGGCTCTGCCCATCCTGTAATCTGTGAGTATCAATAGCCTATTAATAAGCATCAAATTATTTCTTGCTTTTGAAGATATAATAAAGGGGCTTGGGTGATGGTTCAGTGGGTGAAGCCCTTTCCACACAGACATAAAGACCTAAGTTCAATTCCTAGAACCCATGTAAATGGCAAGAGAACATGAGTAGACTCGGTGATCACAGCGTTTGAAAGGCAAATACAGTAGCTCTCTGGGCAAGCAGGCTAGGCAAAGTAGTCACATCAGGGATTTGAGGATGAACGGAAAACTATACCTCAATATATAAGGAGGAAAGTGGCCAAGGAAAATGGCTGATGTCAAACTCTGGTCTTCATGCACACACATGCGAACACATATATACACATGCATATATACCACACGCATAAATATATAAAAATCAAATTAAGACAAATTCCTAGCATGATTATTTCATTTTTACCACTTCATAAAACTTCCTTCTGAGATCTTAAAACATTTTTGCTCATGCATGGTTGGGTTTTGTTTTGTTTTGTTTTGTTTTTCCCTTGTCTATTCATCACTACATACCTAAACCATTCGGAAGCATCTCTGAGCCAGCTCTACCCACCCGAGTCTGAAATAGTATCCTCAACACTTCCCTTCTACCTATTGTCTCCTTTTACCTAGACAAACAGAAACAAAAGGAAGTCAGTTTTATTTTGCCCTAGTTTAACAATCACAGTGTCTAGTCATCATCTAGTCATAATGGCTTATCACTATCACCATGGTTACTCTATACATGTATTTTTTGTAATGTAGCCCTTTAAGCCATTGGATAATGGCTTAGGAATTTTGTCTAGGGTTCTATGATCATCCTAAAAATGCCACATATAGTAAAAATGTTTGATTATTATTGTGGCAATTCTGACACTATAAAGAGAAGAGTGCCCTGAAGTCCTATTGATGGAATGAATGTCTTTAAAGGACACACAACAAAAAACTGTGGTCTGGGTCATGGCAACTCTCTCCTGGCTTCTGAGATGCCCAATGCAACCCCATCCATTCTCTAATGCCCAATGCAAGCCTATCTATTCCCTCACCTCTCAGCCTCCCCAATAAAACACTCTTTCTTTTCATGACAGTGTCTTAGTATATCAGAAAGATGAAACAAATATGAAAATTACAAATAATTTTAGCTAGAAGGTCATACAGAGGTAGGTAATTATAATCATGAACAACTGAAACTACACATAAAATCTTGAGATCATACTGCGCAGGTACAGATTTGTCCCTTTTACAAAATGAGAAAATACTGGACATCTGCCAGAAAAGCAGCATGAAGTTTATCCTGGGATACTTTTAAATAGTTTTAAAAAATTATATATCGCTTTCCCAGCATTACTCTAGGCATCCATGTCTTGGAAATGATATAACTAGAGAGTGTCTGAAAGGAGCGGGTCAGGCTTTACCAAGAGTTGCCGTGTGCTTTTACATGCTTACTGAATTTTTGTAACAAGCACATATCATTTTTACACACCCAAACCTAAAGACATCATTTCTCCTGAAATCCAACAGGATCTCCATAGAAATTATGAGGAAATTTGTTGTGTGATAAAAACTACGAAAGGCTGCCTCTCCTCAGGCCTCTCAAATTACACCATCAAGCTTCCCCACCCTGTTCTGGCTGCGCAATACAAAAAAAAAAATTGTTCAACATTGATTCTTATAAATCAAAACCCACACATACTGACGTAAAATGAGAAAGGAGCCAGATATATGGGCTAGTAAGTCACTGCTCCTCAGACACACTGGGATGCTATCAATTCCCTGCAGATTCTTGTGAAAGAATTTCGGGGTGCAGCCTAGACCTTGAACTCAATGGAGGGAGGGTTGTTTTTTCTCTTTCCAGAGGCTGGGTCCATGTCAACAGAACCCAGAGACAACCACAAACCTGAGTCAAAAACAGTCATCATTAACTTTATGTGTCCATCAGAAGATGGCTTACTGCCATGCAATCTCTGGCATTTACTCACTCGCTGTGCCAGTGATCACGGTATCGATGTGACCAGGTACCTCACAAAAGGAAAGATTTATTTTGGGCTCAGGGTTTCAGGCAGTCCAGTCCATGAAGGTGAGAAAGGTGTGATGGACTTGTTGGGAGCTTATGACAGAGGCTCAATGGCAGACCAAGAAATGGAAGAAAGCAGGACCCAAATCAGAGCAAGGTGTAACTTTTCTCACAGTAACTTCCTTCCATCGGCTATTGCCCATGACCTAATGGTCTCCAGGCTTCCAGAACAGCACTACCCGTTGGGAATATGTATGCAAACATATTGAGCTTTTGCAGGACATTTCAGGATCAAACAAAAACACTTCCACTATGTGCCTGTCTACATCTCTTAGTATTTTTTCTATTGGTATATCAGAACAGCTGAGAAGCCCATGTCTTACAATGCTAGAAATCATTAAGTTCAAAGCTGAGGGCCCACATTTGATGAGGGTCTTCTTGCCTGTGGGTACTGTCTGCAGAGTCCTGATACAGGACAGGTTATCATGTGATACCATACCAGAGATGGAGCCAGGCTGCATTTTACAACAGATTTGCTCTCAAGATAACCTGCTAACCAACTAACCTATTAATATATAGAGATTAATCCATGCGTGAAGGCAAAGCCATTGCTATCTAATCATATTCTTAAATGGCTCACCTTGTCCCACTTCTCCATACTTTATAGTACAGATTAAATTCCACTGTGAGTTTTGAACAGGACACTGGAAGCAAAAAAAAAAGCTCTTCATTCTTTATTCTCATTGGAGACATAAGTGGTCCCAAGCTCACCTTCTAAGAACCACTGAAATTGCTTCAGCCACAATTACAGATTTACAGCATTTTTATGGTGAAATAAGAAAAATCCAGAGAACATTCTTCGCTTAGTTTTGGACGCAGAGGCAGAAGGAGCAGAACCAGTGTGCCTCAATAGCTTTATTTATAATTAAAACAGAATTGGCCTTTTCTACTCAAGTTCTGTGGCTGATAGTCCTCACAGGGATAGGAGATAGTTGTGTGAGAGGGCCTGAGTTAAAAGTCTAAGTCTAGAAGACTTCAATGCTGAGCTTATGAAACAACACCCTTTACGAAGCTCTTCAGAGTTCCCATACTCTTAACAGGCTGCAGTACTTAGAAGGAAAAATACTTAACCCTGCTTCCCAGAAGGCTGCAGTCTCAGAGACATGTAGTAAATGTGTTAGGCAGTGTAGTGAGAGGACTGGGGACCTGGCTTGGCTAGTATAGTGCTTGTCTGCTATGTAAGAAGCTCTGAGATTGATTTCCAGCACCACCATGCCTGTAACTCAAGAGATGGATTAGGAGAATTCTAAAGTTCAAGGCCTTCCTCAGCTACATATCAAGTTTAAGGTCAGCTTTAGTGACGTGAGACCCTGCCTCAAGTATGAAAAGTGTAAGAATGAACCTCATTAACCACAGGAAGAAACTGAACCCTGCAGATGCTTCCATCTTTCACAGAAGAGCAGAGATACCAAATGGCCCATTCCACCAGAGGGTCCCAGATCTAGCTAGATAAAATAATTTCCTCCCAGAAAGCATCAAATTCCTTCCAGAGAATTCATAAAATGATTATCAAAGGAAATAACCCTTGAACCTACCTTTCCAAAGAAGAGCCAACGCCATGCCCTCAATTACATCATACTTGCAAATAACTCTGAGTCACTCACCTCTACGAACCTCTGGTCCTTTATCTGCAAAGTGTATTATAGATGGGCATTGGACTAGGGGTGGAGGTCAGTAGAAAAATGTTTGTCTACCACTGGATCTGGGTTCCATACTCAGTACACACACACACACACACACACACACACACACACACACACACACACACACACACACACACACACACCGATAACAAACAAAAATAACCTTTCCCTGGAAGCAACCAATTGTTGTTAAAAGGATTAACAATGTCTATGTGGCTGAGAAGGGGATTATGGAAGAGGAGCTGTACAGGACTTCTTCATTAGTGATAACAACACTCTGTGACAGGGAGACTCCTGCTGTGGCTTCACTAACTCACAGTTCATCCTCACCCACCTCTCCTTCGGGGCCTAGTTTTCCCTTATCTGTGCAATTAGTGGCATCGCAGAGTAACACTGACATCTTTTCTGATGACACATTCTATTTTTTTGTTTTGTATGTACATGTGGCATATGGTGCATGTTTGTGTGCATGGTGGGAGGGTGAGCACACCAAAAGACAGTAAAGGACACTGGGTGTGTCACTCTGTCACTTTCCACCTTATTCCATTGAGACAGAGCCTCTCACTGAGTCTATGTGGACTGGTGGCCATGAAGCCCCAGTGAGCTTCCTGTCTCTGACCCACTCCAACAACGGGAAGGTTAAAACAGCAACACTATACCAGGCTTTTCACATAGGCTCTGGGGATTTGAACCCTGGTCCTCATGCTGGCACAACAAGGTCCCTTATCCACTGAACCATCTCCATGGACCATGACATTTTGTTTCTGAGTCCTCTTTACATCAAGTCACCAATAACCAGTACACAGTCCGTGCCCCAAACTATCCCCTATTCATCGCCAACCTTTACCTTGGCAGAAAGATGAGTCAAGTATGTCAAACATCCATGGCTTCCTGTTCCCACAGTCCCTACTATAGGTCACAAACAAGTCAATGGTCTGGGGACTCAACCAAAAACAGACACAGAGCTGCTGGGCAATCAGCAAAGCTGTATTCCTCTCTGGAGCCCAGAGACATCCTAGGGACAGGCTGGGTTGTTTGGTTTTGAGGTGTGCTGGGATGAAAGGCATCCTGCAAGCGGAAGGCCAGTCATTCATTAATTAATTACGACTGTAATTGAGGGTTTGTTCTGAGGAGCGATTCCTTTGAAATTACTTTCCATCAAACAGCGACTGCCACAAAGGAATCAGATATTGAGCGCCCTCTCTATTTCCTTTTGCACAGGAGCAGTTTTCTTCTAGGACCTGAGATTCTGGTTTGTTCTGGCTCTACCCTTGTAAGACTTTCTTACCCTGGCTGTAGAGGGTTTATCTGGAGTGTGTGTGTGTGTGTGTGTGTGTGTGTGTGTGTGTGTGTGTGTGTGTGTGTGTGTGTGTACACCTGATTAATGTTTAGTTTGTAAAAAGAAAATCTGTACCACACAAAATCGTCTTACCATGGACTTTAATCTGATTTTTTTTGAGGTGAGTACACATTGGAAAACTTCCACTGGAAGATTAGAAAGACACCTGAGATGACATGCTACCCACCTGATGTCGTGGGCCACGCCTCCGGGTTACCTCCGGGAGGGAGGAGGTAACTGGCATGTTCATGTGGCTCTAAACAACACTAGCAAAGTGTGTTGGCCCAGGGGCACCTTGGGATTGACCAAGAGGAAACACACATTGCACAATAATAGGATCTTGTCGGTACAGTTGTCAGAGAAGGAAACTCCCACAGCAAAGGGCATAAAACCATCCCGGGCAGTTTGGGGCAGCTCAGTCCCGTGGTGTCAGAGAGTCTAGCCCTGCTCCATACACAGATGGAACCATGAACTCCAGCCACAGCTTTAGCCAGACCTATTCAGCCTCTGTCCATGGCCTGGGAGGCAGTTGGGGTCGGCCTGGGAGCTTCAACAGGACCCCTAGTGTCCATGGAGGCGCAGGGGGGGTCCGCATCTCCCTTTCCTTCACCACACCAGGTTGCCTGCCTCCTGGAGGATCATGGGGGTCTGGAAGAAGCAGTCCCCTGCTAGGTGGAAATGGCAAGGCCACCATGCAGAACCTCAATGATCGGCTGGCCAACTATCTGGAGAAGGTGAAGGCTCTGGAGGAGGCCAATTCAAAGCTGGAAAGCCGTATCCTTCAGTGGCATCAGGAGAGAGAACCTGGCAACAAAAAAGATTATTCCCATTATGAGGAAAATATCAGCCGCCTGCAGGAGCAGGTAAGACACTGAGAGACCCTGCAGCTGGCCATGGCGCTGCCATACCCAGGGAGACAGGGGGAGGAAAAAACAGCACATGTGACAGTTCCTAGGGGAAATAGCAAAAAAAAAAAAAAAAAAAAAATCTCAAGTAGTCATATAAATCTTATTGTCATACCTTAAGTGAGGACTGGAGAAAATGTATAAAATTAACTTTCTCTTTACAAATGATGTAGAAAGGGAAGACGGCAAACATTTCCGAATTACTACAAACTATCTTTCAGAAAGCAAAACTGCCTGGCTTTCTGTGTGCTTTAAAATATTTTTTAAGAGGTGCATAAGCCTTAGAAATGTCAGGCAGCCAGGAGCTGGGCAGTATCACTTTTCATCAAACAACGTCAGAGAAGAATAAGGGTTGGTATGCAGGGTGCACCCTCGGTACACAGGGCATAGAGGAGAATTTACTTTCTCATTATATCAGTTCTGCTCCACCTCAGAGTCCTGGCGACAGCGTAACTCTAAAGGGCTGTCACGTTCCTGTAGCAGATATACCATTGTGGCATCCCTAGCTAATTTTCTAGAAGTTGCTAGACGATAAAGTGGCTCACACTTCTGAGAATGGCGCATTGCTAAAGGGGGGCAATGATAAAATGAGAATAAATTTAAAACCTAGGAAGTTGGGATAAATTATGGAGATAGGCTTTAACACACGCACACTTCTCAACCAAACATCCAAAAGGTTAGGGAGAGAGAGGATAATCATCCCACAGTTGTATTCTTAAAGCTATAAATCTTTCCTTTGTATGAAGGAGTTCCAAGAAAAATCTCTGTGAACTCAGGATTTAACCTATCCTGGAAAGGCCATCACACGCTTCCAATATTAATACCATATTATTTCACAACACTCAGCCATCTTTGGTAGGATGTAGGAAGGACCAATCAAGATAACATAAATCTGTCCTTGTAATGACCCCTAATTATTGAATAATCAGCCTAATAACTGACTGTGTAATTGCCTTAACTACAGAGTGCATGGTTGTCTTTGTGAAGAAAACAGGTTGACTCAACATTCACATGGTGTTTTTCGTTTAATGAAGTTGCTTTGGTTTGTAGAATAGAGGGGGGAAAATGATGTCTGCAGATGAGAGCTGGCAGTGTGAATCCCAAAAGAAATACCAGAGCACACCTGATCCAATAACATGTATACTAATGGAAGGGAGAATTGGGGAGAGAGAGAAAAGGCAAAGAAACCATTATTGAGAACTTCCTGTATGCCAAGCTGGGGCAGGGAAGGGGGGTTCAAATGTGTGTGTGTGTGTGTGTGAGAAGGGATGGGACTGATCAGTCCCTGCAATGGTGGGACTGATCTGTATTATCTGACTTGATTCTCACATCCACTCGGTTAGGAAATTCAAGTTCAAAACCATAAAATAACCATGGAAGGCAGCAGCAAAGGCAAAGGTGGGCCTTTCCCTCGGGTCTGTTTCAAATGATCTGGCTTCAGCCTGGTACCAACTTGCGAGCCTGAAATGCATGTGTTATTCACAAGAATAAGGCAGGGATACGTGGTTTTGGCAGAGCTTCATGTTCAGAATGTATCATATAATTCTCATAACTCCGGGAAGGAAATACTTTCAGCCTCAACTTCCAGACCAGGAGTCTGAAACTGGATACTTTTTTTACTTGTTTTTCTAAATTCCTTAGAACAGAAGTGAAAAAAAAATAAGAGATGGATTAGCTATGAAAATGGGCAACAATTCCTCTTTCTTCAGGCCAGAACTCTGGATTCTATGGCCTAATGGCCATACTTTCCTAGACCTGTACTTTGGATGTTTCTCCTTCTCTGGTTTGAAAGTGTCACTTGTGGAGGATGAGGCTGTCAGCTGTTTCTGACTTCCCCTATTTGCAGATGAGGTCCTAAGAGGTGCCTCAGTGACCTAACACTAGCCTCCCCCTGCCCCTGTTGAAACACTGAATAAATACAACAACTTACGCTCACTTTGCAATGTTAAATACTACTCAAAAAGATTGTTGAAATGTAGTTCAAAAAATGATTCCAAACCTTTGAAACACAGAATTGGGCATAGCAATTGAAATATCATTCATAAAACTCTCCAATGATTCTCAGCATGTGACATTTGGGAACATAGTAAAACTGTCTTTTTGCCTCTACTGAGTAGGAGATTACATGCCTTGGGGCCATGATAGGGTGCTAATACACCAACTAGATTTTTCTAGAATGAACTCAGGGCCTTGGGGAGAATCTAGGTGGTTATTACAACATACAGTTTAAAATCCATGCCTCATATACTATTTCTCAATCCATTTCCATCCATGTATGACTATGAAGGATGTCTCAGGAATAGTGGCTGCATTATAATACCGTATTAAATAAACCCGTACAGTGAGATGAAATTCCAAATATGAGATGTGTGCACTGGAGAGACCGTTTCATGGTTAAGAGGATTTACTGCTCTTGCAAAGGACCTAAGTTCAGGTCCCAGACCCTACAAGGTGGCTCACAACCACCTGTAACTCAAGTTCCAGGGCATGCAATGGCCTCTCTGTTCTCTGCAAGCTTCTGTGTGCACATGTTGCACATACATATACACAGGCACATATGCATACATACACATACTTATGTAGAGAGAAGAGAGTTGGTCCCAAGTAGCTCAGACGGGCCTTGAACTCACTGTGTACCCAAGGATGATCTTGAACTCCTGACCCTCCTCCTTTCATCTCTCCTGTACTGGGATTGCAAGAATGTGCCATCACGCTCCATTTAGGCAGCAATGGATGTTGAGCCTCCAACTCTATATGTATTTTATGCCAAGTACTTTCCAAGTCCTCACTCTCATGGGCCACAAGAAGGCTGCTCAGGAGGAGTTACGTATCTGATGTTGAATTTAACGTGGAAAAGTCAAATAAGTTCACAGAGCGTTGTTACTCCTCTGGTTCTGATGTGTGCGGGGCTACTGATGTGGGGAGTGTCGACCAGCCCAGTAGCGTGGGTGAATGCAGTCGGTCAGTGCGCAATGAAGAAAGTGCTCAGAGCCCCAAGCTTTAGGGATGGAGCTACTTTTGTTTTGCAGGAGCAAATAATACCAAGAATAAGGAGCCTAAAAGGGAGAGAGCTCATAAAAATGCCACAAAGCAGCAGTGTGGGCAAGAAGCCAGGACGTAGCTGGATTTTTTTTCACTTTAGGGTCAAAGTTCAATCAAAGAACCTTCCAGAGTCCCTATAGTATGACAAGTATGTGTGGGATATTACCTCACTATGTTCTAACTCTCACGGTGCGTTGGTGAGTGGCCATTATTATTGTTATCACCATTCTATGGATGAGGAAACTGAGACTGCAATGCTCGGCGGGCTAATGGGCGAACCCCGGCCCTGCTGAGTTCCAAGCCCAGCATTCCCGTTCTCCCGCCTTGTGAATGCTGCTATTGTGCATTCATGGCACCAAATTCCAAGTCGTTGGTGAAGCCTTAAATAGGACTAGAGTTTGAAAAGGCACCTTTGTATTAAGGGGGAGCTTTGACCTAACAAAAATCCTCTCCAAATAAGAAATTAGCTGTACAAATACAATGGGAAGGCCGCACGGTTCTGTGACTCCCGCTGCATCGCAAAAGCTTAGAGTGAGGCTCTCTGAGGTCCCCTGCTTCTTATACAAGCCCCTTATTGAACAAATGAGGAGGCTGCTGCAGAGGGGTGGAGTGACCGCCCAACCATGCAGCCTGATTGGGAAGGATGCCAGGCCAAAGAGACGCTTCAGGTTCTGCTCTGATGAAATACTCTGTACAGAAATATTGTTCTACCTTTAGACAGTGTGAACCTGACTCCATTTCCCCACATCAAACATTTTCTCCAGGCGTAATGTCTTGTATACCCAATTACTCAAACAGATCCAATTGCTCTTTTTAGTGCAAATAAAACTTATGTAAATATCTAGTAAATGTCTTTAGCTGGAGGATTTAACACTGTGGAAACTTCTTAAGCAGCACCATTTGATAGTAAAGAATTCACTCAGTTTTTTCTTTCATAGCTGCAAAAGAGGCAATCTCATCGCAGACATATTAGGAACACATACGTCTTCCTGAAGGTTACATGTGTGGTTCTAGTCACTTTGGGCAAAATAACAATGATTGCTTTATATGAAGATGATGTGAAGTATACTTTAAATGAGCTCTCACATTGTAAGTGTGAATGTGCCATTAATAAGAATTACACGCACCTAGGCTGATACCTGTACTTTGGGAAATCTTGCCCTATAGTCACAATCAAAAGAAACTCAAAAGCTTGGGAGATGGCTTGGTGGCCGAGAAAAATTGCTGTGTGGGCATCAGGGCCTGAGTTTGGATTCTCAATATTCATGTCAAAAGCCAGAAATAACCATGAGTACCTGTAATCCCAGAACCAGTAGGGGGAAGTGGGAAACAGGAGGATGCGGGGGGAGGGAGGGTGGCTGGCCACCATCCTAACTCTAAATTCAGCAAAAAAAAAAAGCCTGTCTCAAAGGAATAAGGAGGGAAGTGGCAATGTGGGACACTTGAGGTCTTCCTCTGTCCTTCTGAAGAACACACACGGGCACATATATGCACACCACATCATAAACACACACACACACACACACACACACACACACATTCACACATACACTCATACATACTCATACACACACGCACACACACACACACACACACACACACACACACACACACACGACTTTATTTTAAAAAGATAAGCCTTATAATCCAAACTTGGACATATTTAGATTCAGAAGTATAAGGTAAGTATACAGTCATGTTCACGTTACTAGACAGCTAGAAGGCAAGGCCAAAAGGCAGAGCCCTTCCTTACCTACTTCACCCTTCCAGTGACCACCTCAACCCCAGCCTGCAGAATTCTGCATAAACTTGCGCTCTTCACAGCCATCGTAAGGGAAGATTCTTATTACAACAGGCACCAGTTAGCAGAGACTCCTAACTGTTCAAACTGCTGAGAATGAGCAACTGTGAGTGTCCAGCTGCACGTGGGTCATCTGTATCTACTTGCCCTGCTACCTAAGGCCTAGGGAACATCACAGAAGAGTGGGCAGAAGAATGGGAAAGCCAGAGGATGGGGGTAGTGCTGGGAAATGCTCTCTTCCAGGCATCAAGATGGTTACAGCACATAGAAACTCGCAGCCGCTATGGGACCTGAGCAAGAGCAAGCCAGTTAAATATTCAATGGAGCAGGGACCGTAACGCCCCATCCCTAGCTGAGGAGTTACTGGCAGTTGGAGAGTACTTGAAGAGGGAGGATTATTTTCCTTTTGGGAGAGGTATTGGACAGCACTAATCAAGCTTAGTGGGTTAAATAATAATAGTAGTAGCAAGAATAATAAAGAGAAAAGGGGAAGAAAGGGGAGAGAGTTTGGTGTATAAAAGACAGTGAAACAGGCGGCAGGTGTATTCTTTCTGTGTTTCTCATCTAGCACATGCGACTTGATTCTCACCACTCTGCTGAGAAAAGGAAGTTGACAGGGGCTGCACAGATGGCTCAGCAGTTAAGAGCACTTACTGCCCTCTCAGAGGACCTGGGTTTGGTTCCCAGCACCGACTCCAAATGACCCTCTGATTTCCAAGGGCTCCTGTACACACATGGTGCACTAAAGTCATGCAGGCAGACACACACACACCCATGTATGCACATAATAAATAAATATTTTAAGAAGAAAAAGATTATTGTCTATGCTGAAAGTTACTGGCAGAGGACACTGGAGCTCAGACATGCTGCTGTCATGGGTGGATCTGTCCATCAGGAATAATCTCTGTCCATGTTTTACAGATAGTGGACAGTAAAATGGCCAACGCTCAAATTGTTGTGCTCATTGACAACGCCAGGATGGCAGTGGATGACTTCAGCCTTAAGTAAGTCCCTTCTTCACAGAGTTCCATGGAGGGAAAGTTCGGCCTGCTGTGACCGGCTGCCAGCATCTTGCTGAATTATAACTAAAGGGCACGACAAGAGTCACGTGCAATTTAAATAAGCCATGTATAAAGTGCACCTGAAAGCATGGGAAGATTTGACAATGAGTTAAGAATTGGGTGCTACGTTTTAGAAATTGTAATCTTTGTTGTACTTATTTAGGAAAAAAAATCTTTTTTATTAGATGCAGATTCTGTGGTGTTTAAGGCTAAAACGCTATAATGTCTGTAATTCGCTTTGAACATTTTCAGCAATGAGCCATGTATATTGGTGCCCACTTGTAATCTTAGCTGTTAGAAGGTGACCACAGGAGATGATGTGTTCAAGAGCAGCCTGGGATAGAGATCAAGTTCAAGATCACCCTGGGCTACCAAGACCTTGTCTCAAAATAAATAAACAACCTTCTACCACTAAAAAAAAAAAAAGAAAAAAAAAAAAAAAAAAAAAAAAAAAAAAAGCAATGAATCCAGATGAAGAGAATATGCAAGATACCCATGGATAAGAAAGCTAGGTGACAGGTCTGTGCATATTCTCTTCAGATTGCACTATTGGCCTTGAATCACCAATACAAATAAGCATAGCCTGGAACAAATGTTCTATGTCCCTGGATATGTCCTCAACGTATCCATGTGTGAGTGATGTCCTGTATGTATTGATCAGTCTCTTATTTACACTTGAAAAGTGTAAGAGCCCCTTCTAAATCCAAGAGGACTCTGGCAAAGCCTACGGCCTTCTAACAGCTTCCCTCCCTCTCGCAAAGGTACGAAAATGAACACTCCTTTAAGAAAGACTTGGAAATTGAAGTTGAGAGCCTCCGAAAGACCTTGGACGATCTGACCATCGTCACGACAGACCTAGAACAGGAGGTGGAGGGCATGAGGAAAGAGCTCATTCTCATGAAGAAGCGCCATGAGCAGGTAGAGCTGCCCTGGGGGCCTGAGAACCAGCTCTGTCACTAATTTCGCAGTTCAGAGTGACTTCATAGTGACAGAAGGGACAACCACCTGAGTATCAGTCCCAGTGTTCCTCATAAGAAACCACAGAAACATCTTTGTTTCCAACTCCAAGGTTATCTGCTTAGATGTTAAACATAATCAAATACAATAATAATTAGCAGTGATTGGCAAACATCAGCAGCAATAATAATAACAATTTATTATCACACACTGGTTTTCCCCAGCTTATTAGTATAATACTGTAAGAATCATAACTTTCCGGAAAGATGCCTCAGCGGGTATACTGTTTAAGGTAAGGACCACAGTTTGGATCCCCAGATTCCTCCTAGACATATGTGGTGCTTCCTGCAATCCTAGAACTCAGGAGGCAGAGACTGGATCCACAGGACAAGCCAGCTGGCTAAAACTAACTAAATGAGTGAGTTCTGGGTTCAGCAAGAGACCCTGCCTCAATAAAATTTAAAAAAAAAAAAAGTTGGTAACAATTAAGGAATACAGGTAACATCTAACTCGAGTCACTATGCCCATGAATATGAACACACATGCATACTTGCAAATATGCTTACACACATGTGTGCACAATGTATATGTAAAGATGCAAAAAGATATTAAGTGGAACTAGAAAGAACACTCAGTCAGTAACAGTGCTTGCTGCAGAAGCTAAGCTAATTCAAACTCTCAGCACAAACATTAAAAACCCTGGTGCAGTGTCATATGCCTGTAACCCCAGAACCAGAAGAAGCAGAGGCAGAGGGATGCCTGGATCTCACTGACAAACTTCCCCAAAAGCTTTGACCTAAAACTGGAAATGCTGACCACTTACCTGCAAAGACACATTGTCTTTTCTAACACTTATTAGAAAGGAGTCTATTTGCTTCAAAAATGTAACTGTTTCTGTAGTATTCCTAACCAGGAAATTAAGTCGAATAAACCATCTGAGTAAGTGTTGTTATAGTTTAAACAGGAAATGTCCTCCACCAGCTTGGGTTTGGAATCCTCTGTCTCCCCTCATGGGATTTGGGGGGATGGAATATATCTGGAGGAAGTAGAAACAAGGAGCAGGTATTTTGTTCCTGCACAGGCAAGATATCTCTCTCTCTCTCTCTCTCTCTCTCTCTCTCTCTCTCTCTCTCTCTCTCTCTCTCTCTCTCTCTCTCTCTCTCTCTCTCTCTCCCCTCCCTCCCTCCCTCTCTTCCTCCCTCGTCTCTCTCCCTCTTCCTTCCCCAACCCCTTCTCTCTCCTTTCTTGGGGGGGACACTTTATGTACTTTATTGTACATGTGTTATGTTAGTCTTTATTTTAAAGTTTAAGAGAATGTGCACATGATGGTTAGTCAATTTGTAATAACTATAAAACTGCCACACCAGTGAAAGTGGCACCCACATCAATAGAACCCTTTACCAGTGCCAATCAGCACAACCACCCAGCCATCTGGTTGCCATGGGCCACTTCATTGTCTTTCTCTGTTATTAAACAGGAAATGGAGGAGAATCATATGCCAAGTGACTTCAAGGTCAATGTGAAGGTGGACACAACTCCAGGGGAAGATCTGACTAAGGTCTTGGAAGATATGAGGCAGGAATATGAGTTAATAATAAAGAAGAAACACCAAGAGTTGGACACCTGGTTTAGAGAGCAGGTAAAAAAAAAAAAAAAGTGGCCAGACCTCCCAACTCTTTGTGCTACATTGTCACAACACTGATGCCTCTGTTTATATTTGGTTCACAGACAGCAGCCATGTCCCAGGAGGTGACCAGCCGGGCACCTATACAAGGCAGCCAAAGTGATATCCATGAGCTGAGGCGAACATTCCAGGCCCTTGAGATTGACCTGCAGGCACAGCACAATAGGGTGAGCTGAGCTAGAGAAATCCTGGACCCTGAACATTCTCCTCAGAACATTCTTTGAACTTGTACCCTGGCGCCAACCCTGGGTGACTCCGTTGTCCTGCTCCATTCCCTTCGTTGTGCATGTGACATATCACCCACTACCCTGCATATGTGCTTGAGTCTGAGCCATTTCTAACGTCATGGTCGTTGGGTAAGATGCTGTGTATGAGTGCTGTTCCCAGAGCTCCTTGTGTATAATCTCTCATGTGATTCCCTTCATATCTACAAGACCTTCTGATCACCCATCAGTGTGGCTCCTGAGAGCTGCTCCTGCCTGCATTTTGAGAGCGCATAATTAGTTTTATATGGCAGGATATATACAAGAATATAAGCTGGTTTTATGAATTATTGAGAGTGAACACTGTCGGCTAGACATAAGGATGCACGTCTATCATCCTAGCACTTGGGAGGTTGCAGAGAGAAGACCACTAATTGCGCACCATCCCTGGCTGTGTAGGGAGGATAACAAATGGATTGTCAAGGTGGTAACAGTGGTTCCTGAAATGAGCACAGTGTGATGCTCTGCAGAGTTCCATGTGTTTTAACTACTCTAATTCAGAATAGTCACAGGGTCAATGAGGCTCTAATACCTGCATTCATGTGTTCCCCCGTCATGAGTCCTGTATTCAGGGTGTCCCCTGTCTGGTACTATGCTTGGCACTGATAATTTAATGATGAATGAGTGAGCTTGACAAGCCACCATAGTGCAAATCATCAAAAAAAAATATGTGCATGTCAGATGGAAAAAACTTTACAGGAGGAAAAAAGACATGGCAGAGGGAAGAGATGCCCTCTTAACACAGTGAGCACAAGGCTGCTGAGGAAATGTCTGAGAGGGAGATGAGAATGTGCTTTAATGTGGCTGTGGGTTGGAGAGGAGCGGGGAGCTCCAGGTAGAGGGAACAGCAAATGCAAAAGTCAGAAGGCACAACTGTGCCCTGTTCAGGAACAAAGAAGAAGAAAGGAGACGAGGGAAGAGGTGAGGAGGGCAGGGAGGGGAGAGGGGTGATGGGATCAGGTCACAGTGGAGCCAGTGTGGAGTTCTGTAGGCTATCTTGGAGAGGAGATTTGGAGCAATCCATACAGCCCACTCTCTGGGGAGCTCTGCTGCTTGTTGTGGAAACAGAGAAGCTGGATGGTGGGTGAGCGTGGGTATAAGACAAAAAATAAAAGTGAGGTTATAATAGGAAGGACAATGATGGTAAAGGCGGGAGGCGGAGGGTG
Source organism: Phyllotis vaccarum (assembly GCA_033318265.1). Taxonomy (NCBI): domain Eukaryota; kingdom Metazoa; phylum Chordata; class Mammalia; order Rodentia; family Cricetidae; genus Phyllotis; species Phyllotis vaccarum. The sequence continues at coordinate 22,494,123 of JARWLC010000008.1, forward strand.
ATGGCAACAGACAGCTCATGTCATCGGAGGCATCGGGGACCTGGACAGAGATCAAGCCCATGACGGAAATAAGGGTGGGCAGCTGCTTCCATTCCTAAGTGAGACAAAGGGCTGAAAAGAGACACGGGACAATAAGGCTTGAGGCCAAAGGAGAGTGACATGGGTCTCGGGGGGGGGGGGGGGGGGATTGAGATCGTCCTACACTAAAGGAATGCGCTTTGTCGAGCCAGCAGCATTAATCGGTGGCCATTCAAGTGTGAATAGCTAGTACAATTAGGATTTTCCTCCTTCAAATTAAAGTTGTATGATACAGAAAAGCAAGTGGTATGTCTAGATACGAGGACTTGACTTCAACCCTCACTGAGATGCTTCAGAATTTGAACTTTCAGAATTTCCTCAGAAATGGCTGCCTGTCACTGAAGTTCAGAGACCATCACTTAAGACCAAGACTAGATTCATCAAACACCTGGACACTCAGTTACCATTTGAATTTAAAAAGAGCATATAAGTAATTTTTAAGTATATAGGAATGTCTAATGTAGTAGTGGGATAATGGTCATAGGCATGTTCCTCACTGCTCATCTTCAAGTGTAAACACCCATTCTCTATTGCACATGGCAGCTCCGTACCATCTTTATTCTCTGAAGATGAGTGTAATATAAGTTTCTGGCCTGTCCAAACAGTGATCCAGACCCACAGTTCTACAGGAACACACAGAAGCTTATATTAATTACGTGCTGTTCGGCCCATGGCTCAGGCACATTGCTAGCTAGCTCTCTCATCTTAATTCAACCCATTTCCGTTAATATGTGTTGCTACATGGCCTGTGACTTAACTATTTCTTTACATCTTGTTTCCTGGGCCGCTGGATCTCCATGTCTCTTGACTCTACCCTCCTTCCTCTTTATCTATGCTCAGATTTCCTGCCTCCTTCTAAGATGCCCTGCCATAGGCCCAAACAGTACCTTTAATAACCAATGATATTCACAGCCTACGGAAAGACATCCCACATCAGATGAAGCCCTTCTTCCCTCCTGGAGTTTTTTAGTGAACCAGAGATAAAATTGACACATTAGGAATGGTTCAGAGCCAAGCAGTTTGTCTAGATTCAATGTATAGTGCAAACCATCAGTGCTAGGAGATGTGATGGAGATGTCAAGGCCTCCCTAATGCAATGGCTTTATCCCAAAAACATGCCATCAGAAGATCCAGCACTGACCCCAAGTCACAACTCTGTATGACAGCCTATTTCTCCCCAAGATGCCTAGCAGCATGGTCGGGGCAAGTTAACACTGAACAAGCCCATGCTGCCGGGACCCCCAGTGGACTAGGGAATAGACTGTTGTTCCCTCTTTCAGAAATCGGCTTTGGAAAACATGCTGACAGAGACCCAGACTCGTTACTCCTGCCGTCTCCAGGACATGCAGCAGATCATCTCTCACTATGAGGAGGAGCTGATGCAGTTACGTCAAGACCTGGAAAGGCAAAACAATGAACACAAAGTACTGCTGGGCATCAAAAGCCACCTAGAAAAGGAAATCGCCACCTACCGCCAGCTCCTGGAGGGGAACATTGAAAGGTGAGGCGGTAGTGGCTGGAACATGTCAGCCATAATGCTCCCATGAAGGAAATAAGGGTGGGCAGTGGTGGATGAATCTGAGATAAAAATGTGTATGTGTCCCCAGGGTCTTGGCCACAGTGACTGGAGAAAGAGAGAGAAAGGCTAATTTTTTTTCTATAATATTCTTCAATTAGGTCTCTCATTAAGTCTGAGCTAAAAGGCTGGTTCTCACTCTGTTTGAAGGCTTGCACTCAGAACAGTTAAATAAAGTATCGGCTCAAAGCAGGGACGTGGAGAGAAAAGAAAGAATGGACTGTTATTGTGTTTCTTCAGTAGAGGGCATGCAATTTGAGAAAAAAAAAAAAACAAAAGTCAAGGGAAATGTTTTAGACTAACAGCAGAGAAAGATTCTTAAGGCGGTCAAGATTTTCAGACTGGTATTTCCAACCATCCCAGGGAATAATAGGTAGCCATGAAGAGATCCACCCATGTCCTGCTGTCCAACAAAATGATCCAGAATTTTTTTGTCAAGTGTGTATAAATAAAATGTGGTTGGGTCAAACTATAACCAGTCTGAATATCTCAGGGGTCCAAATTTGAGACCCTGACTCCGGAAGGGATGTGAGCAGCAGCAAAGCCTGCAGGGCGCTGGAAGGGGGAGGATAGGAAGGCTTAGGAGAATGCCCTGACTCCAGATCTTCTAGGCATCCATGCTGTCTTCTGAGGGATCCAGTTAGCCTCCACAAACCCAGGACCTTGAATCTACGTGTACTTCCTGATAAGTAACAAGTAACGAGCAAGCAAGGGAAGAAACAGAGGAAGGGCTGATGGTTCCCAAGTGACTTCCCACTTTTCTTTCTTGCCTTCATAGGACAACGGATGAATCTGAGATGGAAATGACAGGTAAAGGAGAATGTGTTTTATTGTCTGTCTTTACCTATTGTTTTAGTTAATCAGCCTGTCGACCTATCCCATTCCATATCAGCCGTAATCCTAACTCTGCTCCCAAATGTCCTGAGCTCAATTTTTATGTTCCTCACAGATAACCAGAAAGAAATTTTCGATTAAGTTACAAATGAAGTACCACAGAGAGCAAAGTAGGCCCTGGTTATTTTAGCAGTAGGGCACTGAGTAGCTCTTATTCAAAGAATTTAGGGATAAATGAATTAGGGGCTTGAAAGGAGTTTTTTCTTGCATATTTTCATGTACATGGTGATATATCTTGAGGATGGAACCCAATGCTAAATATAAAATTCAGTTATATTTCATATATGTAGCCTATATACGGACTACATTGTAATATATAAGAAGAATATCTATCATATATAACAATATCTTAATTATTTGTATGAAGTTCCTTCCCCTCATAGCCTTACATTAGTGCTCTGAAAGCTTGAGAATTTGGATCATCTGGGACTTGGGTATTTTGAATTCTTTGCTCCTCTTGTGTGTGCAAGCTGTTTGCAAGGGAACATAGATTAGAGTGGTGACTGATGATATTCTGTCTCTCTTGAATAATGAAGTCTGTTAACCTGACTTTATCGCTATGTGGGGGATCCCATGAGATTTGGGTAGAGACTCATGACTGATGTGTTCTTAGGTCAGATGAGGTTGGGAGTGTGACACAATGCATTCTTCTCCCGAACAAACATGCTGCCGTGGCACATGCTAGAGACAGAGCCAGTACTTCTGCAAAGAGGAAAGGGGACAGGAAAGAGAGAGGGACAACTAAGATTTTTACTTTGTCCAACTCACTATTTCTACATCCTTGACCTAGGAATCATATTTTCTCATATTACCATGAGTATACAACCGAATAGTTTAGCACACCAGAGTAAAGACTATGCATCACTTTCTAAATCATTTTTATGAAAGTATTCTAAGGCATTAGAGATTTAGAGTTGAGCTAACAATTGCAGAGCAGTTGGCCTAACTGCCCTGTTTTTGCAAAATTAGACAGATGCCACAAAAATTCTCCATCATTACATTCATGGGTGGGTAGCCCAATACTTGATGTACAATCTGTTGCATACTTTGCAAGTGATTTGATTTTAGTGTTTCTCTTCATACTTTTATTAGTGGTTGACATTCTTCCCTATGGCCTAGAAACAGTTTATCGATGTGTCAGCAAAGCACCTATTCAAATAAGGGATATGCCTTTGAAAACAGTAATATCCCTGGCTTCCCACTCATCCATGCTGTGCTTCTAGAACTTAAAACAAGATATCCTGAATGGCATGGAGTGCTTTGTAAACTCATGATCTGTAGTGAAGAGCCACAGGGTCCTCATGAGTAAAAGTCATTCCTCAAAGGCTAATGGCCGGAGATCAGCATCTGCACCAAGCTCCAGATCTCCAAAAACTGGAAATGTTATCTTTCTGGAGGAATTAGAGATTTCCTCCATGCTAAGACCTTTTCCCCCTGCAGCCAAGCCCATTCTATAGCTCGGTGAGTGCTTTACAAAACACAGGAAACCTGTAAGGACTGGAAGCATGGAATGGAACATGGAATGGAACATGAGGTGGGGAAAGCCCGGCAGTGACCTATTCGATACTCTCTTCCCTCAGGATCTGCTACTTCAACAATCAAGGCTATCACTCAAGAGAGCATCAATGGAAGAATAGTTCTTTCTCAAGTGAATGAGATCCAAAAGCATGTGTGAAGCCAATAAGTCTCTGCCCATTGTAAAAATCCATGTTCCCCAATGGGAAATCCTTGCCTAGAAGCTAATGGGTGAGTCTTACTGGGAATCCTCGGAGTTTTCAGATTCAGAAACTTTTCTCTATAATGATCTCACCAGACTTCCCATGATACTCTTAATATATTGCTGGAATATTTGAGTCCAAGAAGTTTATAAATTAAAGCTCTCCTCTCCTGACCTTCCAGGGGCCCATCAATATGCTTCTGGTTTGTAACCAATAAACCTCCATACAGGTTGCATCTCATTTTTTCCTACACCATCAGGCAAGACAGGGCCTCAGTGTCTTTCTGCTGAGATGTTTGTGGAGCACTCCATAAAAGATCCAGAGGGATCTTCAGATGTCAGGTGTGTCCCAAGGACACAAGTGCTTGAAAGAATGGTCACCCTAAAGTTGTGCAACCAAGGAATGAGGTATGGTCCTTGAAGCTCTCCTGTTAGCAGAAAATGGGGTGGGGGACATAGAGGAAGGAATCTCTCAAGGCTCCTCTGTAGTAGCCAAATGTATGTAAGTAAGTAGCTGACTGAGAAAATGAAAGATAAAATTAAGACAAGGGAAATGTCATTACACAGGAACCCTAAGACCCAAATTGCAAAAGTCAGAATCCAGATGTCTCTGGTGATCTATGGCTGATGGGTAGAACTACAGGGATGACCTTCCTCGGTCCCCTTCAGAAGAGATCGTTTTTCTCAGGTTCTAGGAGAGCACGTCATTGTTGTATGACTGGTTTAGAGGGGCTCTGCAGAGGGAAAGAGCTGGAAGGTCACATGACTATGAAGATACAATCAGAAGGTGGGAACACCAAATGATGAGATATGAACAACTTGAGGAATGGGAAGCGTGGGATTATTGCAAACAAATAACCTGATGCTCGGAGAGGTGAAGGTGTTGACCCAAATCCTCACTGGGCTGGTACTGCTAGATGGAGGTCTATGTGTCACAGTCCCTCCAACAGTCACTTGTTAAGCTAAACGTGCATATGATTGTCTTTCTGCCACATTTGCAACATCCCATTTTTATTACTGTTTTCATACTCTCCTTTTAATTTTTTAATGTGTGTGACTATTACATATGCATGTGTGTCCGTGTATCATATCCATACAGTGATGGAGGAGGCCAGGGGGTATCAGATCTCCAAGAACTGGAGGTATAGACATCTGTGAGCCGCCATCTGGGTGCTAGGAACTGGATCCAGGTCCTCTGGAAAAGCAGCCAGTGATCTTAGCCACTGTGCTAAGAACTCTCAAGTCCTTAATAGTCTCTTTGAAAGGATTTATTTTGATGATTTCTAAACTGAGAATCCGTTAAACCTGATTTTGTTTTCCCTTTAATACAAGTAGTATTTTTGATCTTTAATCCCCTAAGAATTTTTTTTAATTAACAATCTAGATGAAAAAAAACATAATAAAGAAAGGAGGTTAGCCACATCACTAGGAATAAAAAATTACTGACTTAACTAAATTCTGTAACTCTAGGTGTAAGTGTGTAAGTTTGTATTTATGATGTAACTGTTTTCGGAGAGGCTGAAAGATGACAAACACAGAAGCCTCTCCACTGGCTTTTCCATGCTCTATATTTATCCATAGTGATGTGATTCTGGATAAAATCAAATCACATTGGAGACAATTGGTTATCTTTTACTAATTCATTCTACTCAAAGAATTTATTTATGTTAACAGAGAACAGCTCTCCAAACAGATCTAAAAATATTTTTTTTTTATTTTAGCACCCACTCATTCTGTTACTGTGGACCTTCTCTCTTAAAATATAAAAAATGACAACAAAATTTTTATCCATCCTCTCCCATATCTTTGAGGACCTGCATCCACAGATTGAGCATTATTTTTAAAAACTAATTGGATTTGTATTGAACATGTACAGACTTTTTTCTTTGTCACAGTTCCTTGAACAATAGTTTGTAACTTGCTTTGCAATGGGTATTCTAAGTCATGTAGAGCTGGCTTAAAGAGTATAGGTCATATTAAAATGCCATAACATTTTGTATGATAAATTTGAACGCCCGTGGATTTTAGTAATCACCCCCAATCTAATCCTCTTCAAATGCCAAGGGACTACTGAGTGCCTTCTTCTCAAGATGAAGGTGGAATATTCCTTGAAAAGTTCCTGGGCAATTTGGAAGGTGTAACTCAGTGCTAGAGTGCCTGCATCCCAAATACAAGGCTGTGGGTTCAATCCCCAGCACCAACAGAACAAAAAGAGCTCCTGGAAGAAAAGCACGTGCCAAGGAAGAGTAAAACTTCAAAAAGAAAAAAAAAACTCAGAAAAGAATTTGCTAACCTTACTATAACCTAATTTATATGTGATTTGGGAACTGTAAATAATATTCAAAATCTTATTCATTTTAACACTATCAGTTAAAGTAGCCCATGTACGCCAGTTTTCCCAGGAAAACTCCCCAATCCCAAGCAAGCTGGAAGGGTAGTCATGCATCAGTGAAAAATCGACTCTTTCACTAAGACGCAAGTAGAGAAAAATTAAACCACTTAAATATAGAAACATAAACTAACCTCTATCCTGAGTTTAAATCAGCCCAAAGCTCTTGCAAAATACTAATTAGAAATCAAGTAATTCCTGTATATTGAGGCAAGCTGTCAACCAGAGAAGTTTCTGTTTATATTTTGTTTGGACAGACACACATCCAACCCACATGAAGGAGGAGGTAATAAATTCTCTGTTTTCATTCCAAAATCACTTGGAATAAAAAACAATAATTATGCTGCTACCACAACACAACTGCACAAATACTTGCCTGATCCAGAGATGTGGGAAGGGTTGTTTTGGAATGTAATATTAATATTAATCTTTGGTATCATAAAGTGGCTGAACACATAGATATATTTGGTATAGTTCAATCCAATAAGGATGTACAAGCCTGGCAAGAAAATTTCACAAAATGTCAACAAGGTGTGGTGGCACATGCCTGTAGTTCCAGCACTTAGAAAGCTGAGGCAGGGGGACAACAAATGTGAGGTCGGCTTGACTATGTAGTGAGGCTCTGAGGGATAATGCTGTAAATATTTTTCACTTATATTTGTTTAATAAAAAGCTGAGTGGTCAGGATACAGGCAGGACTAGGAGAATTCTGGGAGAAGGAAAAGCAGAGTGACAGATGCCAACAGACGCAGAGGAAAAAAGATAAGAATTTTGGGCTGAGCAAAGGTACCAAGCCCCATGGCTAAACATAGATAAGAATGATGGGTTATCTAAGTGAAAGAGCTAGTCAGCAATATGTATGCCTGAACTACTGACATAGATAGCATTTACTATAAAATTAAGCCTCTGAGTCAATTATTTGGGTGGCAGCTGCTGGGTATTTGGGAGTTTCTGCACGAACATTAATGTCGTACTATAGGATTTCATTTCAAATCTCTAAAAAGTACTTCATAAAAATTCACTGGTCAGGAATGGAGCAACCATAATCTGAAGGAAGTTGCCCTAAAGGCATCGGGGAGAGAATTAGGATTATGAAAGCCAGAGTTAGATACAAGAGTCCTAGGCAGCTCTTTTCCACTAAGAGCTCTCAAGGTGGCTATCCTCAGACTCTCCAGAGGAGACTTGAAAATCCTAACACTTGGGGAACATTCCGTTCACGCTAAATATCAAGATCAGGTATGACTGGACTCAGGCCTTCGTCAATCTTCCACATTTCCACATGATTATAATGGCCAAACAATGAGCAATCCGCTGCCTTAGCAACTTCAGGAAAACACATTTTTGTTTTACCTACTAGAACAGTTCCCGTGGATGCTTAATAAGCTTTGTACAAGTTGGCAACAAATAACAGAAAAGTTAAAAGCTCCTTCCCATCACCTTTAAATACTTATGGGTTAAACTCCATTGTCAACTTCAAGGGAAGAATTTCCAGAAACCACCACTGGGGAAAAACTTACAAGAGAGATGACATTTGATTTTTAAAAGCATTTTCCCAAACTCTGCTAACACACTCCCGTCTCCGTAATCAGGTATTTGGCCAGAGTGTTAGGTAAACGCTTGTGAAAAGTTTCTGTGGTTAAACATGGCTGTTGCTTCAGCCTTTTTATTTCTGTTAGGGAATTTTTGTGGGGTTGTTTTTTCGTTTTCACAACAGAGTCAAATATAACCTATGAAAATAAGAAACTCCAGGGAAAACGTCTCCTAACCAGGTGGTGGGAATTAAAAAAAAAAAAAAAAAAAAAAAACAAAAAAAACCCTCTTCCTATTTAAAAGACTGGGAAACTGAAGTCCAGCCTCAGGAAGAGGTCTCATAGGAAACAGTCAAAAGCCATGGGGAAGGCCCAATACATGATGTGGGTCCCCCAATTCCAAGTAGATATCAAGCAATCAACTGAGGTCCCAGACATCGTGGAGCAGAGACAAACAAGATGATCCCAAGCACAAAATCAGACTGAGAAATAATAAAATAGTTGTTCAAGCCCATGAAGTTTGAGTGTTTCATATAAAGAAATAAATAGGGCAGACGAGGTAAGCAGAGTATCTTAAATACAAAAGTATTACTTGCCCAGTGACAATAGCTGATTTAAGCCTAAAAAGCATATTTACAGCCCATTCAGGCTAAGGTTGACCTTTGGCCATCTCAACCCTTGAATGGACCTTTCCAGAAGTCTTGGTTCAATAGCCCTAGGAAGAGAATCCAAGCTTCAAAGAGAAGCTAAGTACAGCTCTCCTCAAAGACCGTAGAGAATAAAACCAGTTCCTCTGTGTGTTCACTCTCTGCCTTGTCACACGAGGGGACAGCAGTGTAGACTCCAGCCTGAACGGGAGAGAACAGGAACTCCTCCCAGAGCATGCTGGGATGTCCAAGTGGATTCTTATCTTTGAGTTTCAATTCCTTTTGACTGTGTTTACTTTCCTCATTCTACAGACATTAACAATTTCCCTATAAATATTTATGCTCTCAGCATCACACAGATGGAGTTTCAACACAGGCAGCCAAGGCCCTCCTTCACCTGGAGGATAATACCATTCAAGGCTAAGACGGTCATGACCAGCGACCGCTCCCAGTTACAATGCTAATCAGTTGTTAAAACCTTGGGATTAAAAACTCCTTCATTCTAGGCATGACTTTTCTCAATGGCCTGCTTCAAATGCTAGACTCTCGTGGTCTTTAATCAATAAATGCTTTTAAGATTTCTGGTGTGAACATGTGTTTCCTGACCATGTTGATTTTCTGACTTGACTACATACATGTCTGATTTCCTCCCTGGGTGTGACTCACTTCGTCTCATCTGTGTTCTCATAAACACTACCTGCCACGTGTTTCTGAGGAGGATTAAAAAGTTTCCAGAACTTTCGGCAAGAACATGCAAAAAGAAAAAGAGCATGCATGCCCCAGACAAAATGTAAGGAGCTGGCTAACGCCACTCAGTTTTAGCTAAAATCTGTGTGTCTGTCAGCTTAATCATCCCAGTGCTCACCAAACTCTCTTGGAATTTTAAATGAGAGTTCATCTAATGGAATTATGAGTCAGGTAATGAAGAGTATGTTTATCCTGATTTCAGGATACATGTACACAACATAAGATGTATACATGCGACATAAAAATACCCATACTGAAAAAATATTTGTAAATAGCTATCTAAGAACTGGAGAATGACTCATCTGGTAAGACACTTACCATGTAAGCACAAGAGCCTGAGTCCAGAACCCATATAAAAAGGCCAAGTGTGGTGGTGTGTGCTTTAATTACAACTGGGGGAGAAGAAAGAGTGGCCTTGTGTCTGGCTAACCAAAGCCTCATTAGTAAGAGCTAGGCCAGTGAGGGACCCTGTCTCAAAAGATGTAGATGGTGTTCCAGAGGACAAAACTCACTGTTGTCTTCCAGCTTCTACGTACATGTACATACATAAACATGTGAGCACACCTGCATGCACACATGCACCCAAACAGAGATGAATGTGAGTGTATATACTTGCACACACATGCACAAATACACACATGCACACACACACATGCATGCACACATACCTATGTGTACACACAATCTTTCGAAAACCTGTGAGCCCTTCATACCCGACTTCATTTAACATGGCCATATCCATGCAAGATTTTGTTGTCTGCATTTTGCAGTTTATGAAACTGAGGCTCAACTGGAGCACATTGACTTGCCTGTGATCATATAGCCATAAATGATGGGTCCAGAATTTGTATTCAATGTGTTTCTGCTTTATGCCACGAGAGTTAAAAATGGTTGCCAAAGAATTATAAAAAAAAAAAATCTAAACATGTGCATTACAGTTTAATGGACATGTGCTAGATTATTTTTTTATGCAAAAGTGTAAAACCAGGAATGAGAAACCTGAGGTTTCAGTCTTGAAGGCAGAACTCACACTTTTCCAGAGACAATTTGACCTGACCTTATTTACATGGTGCCAACACAAAGTCACTCAGAACCAGATTCCAAGGGGATTTTATGACCTTCTCATTCCCCAAAACTTGAAGTATCCATTCAATGCTCTATCTATAGACAGTGTTTCTTCGCTTGAAACTGCCCCTAAAATCATATCAGTTTCCATGAGATTTACACCCTGAAAGTTAGCAAATGCCAAACCCAGAGGTCTGCCAGGTTAGACCGCTCACCACTCCTAGTTCGTGGGATCCTCTCTGCCACACCCTTAGAAAACACCGAAGGATTGATCAAGAATGATGAAGAGAAGGAAGGAATAGCAGCAGACCACTGTCGTATCAAATATTTTCAACAGCCATTAGGCAGAAATACTGTACTCAGAGTCTTATCACAAATACATATTATGACGATTTCCATCCATCACCAGCATTAAGAAGCACTGGTTTTGAGTCTCCACCCACCCACCAGCCTTGGGAACCAATCGATTCTCAAGTCCTGATGCACATGCCTATAACCTGGAGAGTTTATTAAAATGCAGATTATGACCTATTAGCTCTGGGTGGAACCTGAGAGTCTGCAGTTCTAACAGAGCCCCCGATTATACTGGGGATAATGAGACCCAGGCACCACACTTTGAGTAGCAAAGTGATGGTTATGGATGATTTCCATCCACCCACTATTTGATGGGTCTCCACCACGGAATGTCATATCTATGAGCCAGTTTCAAACATGTGGCTCAGACTGAGCTGAATGGACACATAGCAGGATCGGCGGCATCATTAGAATCTCATTAGCATAGTCTTGCTCAAGCTGAGCTAAACTTTCTAGAGCCCTGATTAATGCAGGCCTTGAAGGAGGGTGTTTCTTGGGCTCTCATTGAGAGCAGAAGACAAGTTTGGCATGTAGGGACTCATGCCATTCCTGTTTAGTTCTAGGGGAGAGGATGAAAAGCATTTTTCCTGGTTCGTCTATTGGGTCATCCAGCACAGTAAGTACTAAAAAATGTACATCTGGGAGGCTGTTTGCTCACAGGAATCCCCTTGAATTCTTTTCAGAACTGTATCTTTATTCAGGCAGCCAAAGGGGGTGGGGGGGCACACGACAGACGGACGACACACAACTCTTGAAAATTGTTTGGTTCATTCAGTAAAAGCACTTGCCATGCAAACCTAATGACTTGAATTGACCCCAAAACCCATGGAAGAAAGAAAGAAGCCACTTCAAAAGATGTTCTCTGACATCCATACATTCACCATGGCAGGTATGTACCCAGGCTCACACACAGACATCAGACACACACATATTATACACGCTCACATGCACATATCATATACACTCAACAAACAAACACACCTGATAATGATAATTAATATTAATAAATAAAACTTTTCTTTGTATTAGTTTATTATGTGTGAGGGTGTTTTGTTGCATGCACGTCTGTACAACACCTGTGTGCTTGGTGCCCGTGGAAGGCAGAAGAAAGAGCCATATCTCTTGAAACTGGAATACGGACAATTATGAGCCACCATGTGGGTTCTGGGAATTGAACTCAGCTCCTCTGTGAAAGCAACTAGTGCCCTTAGCCACTAACTCAGCTCTTGGACTCTAAAATTAATTTTTTTTTAAGTTGTGAAATCATATCCTAATCCACACGAAACTAATTCTGCTTCACTGGTTAGATTCATGGTTGTTACTGGTGTCATTTTTCTCTTTTCAAGAGGTTTATATCAAGGACTGGGTAAACGACTCACTAGGCTTGTACAAACTATAAAGACCTGAGTTCAATCCCCAGACCCTATATAATAATTCTGGGTAAAACATCATGCTTGTAACTGCAGTGCTGGGGAGGCAGACAAGATCTCAGAGCCTAAGTGGTGAGTTCCAGGTTCCAGTCAGAAACACTGTCTCAAAAGTAAGTAAGTAAGTAAGTAAGTACATACATACATACATACATACATACATACATACATACATACAGCGGGCTTAGTAGATAAAACCCTTGCCAGGCAAACGTGAAGACCAGAGTTTTGACTGCCAACAGTCACATAGGAAAAACAAATCGCAAACCATGTGACCTGCCTTTAATCTCAGAACTCAGAAATGAGAGAAAGGAGACCTCTCCGACAAGCTGGCTAGATTCAGCAAGCTCCAGGTTCTGTAGGACACCCTGCTTATGTATATGAGGTGGAGAGAAACTGAGGGAGACATCTGGCATGGGTCTCTGGCTCCACATACACTCTCATAAATGCATGTGCCCACACACCTGAGAACATGAATGCGCACACACACCCACACACACACACACACACACACACACACACACACACACACACACACACACACACACACACACACGGTTTACACTGGAACATGTATAGTCGCAATAAAGAGTAGAGAAAGAGTTACTATGCCCACCTCGTGCCTCCTATAGAGCCAGTCACAACTAGGAAGACAAAATAAGGAAGTTCTTGAAGCTCAGAGACGGAAATTAAAATACACAAACCAGTCCCTGATTCCTACCACCTACCATTATGATGTAATCCTAATAATCACTACCTTCACCAATATCATGATTCGGAAATGAGTCAAGCTGGGGCAAACACAGCAAGCATGTCTGCTCACTAAAGCTCTTTCTGCTCTCTTGAGCTCTTCTCCCACACTCAACAAAAAAAAAGGCAGAAAGCCACCTGTGACCTGTGACCTGTCACCTGTGACTATACACCCAGTTCTACATGTCAGCTGCTGTGGCAGGCCTCACACTTCACACCCTTCCCAAACATCCTGTGCCATCTCTTAGGGAGACCCAGCTTGTTTTTCCGGCAAGCTGTGCTCACTACCTGAAAAGCAGGTTTGCCACACAAGCTGCCGTAATGTGGGCTTTGCAGACACCACTTCTGGGTTGTTATTAGTGTCCTCAGAAAGTGATAATCAACTGACAGACCAAAGAAGGGCATCCTGAGAGAACTTGCTGTGGCAAAATGCTTGGACTTCTTTCTTATTTTTTTAATTCAGTTACTTAAAGAATGGGCTAATTTTGTATCTAACACACAAGAATGACACCCAGAATCTGATGAATACTCTTAGCTGCAGGGCTAATAGTTGGGGAGTGTAGGACACTTAAGGGCTGGCAGCTGTGTAGGAAGGCGAGTGTCTAGTCATTTTTGCAGATGCAGGAGGCTGAACTGATAGCAAGCAGCCTTATTGTGGCCACGTGGTCACTGAGCTTCTGACGCCCTCTCCTGACATTCTCTCTGTGGCATTAGGTGATTAAAGAGTTCTAACTAGGCCAGACATGGGGAGGAGATGATGGCATCCAAGTCTTTGCACTCCCTCCCACCCATGAGATCTCAGTCAGCCAGAGGCCAGAGAGACCCAAGATCCAGCCCACAGAAACTGTCTTAGCAGGTGTCCAGAGTTGGTCTGAGACCCACCACATATAGCAGAAGGGAGAATAAACCCACTGGTGAACAAGCCACTGCCTGCTAACCACCTGCACAACAGCAAAGGGCTGAAACTACATCCTCTAGAAAGGTCCTGCTCAGCCATCACCCAATGGCCAAGCAGAGCTGGGAGCCTGCACCTCTCAACAAACCAGAACTCCATCCAGCGTCCAGAGCCTCAGGGAGAAGGATCCAAAAATCTGAAGTGAAGAGACTCACAGGTTGGCTTTGTCCACTGTCATATCTTCCTGGTAGGGATCTAATCGACTCCACCCAACTCTATAAAGGCTGGAACTCAGAGCTGTCTAAATCTTTAGAAAGGATGGCTTTTCCATAGTTCCTGCCACTCATAAGCTAATGCCAGATCCTTCCAGACACACCCCTTACAATGACATTGCTCCAAGACCACACTTTGAGAACCGCTGTTTTAAAATCTGATTGTCAGAGACGGGGTAGAAAGTCAGGACAAATTAAGGGACTTGAGAAGGAAAAGAAGCCCCTCCCCTTGAAATGTAGTTCTGTTTCCTATTGGCTGGAAGTCAAACACAAACAAGCAAACAAACTTGAACAAAACTGTTGAAGTCAGAATTACATACAGAGAGAGTTCCAGCTTTCCTAAAGATTTATTAAATGAGGATTTTTTTTTAAAGTCAAGCAAGTATGTTAAAAGCAACAAACTATGTTTACTAGGGTCAGATTGTTTGAAACTTTGGTTTTTAACCATGTTAACGTCCCTAAACCCAAGCAACGTATGGCTTCAAACAACCTTACAATTTCATTTATAAAAAGAAATCCCTTGAGATAAAGGTAATAAACAAACCAGCTCGTATCTCTGTACATAATTCTAAAACTTTGCTTCATTGTTAACCGGTATTGTAAATCACATCCTTGAGCAACGAAAGTTAGCCATAAAGTCACATTAACAGCCATTGGCCACCTAAGGGGTACTCTCTTAAGAAGAATACCACCACTCGGGTATATTCTGTCCTTTTCTTGGGTCTTTCTCTTCCTAAATACCAGTGCTTAAAGCTAAATTGTGTGATGTCTCTCATTTAGACAAAATTAACTCACTAACTTTCCTTCAAAAAAATTCAGTGAGCCAGTGACATGTTTCGGGGGGTCCTACAGCAAAGGGGGGATCACGGGACCCTGCGATACTCTCTTCCTGCCCTGGAACCTTCAGGAGCCTGGCATTTGCATGAAATCATCTGAAAGGAGACAAAATTCTCATCTGCTACCTTCAGGGTTTTTCTTTTTCTTGGCCACGTCTCACTTTTCCCCTCCATGGTGAGCCCCAAGGCCATGTCGTTGTCCCTAGAAGGGAAGGAATGAATAGCCTGCCGCTGCCAGCATCACAGAAGGACTTGAGATGTTCCCAAAGAGGAAGAAGAGACATTTAAAGCTCAAGCAGTGAGGGTTGTGACTGAGTTTCCCACTTGACTCAGAAAAAAAACAGGCTGTTCAGAGACAGTGTAGGAAAGAGAGGCAGGCTTGCTGAAGTCAAGCAGCACACAGAAGGTCTCCCAGGACCCCAAGAGCCACAGCTTCTCAGTCCCGGCTCCCTGGAAGACCTTTGTAGGAACCCAAGACCTTTGTAGGAACCCATTTCACCTGGCATTCGTGTCTTGGGGGCATCCAAGGTTCATGTGAATCTTTCATCAGATCAAAAGGCAAATGAAAAAATGTTCTTGGATCGACTCCTAGAGAAATCGCACACCAGATTTTCCTGGGACATTTCAGGCCAGTCGGTGCCTGTCACTTTATTCTGTGGCATCGTTCTTTTCAAATGTGGATTAGATAATGTGATGAATGCAAAGGTGACAAAGTTCACAATTCCAGCAACACTGGTTCCTAAGTTCCTGTGCTGGGGACTTTGATCATTCTTTGTGCCTTCTTATATGGAGGTCGGAGCCCAGGAGATTTCTATGCAGAGAAGTGACACTCGGTGGGATGTAGTAAGCAAGCAGGCACCAGGTTGAACTGGAGGGATCTGAACAGCGTTCCCATTTACAAAGAGTGTAAAATAATAGCTAGATAGGCAGTGTACTAACTGGTTTTGAACATCTGTAGATGTCTGTAGGTCATGGAGTGGCTGAAGTAGGCATAAAGTTTTGTTAGGATGCAGGGACACCCATTTGTCTACAGGTCGTTCAAGGGAGATCTTGCAAGGGTCTAGTTACAGAACTGTTTCTTTGACCGTGGAGATTTTTAACTAATATTTACCACCAGAGACCAAGTGTAGTGGCTCATGCTTACAATCCTTGTCTTCAAGTGACTGAGGCTAGCCTGAGCTACAAAGTGACATCATGACTAGGCCGACTGGGCTACAGAGTAAAACCCTGTTTCAAATATATATATATAAAGAAAAATGACCACCAAACCTTTAACTCTTGCAGAAATGATTCCCAACTTCTGCTATGGATGGAAGAGCAGGACAAACTGGGTTAAAATTACAACAGGAATAATTAGACCTCTCTCAGTATCTCTACCCTGGGAAAAGTAGACCGTCTCTTAGTCAAATGGGGAGGGCTTTCATCCTTCACAGCCTACCAAATGGAAGTAAAGATACTTCACAAACTACCTGGTGTAATCAGTTAAAAGACTGAAAAATGTCAGATCAGTCTCCTGCACCCTACTACGTCTCATCACTGCAACTGACAGGTGACAAAAATTAAAAATTAAAAAAATAAAATGAGTCCAAAGAGATCGTTTGCGGGTTTTCTCCTCAAACTGCAGTTCCTTCCATCCTTTTCCAGATACAAAGTCAGCTGTTGCTCATCATGGTGTTTTTCGCAAGATGCTAATTTGAACGGAGTAAAAAGATTAAGAGGTGAGTCAGAAACTATGTTTGTTTTGCATTCAGGAGCCTGGAAGGGGTTTGCTTCAGGTGCGTCTGCTAGAGAGAAAGAGCAACAGCGACCCCTGCTGGTCACAGAGGCAGTGCACCCCTTCTCCATCAAGGTGCACATTTGAAGGCCAGTATCCATGTCATCATCACATTAAAAAAAATCAAACACATTTTCTCCCTAAGGAATTACACTGAAATTTAAGTATCTTGTATCATCACCAGGACTTCCTTTATCTCCATCAAGCCATCATGACACCACCTTACAGAACATAAAGTCCTGAGACAATGAACAAACGTATTATTTGAACTAAAATTCTGTCCAAAGGACTTTGTCAAAACTAATGGAACCCTATGAAATATCAAATGCTCCATACCCTTGAGCCATAATGAGGACAATTTTGTCAGGATCCACCTCAACCTAGTTAGTCCATCAACAAAGAACAAAGCTAGTTAGGACGGTAGGAAGGTGTTATGTCAGGGAGCAGGCTTCCCTTAATCCCTGGAGGAATCAGTGATTGAAAGCAAAGCGTACATACGGGGCATAGAAACTCTTGTCTCTCAATGTGTTCAGGGCCTCCTCTGAAGCCATCTGGCTGGAGAATAAGCCGGCAGCTTGCTTTACACAGACACACACACACACACACACACACACACACACACACACACACACACACTTCGGGCCACCAGGCTCCATGGGCTTATTAAAATATGGGGGTTTTCATATTTTTGGTTTTTTTCTGTGCAACAGAGGTCAGTGGCAGCTGATGCCTAGAACCAGGACAAGCACGACAGTGTCTAAGGACAGAGCTACAGGAATTTCTGATTTCAAAGCTGGAGAACCCAAAAACCAATATTGCTTAAAAGTTAAACTAAGACTTGGGCTCACTCGTGACTGAGTTCTGCAACAAAATCCATGTGACTGGTGGCCTACATCAAAAACATTTGACCCGTTTACAAAGGACATCAATCCAGGAAACATTTGAAATGCACCTACTAAGATAATGAGAAGAACACTGGAATCACTCAGCACTCCTAATAAGCTTGGCAGGATTTGGGAGGCTAGCCTCGGCTAATCTGTGGACAAGATAGGGAGGAGAAATGAGACCCGTGCCGTGAATGGACCCAGTATTTTGACATGTTTGTTAAAATGTCCACAGTGATTTAAGACCACAGTTTCTGGCTCAAGAGCACAAACCAGCATGGTTCTCCCTCCTCAGATTCGAGAAAAGTCTGACTAAACCCATCATCCAGCACAGAAAGACAGCACACAGCCCGTGACTGATATGACTTTAGCCTGTAGTGTCTCTCTGCACTACCCAAGGGAATCCAGTGTGATTGACAACTGTGAACCAATGGTTGAGGGGTTCCTCATGAATCTAAGGTTAGTGCAATAAGGCTGGAGATGGAGAATGGCCTGAATCCAGGGACTGAGATCTACCAGCTACCAAAACAAAGCAGAGAAATGTGAGCCAGCAGAGGGAGCCAGAGCTATGCATATACCAAGGCCAAGACTTGAGCATCCAACTCTCGGTAACAGAGTGGTCCTAAGTCTATTGCTCTCAGATCTATTTTTTTTTCCCAAAACAAATCTGATATGAATCATTATTGTGTTTTGTTCACAGATACAGCAATAAAATGTCTTATTTAGAGAAAGGAGCATAACAAGACACATCTTATGTATTTTTGTGTTTATTGACTTTTTATACAATATATTTTTAGCATATTTTTATGCTCCTCCAACTTTTCTCAGACTTGTCTACCTCCTTATTCACCCAACTTTATGTTTCGTCTGTCTCAAAATATAAATAAACAAATAAATTGATAAGTCAATAAAAAAATCAAGACAAAAATACACACACACACATGGCATCAGCTTTGTATTGACCAAGTACTCCTGAGCGTAAGACCTGCCCTGAATTATCCTTGGAATATCCAGTGTCACCTTGTTGGAGATGACTGACTTCTCCCTCCCCTACTCTGGGGCCCAAAACAGCTTGGCCACACTGCTGGAATGGCAGGCTTGATAGGAAACAGCTAAAAGGTAGGCCTGTGCCTCAGTTTACTGGCGGGCACCACCCAGTTCCCAAGAAACGCCATAATATTGGCACCACCTAGGAATGGGCCAATCAGCATCCCAGGAGAAAATACCTAATGTTCCAGAGGAAATACCTAACTTTACAATCATTGTAGATATCACCAGGTGTTCTTTGGCCCAGCACACACCTATTTTCCTTTTCTTAAAGATACCCCTAGATAGATGACTGCCAATCAGGGTCCTTAACCTTAAAAACCCCTCACCCCAAACCTCTACCATTATAAAATCCCACCCTGCCCAGGCTGGGCATTCTCTCTGCTCTAACCATTGTGAAAGACAGTCGTAAAGTCCAAGCTTAGTTAGTGGTCTTTTGGGGGACCCTGCCATCTGGGCATAACTCCTACAGGTATCAAGTGTTAGGGGTGGGGCTTGTGCTCAATTCCCTTCCTTCCTACTGGAACTTTGGCAAGATAGATTTTAATTGATAATAGATGTCATAAATACAGAAATTTTTTTCTTTTCTGTGTATGTGTGTATCTGTGTGTGTGTGTGTGTGTGTGTGTGTGTGTGTGTGCAGGTGCAGGAATGTTGCAGTGTATTCATACATGTCTATGTGTATGCACATGGAGGGTGTCATTTCTCAGGCACCTTTTTGATTTGGCATCTCTTACTTGTCCGGAGTTTACCATTTGGCAAGGCTGGATGGTCATCAAGCCAAAGGGACAGGCCTGTCACCCCATCTACAGCACTGGGATTACAAGCATGCAACACTATACCATGATTTTTAAAGACTGGTTCTGGGGACCAAACTCAGGTCCTCATGCTTGCTAAGCAAACACTAGTGCGCTTGCTCTCTCTCTCTCTCTCTCTCTCTCTCTCTCTCTCTCTCTCTCTCTCTCTCTCACACACACACACACACACACACACACACACACACACACACACACACACACACCTTTGGCTGTGTGTTCACAGGCTCCAGAGTTCTCCAGACCCCCTAGATTCCCTTTATTAAAATGTAGAATATTAACCCATTCTTCAGCTAGGCTGTAATTATGGGATACACTCTTTGAAATTGCTGAGTTATGATCAAGTTGTTGGTGTTTGTCTTAGGGCAAGATGAAGGACTATCACCCAGTGTGCTACTCTGGTTATTTCACTTTATACTCTTACTCAGCCAGCACCTGTATGGTCAAAGGTCTGTCCTCCAACTTCCTGTGGTAAAAGCTGAGAAGCACAGAGCCAGTTAAGCCCTGTTCAAAAGAGGCTCCGGTTCATTCCCAAGAAAAACTTTATCATTATGCTGTTGTCTGGCACACCCTTATCTAGGACCAGAGTACCATAGAATGACTCAGGAAACACAAGACTGGGTCTTCAATGGGAGGTAAGACTTGACAAGGCATTCTTGTAGGGACTGTGACAGCTACTCCAATATCAAACATCAGTCTCCTGTGACATCTGGCAGACGTGGCCTGTGGCATTTCCTCCATCACTTCCCTTACTCTCTACTCTTTCTACCTTTAGCCAAGTGTTACATCTGCATCCACCTAACTGTGTGCAGCTGGCCTCAATCCTGAGTCCCAAGGGGAGACACTGTCACTTTGTAGATGACACAGCGCTATTGTTTTCTCTTTTCATTTTATTTTTTACTTTTTTTTTTTTTAGAGGAAGAGATTGATTTGGGGGTTGGACTTTCTGAGACACACTCTCTCTCTGTGGCCCAGGATAGCCTTTTGTTCTAAATCCTCCTGCCTCCACTTCCCTAATTCTAGGAATGTGTGTGTGTGTATATATATATATACACACACACACACATACACATAAATACAATCCGTTCCCCTTTTTGTCTAAATAATTGTCTAAATGTCTAAAAGCACATTTTTTTATTTTTTTAAAGAGAGCCCTAAAGTATGTAGGCTGGTTCAGTTTAGTAGTCCTGTTCACAATCCCATGTTTCTTAGCATCTTTTTGCGTATTAACAATCAAAAATTCAAAATAAGCACAATAACATATAGGATCCAGACTCCCTGTGTATTTCCCATCTCTACTGGCTTATTCTTTTTTATTATTACTTAATTTTTCTCTTTAAAGACATTATTTTTCATTTTCTATTCATCTTTTTCTATGACCATACTGTTTTTGTTTTCTTATGCCTACACACATTGTTAAAAACACTGTAATCTATTTAGAGGGGTTTTTTTCTGTTTGGACATCTTTTACTGAGTATCTTCTAGCCTTTTTGATGGCATAAACATACTTTTAATTTTTTATCTGTCTTATATTAATTTATTTATCTTAATTCATTTTATGTACCCTCCACTGATCCTCCTCCCTCCTCTTCTCCTGTTTCCCCCTCCCCTCTCCCCAATCCCACCTCACATCCACTCCTCAAAGGGGGAAAGGCCTCACTTGAGTAGCCAACACAGGCTTATATTCCAAGTTGAGGCAAGACCCATCCCTTCCTCCCCATATCAAGGCTTAACAAGGCATCCCACCAAAGGGAGTGAGCTCTAAAAAGCCAGTTTATTTATCTGGGATAATCCTGGTCCTGTAGATGGGGGACCATTAACAGCTTGATCAATGCAACTGTCATCTTCATTCAGAGGATCTACTTCAGTCCTGTACAGGATCTCCAGCTGTCAGTCCAGAGTCCATGAGCTCTCATTAATTCACTGTCCCTGCGTTTTTCCCATCGTGCTCTTGACCCCTTGCTCCTCTAGTTGCTTCTCTCTCTTTAACTAAATGCCAAGAGCTCAACGAAGTACTTGGCTATGGGTATCTGCATCTGTTCTTATCAGTCATTGGATGTAGGTTCTATGATGACAATTAGGGTCGTTATCAATCTGTCTACAAGGAAAGGCTAGTTCAGGCACCCTCTCCAGCATTGCTATGAGTCTTAGCTGGGACCTCCTTGAGGGTTCCTGTGAATTTCTCTAGTACCATGAGGGTTCACTCTGTCAAGATATCTTTTTAAATTCTCATCTCTCTGTCCCTCCCCCAACTTGGCCTTCTCGAACCCTCATGTTCCCATCCCTATCCTCTCCCTTCTACACTGCCCTCACAGTTTACCCAGGAGATCTTAACCATTTTCCCTTCCTGAGGAAACCTATGTTATCTCTCTTATGGTCCTCCTCTCCACTTATTTTCTTTGGGGTTGTGGAATCTAGCCTGTTCATCTTTTGCTACGTATTTACTATCTACTATCCACTTAAGAGTGAGTACATACCATGTTTGTCTTTCAGGGTCTGGGTTACCTCACTCAAGATGATTTTTTCTATTACCATTCAGTTTCCTACAAGTTCCATGATGTCATTGTTTTGTTCTTTGTTTTACCATTGAGTAAAACTCTGTTGTGTAAGTGTACCAAAATTTATTTATCCATTCTTTAGTTGAGGGACATCTAGATTATTACCAGGTTCTAGCTGTTACAAATATTGCTGCTATGAACACAGGTGAGTAAGTGTCCTTGAGTTATGGTTGAGCATTTTGGGTAGATGCCCAAGAGTAGTATTGCTGGGTCTTGAAGGCTGATTTCCAGTTTTCTGAGAAACCATGTTGATTTCCAGAATGACTGTAAAAGTTTATATTCCCACCAACAATGGAGGAGTGTTCCCCTTACTCCACATCCCCTTCAGCATGTGTTTTTGATCTTAGCCATTCTGACAGGTGTAATATGGTATCTCAGAGTCATTTTTTATTTGCATTTCTCTGAGGGCTAAAGAGGTTGAACACTTCCTTAAATTTCTTTCAGCCATTTGAGATTTTTCCATTGAGAATTCTCTGCTTAGATCTGTACTCCATTTTTTAAATAGATTATTTGGTGTTTTGATATCTAGTTTCATGAGTTCTTTATATATTTTGGAAATCAGCCCTCTGTCAGAAGTGGGGTTTGTGAAGATCTTTTCCCATTCTATAGGCTGTCATTTTGTCTAACTGACCATGCCCTTTCAGAAGCTTTTTAGTTGTTCTCAGTGTCTGTGCTACTGGGCATGAACAAACTTAAAACTGCTAAGCAGCATGGACCTCTCTCTGCAGCCTTAGTGACTGTCTCCACCACGCTTCTCAGGTTATGAAAGCCAAGCCTTTAACCTCTAACCTCATGGCCGTGCTGAAGATGCCTTTGACCAATAACTGCATTCAACTTTCCTAGAGCTCTAAAATGATGATGCTTATGCTGTGGCAGGCATTTCACTTAGTTTTTTTTTTTTTTATTCCTACTTAATGTACTGGCTGCTCAAGAGCTCACCAGCAGGCACAAACTCTTAAAGAAGCCATACCTGCTTTAAAAAAAAAATCTTTCTCAGGCACTATAGAAATTCGAGCACCATGCTGAATGCCAAAAATGTTGTTTGCTCTTTTGGGGGCCTGCCATCCAGCTCCCAAATAAATCACACATGGAAGCTTAGTTTTGCTTATAAATGCCTAGCCCTAGCTTGGCTTGTTTCTAACCAGCTTTTCTTAAATTATTCTGTCTCTTTTGTCTCTGATCTTTTTCCTTTATTACTTGTATAATCTTACTTTACCTCTTACACTGTAGTTGGCTGTGTAGCTGGGTAGCTAGCCCCCGATGCTCTCCTTCTCTGGCTACTTCTTCTTTTCCTCCTAAATTTCTCCTTCTATGTGTTATCTTTGCCTGACATTCCCTGTCTATCTGTTCTCCTGAATTAATATTGGCTGTTCAGCTCTCTATTAGACCATCAGGTGTTTTACACAGGCAAAGTAACACAGCTTCACAGTGGTAAACAAATGCAATATAAACAAAAGTAACACACCTTAAAATAATATTCTAAACACACTGCCACACATGGGTAGACTTACTTTCTTAATTGAAGCAAAAGTCACTCAACTGACATAAACCTTTTCTTATAGTCTCTTTTTTCTTATTATTTTAATTGTACACATTTCTTATGAACAGAATATGTGTATATAATAGTTAGTGACCAAGTCAGAGTATTTAACATTAACGTCTCCTTGATTTTTTTTTAATTTCTCTGGGCTATTAAGCAAACTGTTGCCAATGGTGGAATGCTTCCTTATAAATTGTTAATTAAGGAGATCTCAGAAACCACCCGAACAGTATAAGCTTTTACCAGTCTTCTTCGTTGCCATATTGAAGAATACACGACACATACAGATGCATGGTGCAGAGAAATCATCTAGAACTGAGCTGCATGCTTCCTCCCCACATGGTAGTTTCATAGTCCCCAGGGTACTATGCTACTGGGGAGGAAATCAGTGCTCTGACCCAACTTCAAGTCCTACAATTCAGGAGCCCAACCTACCAAGTGGATGTGTAGACCTACACATAGTTGCATTGCTGTTAAGGGGATAACCAACTGTTCTTTCATTGGATTTCAGATCTGGCCCAAACACCCACGGTGAGAGTGTAGGTCCTAGGAGGGAACTGAATGCTGTCATTCAGCTAACTTGATGGCATTAACCTGACATCTAAATATCTATGTTTATGCCTATGAACAAACACTACTCTCAGCCTTGATCAGCAAAGCCTTTATTCCCTCTAAACAATGGTAAATGTAGAAGCTCATGAATGTACAAGATGCTGAGAATAAGTAGGAGACAAGTGCTCAGCCCTAATCAAGGCATTTCGGGGAGCCCTGCAGTAGAGGAGATAGGAAGGACCTAAGAGCCAGAAGATGTGGAGAAGAGTTACAAAATGTTATCTTCTGGGTAAGACAGGCCACTGCAGTCATGAGCTCCTAACAGCTGTGGGTGCTTGCACTGGCAACAGTCAGGCATGGCTAGAGGAGGACTCGGTGGGCTCTTCCCTCGCTGTTGAAATACTTGCCACTACTAATAGTTTGTGCAGCTGACAGATGACTGCCTTGGGTTGTGTGCTGATCAGTGTGCTCCAGCAGATACTTTCCATTGGGTGGTTGCAAAGATGACCCTGGTGAGACCAAATGATTCACAAAATAAAACCCGAAACCATAAAACTTGGCAAAAGGCTGGTAGAGGTGGGAGGTGTTGTTAATAGGGATGAAGAAGATTAAAAAAGACTTGGGAAGAGAATAATCCAAATACAATATGGACTAATCAAACAAGAAAATTAATCATAAAAAGTGAAATAAATTCTGATTAGTGCCTTTATGAAGAACTAATATTTTTCTTAGACAAAACTTCTCTACATAGCCCAAACTGACCTAATACTAGCCTTCTGCATCAGCCTCTCAAGTATTAAGATTGCTACCCATCACGCCCAGTGTGGCCAAGAAATCCTAATGATCAGGGGCTGGACAGAAGGGAGATGTGCAGAGAGATGCAAGAAGAAAGATAACCTAGGTTCTCAGAGTCTCCTGCTTTACCTGGAAGCAAAAGTAGGCAGGATTCCTGTCTACGGAGCAAATCTAAAACCCTGCCTTGACTTGACAGGGCTTGTGGCTCTCACCCTAAGCCACTGCTGGTGTGTCATTTATCATTCCTCTTTCAAATCTGTGAGTATTTTGCCACTGATACCATTGTCCTTTTGATGACTGAAAGTATTTTAAATAAAATAGTCTGTGAATTTCAAATCGGTACCTATCATGTGTGATCTTTGTGGCTAGTGAATTTCTGCATGGACAAATGTCAACAGGTTCTAAAGTCACACAGAGTAAACGCCACAGATGCTGCAGGACACACCTGTCTGTAGCTCCTGCCTCTGCCCTTCCTTTCTTCCCACCTACTTCCACTTAGCTGGGTGCTGCACCCACACACTCATACTCCAGACTTTGTACCAGGAACTTCTCTGACCCCAGACTTCATAGCTCTTCCTTCCCAGTCTTTATTCAAATGTCTTTTACTGTCAGAGTTAAGCCTGGCCTCGATGCTCATAAACGTGTGTCCTCGCTAGCCCTTTCATGTGTGTTCTCCCACTCACTCTTCTTCTGGGCTCCTACCCCTACACTCCATGAGGCACACATTTCTTCACTGCTGTATTCCCAGTGTCTGCAGCAGAGCAGGCTACATGCTTGCATTTATTTATGCTTATTTGCAAATGATGAATGAGTAAATGAACACCAAATGTCCCACAGTCTGGTCACAAAAACATAGCAGTCCTTGTCTCTTACTGAATCTTCTTCTCCAAAGTCCTTGACTGTTCCGGTGTTAACTCACATATTTCTAAATGAAATGCATGCTGGCTACTCCTGAAAACCCTACATATACCAGCTGCAGGTCCTAGAGAAATCAACCTGAACTGACTAAGAGCATTTCCTCCCTTGATAGCTAGGATTCATAGGGAGAGGGTGATATACAGACCACTGGGGGAGAAAATAAATCAGCAGTCTTACCCAGTACTGGGCCCTCCATGTTATAATAGGTTATAATAACAGGTTACTGTTAAGCAAGATGCACTCACAGGTTCAACAGTGACATGACTGATTTGAGGCCTATCACAGGAAGGAATTTGTGCCTGTTACTCTAAGACTTCTCAAAATCCCATGGCTGGGGAGGTCATAGGCCCTTGAGGGAACCAAGTATTGCTGTTTTGTTAGGTGGTCATATTGTCAAGCTGCCTTCTAAATACTTACATTTATGTCCATGGATATGTGTTATCTCTGACTTTGGTCAAGAAGCTTCTTAATGCAGTGAGTAGAAGAAAATACAGAAATTCATAACTGATCAAAGTACTGAGAATACACTACTGTGAGTGTTCACCCTAAATGGAACATCTATATAGACACACCACCACCATCACCATCACCACCCAAGGCTCAGGAAACACTGTGGCAGAGAGGAGTAGGAAAAAAAGTGCATGAGCTGGAGGATGGGATGGAGAGAAATTCTGGAAAATACTGTGTTCTATAAGGTCACAATGTTGTACTCAGGAATTTCCAGCAGCTGGAGTTACTAGCCCAAGATCAAGCCAGTCAAAATTCTATTATGGATGGATAGATATCTTAGTTACTTTTCTATAGCTGTAGAAAAGTACCATGACCAAGGCAACTTACGAAGGGAAGAGTTTGTGGGAGCTTACAATTTCAGAGGGAGAGTCCTTGACAATAACAATCGGGAGCATGGCAACACCCAAGCAGGCATGGTAGCTGAGAGATCACATCTAGTTCACAACCATGAGCCAAAGAGAGGGCTAACTGGGAACAGTACAGTCTTTTGAAACCTTAAAGTCTACCCTAGTGACACACCTCCTAACCCTTCCCAAACAGTTCCACCAACTTGGAACCAAACATTCAAGTATATGTCCCTAATGGGATCATTCTCATCCAAACCACAATAACTTTAGGAGGGGTTCACAAGTTTCCACCAAGCTGAAAAGCTACTGGAAACATATGGCTGTTGGAGGAAGGGGAGTCGGTTTTCCTTAGGGGTGAAGCCATTTGTAAACCATCCATGCTCCAGGGTACATCCACACACATATACAGGTAGCACTGATTGGACTCAGTCGATCACCAAAGAAGGAGGGGAGAAGATAAGTTAGGAAGTGGAATTGGAGGAGTTAGAGGTGGAGTGTAAATATAATCAAAATTCATTTTATACATGTGTGAATTGTCAAATAATAAGTTTCAACACTGTATTTAAGAAAACAGATGTTTGTACTGCTGTTTCTTGATTTGTCAATTGAAGACATGAAAGACCTAAATTTCTGTTGTGGAAGGTGACAATACGGGATTCTTAAACCACCCAACACCTCCAGATACCACTTCTCTGCCTAACCACGTATGATCGCAGCAGAAGTGAGTTTATGTGTGTGTAGCATGCATTCATGAGTTTGTGTATAGTAGTGAGTTTGTGTGTAATAGTGTATGTGGTGTATATGAGTTCACCTGTGTGACATTTGTCCGTATATATTATATATGCGTGAGGAAGGAGAAAGAGGGAGAAAAAATATGTAAATAATATGGAATAAATGGATCAATTCTCAGACCTGTGGCGTAAAATTTATCCCCAAGGCTACATTGTCTGTTCCTCTTCCCCAAGTCCCTCCTTGATCACCTGGCTAGTCACTCTCCTTTCAATACTGAATGGGCATGTGGAACTAATCAGCTTTGCTTGGGAATCTTTCCTCTGGGTCCTCAAAGCTTTTCATTAGCACGTATTGACTTACAGTTACTGGTTTCTTTACTAATCAGTTTTTCCCCTGCATCTGCAGCCTCCTTATAATAAATACAAACTGTCTGGAAGATTTAGGGGCACCAATGTCTCTCACAAATCAGACTTGTTACAATCGATTCTCCAACATCTTTGAGTAAAGAGCACACAGCCCTGCCTACTGCTGTGAGAGATGCCTTTCCTGTAGTAGGCAAGCCCTGTGGTCAGCCACCATCATATAGTCAAAGCTGAGTCCACTGTCTCTTCCTTCACTCTGCTCGCCCAGCTTCAGCAATCCCAGGTCGTGCCATACACTTTTCTATCCCCTTCCACGTTTAAGCCTCTCTCAAAAAAAAAAAAAAAAAAAAAAAAAAAAAAAAAAAAAAAAAAAAAATACAGCATGCAGTTGTGAAAGATGGCTCAGCAGTTAAGAGCACAGGTTCCAGAGGGCCTGGGTTTGGTTAGCATCTGCTAACACTCCAATGCTCTATACTAGCTTCCTTGGACACCAGGCACACATGTGGCACACAGACGCAGACAAGACACCATACACAGAAAATTAAATAAGTATAAGAACTTTTAGATTACCATTACTGCAGTCAGAGCAATGGGGCTTCTTCCAAGTTGGGCTAATGGCTTTGTGAAACCTGATCTCTCACTGGCCTTGTTTGTCAACAACAAAAACTTTCAAAATGGAAAACATACAACCAGTTAAAAAGTTCCCTGTGACTGGCACTCCACTGTAGTGGGATTCAGGTGTTAGCTGACAAGGCTTGGAGGCATGTCTCTGGAGTTCTGGGAACCTGAATGGGGCGTGACCAGACTCAAAGCTGCTAGGACCCTGAACCCCTCCCTGTTTTTTCCTGTGTTCTCAGAAAGCTGATCTCCTGGCATGAGACAATTCCTATCTCCAAAAATTGTCTTAAGGTTCAATTTGTATTGTGAGTGTTCCTACACCCCTCAATAAATATTAATCCTTTCTATGATATATTATAAATAAATATTATCTCAATACTCCACAGCAATGGTTCTCAGATTGTCTAACATCTAGTGATGCAGGTCGGCTTGTTCAGGCCTATTTGGGTGGCTAAGCCATGTCCCCAGTTTCCCATTAAGAGGATCAGAGGAGGGGATGTAAGAATCTATATTTCCGTTCGAGGCTGGTGCTGAGGACCATATTCAAAGGTCCCTTGCTTTCCCACAACACTTCCACACATTAAGCTGATGCAGCCATAAACTGCTTCAGGTGCCCTGACCTCCACCAGCACAACCAGCTATGAAACCGAGGATCACAGCCCTTCTCAGAATTAACAGAAGCATGGATCGCATGGCAATCAAGTTAAAGGCAGATGCTTTCTCGGCAAATGGAAATCCCCAAAGTCAGCAGGAACTTCCTGGTGAGACCAAGATCACTGGCCTACAGCCCAAACTCAGAGTTGAAGACACTGAACAATTTACCAAGCAGATTTGTTCTAGAATGAAATAATTTCTTGGGTCCACAAATGTGGGTAGATTTCAGATATTTTATTTCCAATCTGAGCCGTGTAGTTAATACACTTCTACTGTGTTTAGACTTCAGGCAAAAGAGAAAGTTAACGTGTAAACTTTCACCCACATGACTGACTCATCAGCACAAACCAGAAGTATTCAAGCTCTTGGTCACAGAGTAATGAACTAGGCAGGATGACTGGGAGGGTGGAACTGTTTGATTGATTGAGGAACTTTTTGTTCCTGTGATGAATGAATGGTGCTGTTCCCCCGTTGCTGCAAAAGTCTCCCATTGGCATCCTGCTTCTAATGCATTATTGACTCTGAGTCCCATAGGTCCACTTACATATCATCACACCTTGGCTATAAAGATGTTATGGTGATGGGGAAGTGGAGAAGAACATAAACTCCTTTAAATACCCCCCTAATCCACCTCTCTTGTACCTGCAGCTAACACTAGGCACACCATTGGACGAGTGCAGGCCACCTACGTATTTTGTAGGGCCAAAAAATAGAAATGCAGAACCTCTGTCCAAAAATAGTTAGAAATTTCAACACTGTGACAGCAGAGCTGTCAATCAAGTGTCAGGGCCCTCTAAAGTCTTATGTACCTGCAGAGCCAATTCTGGAGACGAAGCCAGGTGATGAGTTTAGAATCTCACTCTCCTTATCCCCCCTCCCACTTTTATGATAGAATGGTGGTGTCATTTGTTACATGGCTGAATAAAACCTCATTTCTGTGTTCTCGCCTGCCTGCTGCCTTCTCCTTCTCCTGCTTCTGCATCTCCTTCCTGGTCCCCTTCCCCTCCTCCTCTTCCTCCTTCTCCTCCTTCTTTTGCTAAACCCCTTGACCTTCTAATCAAGAAAAGCCTTACTAGAGGCCAAACAAGTCTACCTTTGGTCTGACTGTGATAAAATGGTTTACCTAACCCATGATAAGGATGTGTGCTACACAAACACGGTTAGAGGGAGAGGGCATGGTCCCCTCAACTTACAAGTTTCTCCAGTCATCTGATGGTGCTTCCTTAATGGCAGGGACTCGATATAGATTCTGTTCCATCCTCCAGACTTGAGAGGTCCTGATGAGACTAAGGACATACCCTCCTGTGGGACCGTAGGAGTGAGAACCACACTGAGTAGCAAAGCTGAGAACTGTCCTGTCCTTTGAGGAACACACTAACAATGAAGGAGACCAACCACCTGAGATGGGGCTTCTCTGAGGACAGGTGGTCTGTGGGGTAGGAGTATACAGGAGGCTTGAAAACTCCAAAATAAGAGAAAATATCCCATTGAGAACAACGTATTTATTGGGTAAAACAAAATGTTGTTAAAATTCCATTGGGCTTGTCTTGTGAGGTTTGTTGGTGATGACTCTGTTCCACAAGATCAACACAACTCCCTGTGCTCCATCTCTCCGGTGGATTCTACTTTCTTCAGAGCTGGAGCACAGGACCACCCAGGGGGAGGCACACTGATGACTGAGTTCATCTGGCAAGATCTTACTATGCCAAGCCAAACTGCTTCTCTCTCCCTTTCTCTCCAAACTGCTTCTGTCTCCCTCCCTCTCCCTCTCTTTCTCTCTCTCTCTCTCTCTTTACCTCCTCTCTCACTCTCTCAACTGAGTAGGCTTTAGGACAACTAAACAACCATGATATAGTTGTCATATGCAACTCTCTCTTCAAGACACAGTATGTTCCATCATCTAAAAAATCCATGAATATCTGAAATGTTGATATTCTGTGCAAATCATCCCTAGATCCCCACACTTGTATTACTTCCTGGTCACTATTGTATATGTCTCAGTCACATTCTCCTTCAGAACTCTGTCTCCAGCTTATTTAGCATTACCTTTACGAGCCCAGCCAACACCAGTGACAATATAATATTTTTGAGACATGATCTCACTATGTAGCCCCGGCTATCTTAGACCTCACTATGTAGACCAGGCTGGCCTTAAACTCACAGAGATCTGTCTGCTTCTGCCTCCCAAGTGCTGAGGTTAAAGCTGTGTACCACTATGTCCTGCTAATATTTATTTATTTTAATAATACTTTTTTTCTGTCCATTTTAGGTCAGTGTACATTTCTGTACATTTTTAGGTCAATTCCCATCCTTTGCCTATTCCCACATCTGATATGAGGAGCTGGAGTTCCTAGTACCAGGTACCATGCAGCACGAAGCTAAGATGCAGCCTCATTTAATCCACACCAGTGCTGTACTGCACATTAACACCATCCTCCAGTACATGACTGAAGGAAGCACCTCACCCAAATTCACAAGGCAGGCAAGAGTAGAGGCGGGCTCCAAAGCCAATCTCTGTTTCTGTGTCCCTGTCCTTGGCATCCCACAGAGTTCTCAGAATCATGTTAGCAAGCAGGCAGAGGTGATACTGGAAAGTTTGATGTCCATTTTAATTGTCAATTGACACATCCTAGAATCATTTGGGACGAGTCTCAGCGAGGAACTGTCTGGATCGGCCTATGAGCACATCTTGGTTGTATCCATTGATGAGAGAAGATCCAGCCCGAAAGTAGACAGCAGGTAAAAGACTGTCTTTTAACTGAAGAATGGCAGGCCAGAAAAACTTTCAGAGTTACTTTGCAAAAAACTGCACATTGCTTCTTGGATCAAACTTGTTGTACAGGTTCCAATCCTGACATTTTTCAAACACTAAACCAGCATAATTATTGGAAGAAGGAGGTCTGGAATTAGAGGCCTAAGACTTGAATTCTGCTAAGATGTCATATTTGTTATATTCCAAAAAATATATAAATAAACCACCACACCAGCAGTCAGTACTATACTTCAAAACGTTCAGGTAAATCTCCAATAAAACCTCAAGTCATTTAGGAGCAAAACAAACCTTGCAGCAAGAAACATTAAAATAACTGATGGCTTTGGATCAAATGCCCAGAAACATTGTGTCACCATTAATGTCAACCAATTCACTTTTTAATTACTGTAACCTTCCCAAGCCTGGAGTTTTCCAGACAGCTCATTTCACAGAGATATATTTACTTTGAAAAAGTACACCCAAGCCAGCAGCCTGTGGCTCTGTCAACCTAAGGCCCAGCCATAAAATCCTCGTATATCTCTCCGCAGGCCTTAATTACTTGATACACCTCAACATCTGTGTCAAACACAAAAGAAATTGCTCTGGGGTTTCCTGCCTTTTCATTTCTCAGAATCATAGAAAACAGCCAGGAGGTTTTGTGGAGTCCGAGGCACCAGAAATATTAGTTACGTTGTGGGAGATGAATAGAAGCAACTCATTGCTGAAAAAAAAAAAAAAAAAAAAAAAAAAAAAAAACTCATTGACATCTAGTGAGTTACCGGGGGAAACATGAAGCCCCGGGTTCCAAGGCTAGGAAACAGGGCGCAGGAATCGCCAAACCGCAGAAGGGGGTTTTGGTGCCACTGAATCCTGCTTTCCTGCAGGGTCCTAACTTTCTTCTAAATCAGATCAAAGAGGTCCTTCCTAGTGGAGTTCTTTCCAGCCCCTGATGCCCAAACTGGGTCTCCTGAGGAATGCTCACTCTTCTAGAATACAGAGGGTACAATAAACTTCTTACCTGGGCTCCTTGGGGCTTACGGTTCTATCTGCCTCACTTGGCTCTATCGGAGCAGCCGATCTGTTCTTATGCCTGCACGTCTGCTCTCTCTTATTTGGTCACATTAAAAAGACAGTGGTCTACATTTGGACTGTTCTGTCTATCTGTGGTTTGAAGAAATCTAATAAATGTGACTGTTTAAACTGTGTTCCATGCCTTCCCTCGGCTGTTTTCTTCCAGCCCACCTCTGCTCACTTTCCCATTGGCGTGCCTTTTCTTACCGGGCACAGGGCATGGGTCACCAAGTGTCTGGGTGACAAGGACCCTATTCTTCCTCTCTCTGCTGGGATTCCAAATCTTACCTATACATATGTCTCACCCCCTCCTTGCCGCTTCTCCAACCTAAAGGCTTTGTTCCCTCTCCGGGTTTCCACAGCACTTTCTCCAGACCTATGCTTTCCTCACTGATACTCGCACAGCAATATTTCCTCCAGTGACCACCCTCTCCTCCAATGCCGACCACCCATAAGGCACTTTTGACTTAGTTTGTTTCTTCAGAAAATAGTGTGGGGATATAATAAAAGATCCAAAAGATTCAGATATATCAGAGGGATCTACCCACAGTCAGTCTAGGAGGATCAGACAGGGGTAACTCACCTTTAATCCCAGCACAGGGAGTATCCCAGGAGTGGCCTACGCCCTTAATCCAAACGGAGGTCATCTTAGTTTACAGAAGGAGTTCCAGGCTCCCAGGCAGGAAGTGGTGGGGACACGCCTTAACTGAGCAAAGAAAGTATTTAAGGCTGGTGTAGAAAGACAGAAGGATGGAAGAGGCCAGGAGAAGCCAGGCTGAGGAAGCTGGAAGACAGCTGGATAAGATCTGACTGTGGTGTTTACTCTCTCTAATAGCTCTGACTTTCCCAGAGATCAGTCCCTGAGTTTTCTTTATTAGTGCAACAAAATAGTGTTCTGATATGTATCATTTTCTGCCCATATTTCTGAATGTACACATATTCACAATTTAAATATGTATAGAGTACAAAGTAATTTCATGTTTGCCTCTTAAGATCAAGCAATAATAGTAACTGATATTACTATATTTCCCCTTCACTTCTTTTGACTTTATCTTGATTGTGGTATTAAAACCTTGTAAAATGCAGTTTATACCTTTCTTTATTAAGCAGAATGTGCAAAATATGGCGCAGGATTTTGTGTAGTTAAGACAGGATCATCTTTTTCAAAACCAACTGATCTACTATATAAAGCAGTGTCTACAGGAGCTTGAACAGTGGGTGGACACATCCCAGAACACTAACAGCTCACCAAGTTCTTGCTTCTCCATATTCTCCTTGTACTTGAAACACAATCAATGAAAATATTGTGTGCATTGGCAACAATAGAATTTCTCCTTTTGAAAATTGTATCCATGCACACAATGCATCTTGGTCATGTATATCCCCTGCTTCTTTCCACATGTTCCCCGAGTCCCTTCCCAATACATCTCCCACCTCACTCTCAACTTCATGCAGTGCTGAAGCTCTCTTGGTCCATAGGATAAATTAAAAAGTAACAACCGAACACCTCTCTACACTGTAACACATCTGCCACTAGGTTCTGAAAAGCTAATAAATAAAACATCTGTTCATCTCATGTAATGTTTTCAGATACGTTATACTTTGCCTTGAGATTATTCTGGGGCCAATGATGACTTAGAGCATCTGAATCAATTTTGTGCTATTATGTACATGGAAAGAGTAGGTCATCACCCTCCGAATGGAAATAGAAGACAGTGGGCTTATATTGAACTTTTATAGTGGCCTAGTAACTGATGATTTAATTGGGAATTCTGTTCCTCAGCAGGGCGATATTTGCAGAAGAGTTTCCCTAAGTCATATAAAGAGAAAAAATCAATTTAGAGAGCAAATATTGTGTTACTTAATCTCCACATTCCATGTTTGCCTTGTTGCTATAGGGAAGTCATTAACCCATAGATGCCTCTGCCATTTCATCTGCAAAATGAGAAGATTGGGCTGTGAGAGGAAGCACTTCCACATGTGAGAGCTAGGATAGTTCACTGCACTTAAGAAGAAATATGAATTACAAGAAGATGTGGTGAACCACCACTTGATTACTTGTTTTAAAGAAAAAAAATAGTAAATTTGTGTTGCTCAGCAATCACGGAAGCACATTCTAAAACTGAATTACTGCCCATTCCTCTCTTCACATCTCACCGGGATGGCATGTCATTTCCACTCTGCGAGTGTGAGGGAGTCACATTCTGTGCTCACTCCTCACCTATGCTGCGCATGTACACCCCAGTCCACTCCTCCCTCCTCCATACAAACCCATGTCGTTTTCTAATCCCAGGATGTCTCAATTATCTGGACAGTTTATGTAGAACCAACTCAGAATTGTAGCTGCAGGCAAGAATCAAGCCCTGGGTTTGAGCTAATTCTTAGGTGGTCAGGCACACCTTAAAAACGGGGTTTCTCTTTCCTCCTCTCCTCCTTGTGGTAGATAGAATCACTAATTTCTAGAAACTCTACGTTTAATGTTTTCTGACTTTACTAAGTGAGTCTGTGAAGGAAGGGAATTTTATTTTTGTATTCTATTTGCTATTATTGTGAGTGTAGGTGCATGCCTGCCATAGCACGCATTTTTTACTTATTATTTTTAACCAATATTCATTAAGACTGGTCTGTATTAATCACTTTTCCATTACCATAATAAAACATCATGACCAAGGAAACTTTTAATAAAAGAAAGAAGCATTGTAAATTCAGAGGGTTAGCATCCTTGACCATCGTGGCAGCGAGTATGGCAGCAGACAGGCAAACCGGCAACCAGGCAGCCAGGCACTGAAGCAATAGCAGAGAGCTCACATCTAAGACAACAGTGAATAGCACTGGGAAGGGCTCTCGCCCTGAAACCTCAAAGCCCGCCCCTAGTGACACACCTCCTCTAATAAGGCCACGCCTCCTAATCCTTCCCAATCATTTCCTCCAACTGGGAACCAAGTATTCAAACACATGCACCTACGAGGCCGTTCTCATTCAAGCAACCAGAGTTGTATACATATCTTTTTATTGTCTATTCTCATCTCTTGTCTTTTATTTAAAAAGTTTTTTCCCATATCCACCACTTCTCCCCTCCCTTCCCTCCTCCCAATCCTCCATCAGGCCCCCCAACCCCATTCCCCTATCAATTCCCCAGGGAGGGTAAGGAATCCCAAGGTGAGTCAATTCGGTCTGGCATGTCCAGTTGAGGTAAGTCCAAGTCCCTCCCCCCAGTACAAAGGCTGAGTAAGCTGTTCCTCTGTAGGGAACAGGCTCCAAGAAACCAGTTCATGCACCACCCGGAATAAACTCTGGTTCTACTGCAAGAGGCTCCACAAACTGCCCACATCAGTTGACATTCAGAGGGTTTAGTTTCTTTCCATGAAGCTTCCCCAGCTAGAAAAACATCCAAGAACCCACAAAATGTTCCGGCTAGGACTCCAAGCAATAGTGGAGAGGGTGCCTGAACAGGACTTTCCCTATAATCAAATGAATGACCACCCTAATTGTCATTATAGAACCTCTATCCAGCAACTGATAGAGGCAGAAGCAGAGGTCCATAGCTAAGCACCGGGTCGAGCTCATGGTCCAGCTGAAGAGAGGGGGGGGGGAGTATATGAGTAAAGGGATCAGGATCATGAGGAGGAGACCCACAGAGATGACTGACCCGAGCTATTGGGAGCTCACTACTCTGAAATGGCAGCTGAAAATTCATTCTCCATTTCTGCAGCACAGATCGCTCATCTGTAATCACCTCTCTTCAGGCAGTATATCCTTTCAGATTAGTATCGGTGAGAATGTGGAAGCTGTTGACAATTTTTTTTTTCATCCTGAAAACACCTCTGCATTGTCCTCCTTCAAACCTAGAATGGCTGAACAAGAATATTTCAAGAAGGATGGTTATTTTCACCCAACATATCGAATACATCGAATTCATTGCCCAAGTTCAAATTGCCTTCAACACACCAAGCACGATCTGGTTTTTGTTCTGACTGTGACTTACCTCTATCTCTTATGTTTGAGATTCATGAGCTCTCCAGAAGTTAAGAATTTATTGCTCTAAACAGTTCTAGAAAATTCTCAATTTTGTCAAGTATTTTTTTTCTCCTATGCTCTCTTACATTTTTCTGGAACTTTCTCCCAACATATTTAGACATTCTTGCTCTACTCTTCATACTTCTTGACTCATCTTCATCATTCAGCTGCACTGAGCCTTTTCTTGGGGCTGTCTAGTTCAGTAACAAACAGAATTACTAAATTAGATAGTCCCGAGACTACTCCCATCATTGAAATTTTAATTACATTATTTATTCCTTCCCCTCTATCTTTCCTATATGCTGAAAGATGTTTTAATCTCTTAATACTTACTTCAATTTTCAAGTTTATACTTTATTTTCAAAAATGCCAGCGTTCAGGAGGCAAAGAGCATAAGAATCAGTGCAGGCTCAAAGATAACCTGGTCTATACAGTGAACTACAAGCCAGCCAGGGCCAACATAGAAAGACCTTGTCTCAAAAATAAAACATAATAATAAAGATATTAAATGTTTTTCTATGAGTGTGGTCGTTTTCCATACATTTCCCTAAAGAAAGAAACATGCGTGCATTGTTGTGAATAATTGTCATCCCAGCCAAGCAAATGCCATTCTAAGAATTCAGCAATTTCCTCTTGAAAAAGCATCATCCCAGCTGGGTTTCTTGACTATTTATACCTTCTACATCGTCTAGGAGTAGAGCATAAGACCCTCATCTGAGTATCCAGCCACTTCCTACCACTGTGCCTTATAATTGCTCATGGCCAGGGAAGGGGTTAGAATTTTTAAGCTGTGGAAGACTAGGAAGAGGGGCCCGTTCTACCTATGCAGAGATGAAGAAGCTGTTATCTCTGCTGCGTAAAAACTTTTCAGGTATGGCCTGTTGAAGGAAGGGCACTCATACCCTTGTAACTAACCCCTCCCCTATGTTCTGTAAGGAAATAAGTGAACTTTGGTGAACTATTGCCTAGGTTTGTTTCTGGTACCTTAGGAGGATGGATGGACATGTGTACTCTTGGAAGGGATTTTAGCAGCATGCATGCCCAGGTCTGCATATTTGGCAGCCAGAGGTTGAGGTCAACAGTCCTCAGTCTCCTCCTTATTTTTTGAAACAAGGTCTCTCATTGAACCCAGATCTCATCAATCTGGCCAGGCTCTCTAGCCAACGAACACTAAAGATCTTCCTGTCTCCACTACCCACCATGTTGGGGTTATGGATACAATGCCAGCTTTTGAGCATGAAGGCTAGGAATTTAAACTAGGGTCCTGATCTTTGCCAGGGAGGCACCTTATCAGTCTAAGACATCTCTCTAGCCCTTATTGTATCTCCGTATTGCATCTTGTCTTATGCTTGGTTTAATCTTGTGTTGCTTTGTTTATCGTGACTCTAAGAGCAATAGATTATATAAATATGTATGTCATCTTGGAAGAAAGACTCTCAGCTGAGAAAATGCCTCCGTCAGATTCCCTGTAGGGAAGTCTATGTGGCGTTTTCTTGAATAGCAATTGATGTAGGAGGGCCAGCCCACTAAAGATGGTGCTGTCCATAGATTGATGAAGTGCCTTGTATAAAAAAGCAAGCTGAGCAAGCTGTAAGGCCCATACAAGCAAAGCCCCTTGATGGGCCCTGCCTCTGCTCCAGCTTGAGTTTCTGCCCCGACTTCCCTCATCAGCTGTGCTCAGGACAAGTATGTCAGATAACAACCTCCCCAAAGTTGCTTGTAGTCATGGTATTTATCACAATAATAGAAAGTAAACTCAGAAATAGCATAAACAGTGTGGGGGGGAGAGAATCTATCATTTATGCAGTGTACCATAAAGCCCTGGTACATAGGAGGCTATAGCATCCAGGTTTACATAATTATACTCCCCCATATTCAACAACAAGAAAATCACATAACAATATACTTCTCATAACATCCCCTGTTGTTAGGTGACTCATGACTACATGTTATAGTCTCACTCTGATAATCCCATAGCCACCGAGATAACAGATCCACCAAGTCCTCAAGTCATAGCTAAGCAGAAGCACCAAAAACTGGTCAGCCATAATCTAGAGGCTCTGGGTTAATCCTGTAAAAGACGATATTAGAAGCTACATTTACTTTATTGAACACTTCCCACTCCTATCCCAGCTTCAAGGAAGAATTTATGGTCAAAGTTTCTTCGTCTCTTCCCCCTCCCCCATGCCCTGGACTCCAGAAGGCAACATCTTTAGGGCCTACACAATCTATGTCTGCTTATCTGTGCTGCGATAGCATGTCCATGCTGTGGGAAAACGAAAGTAGATAAAGTCCTCTGAGAGCTGTAATAGTGCTCCGAACTACTGTCCAAACAACATTAATCATTAACACTGAGACGAGATGTCTCAGAGGTCAAAATGCATCTCGGTGACATACAGGAAGTAGCAATCCAGTATCTCGTTATAGGTGCAGTCACCAAACAGCCTACAATAGCCAGGACTCTAAATTTGTGCCTGGGTGTGTGAATAGGGGGCAATAAGGTCTTTATTCAGTCTCTGATAT
Organism: Phyllotis vaccarum; assembly: GCA_033318265.1. NCBI lineage: Eukaryota > Metazoa > Chordata > Mammalia > Rodentia > Cricetidae > Phyllotis > Phyllotis vaccarum. The sequence goes on from JARWLC010000008.1 coordinate 22,533,768, forward strand.
TGTTGAAAAAATAAATTCATATTTCTATAGTCCCTTTGTAAACAAGAATAACTTGCCAAAGGGTAAATCTCGATGATACATCCAGGACCCAGTGTTCTATACAAAGTGCTCCTGTGTAGAAAAAGAGACTCCAATAAAAATGCGTCTATTCAAGCAGATTGGTAGACCAGATGGTGGAGCCTCACCATCATTACCTTCTAACATCAATTTTAGCTCAAATTTAAAACAACAAAAATCTATAAATATTATACAATAATGGGTGGGAGAATGCATGAAGTTATGTCTTTCAGACAACTAGAAATGAGATTCTTAACTCTGAAGAATAACTGGGTCCCACCACAGGTAAGATTTGTGCTCAAGAAGAGAACACAAATTATAATGTTTGACAGTTAATGTTAATACTCCTTCCCATTACAGTGCTGTGTTAGCCTTTGGCTGCTGCGACAGACACCTGGGGTAAATGACTTAGAGAACCTGTTTATTTTAGTCCAGGATTTCAGAGGTTTTTGTCCAAAGTCAGCTGATACCAGTGGTTTGGGCCTACAGTGACACGGTGCGTCATGACAAGCACCATTTCCAACATGGCATCCGGGAAGCAAAGAGAAACAGGAAGATTAGAATCCAAATATCCCTTTCAAAAACATATCCCTGGTGACATGCCTTCTTCCACCACACCCCACATTCTCAAGGTCCCATCCCTCCCATTAGCACCTCAGACAAGGACCGCACCTCCAAGCAGAGGGACCTTGGAGGACACCTCAGACCCACACTTAGCACTAACTATGGATTTAAGTGGTGCTTTTAAACATCTTCAGTGTATGTTCTAGTATGTGAAACTCAACGGGGACTCACCTCAAAGTTTATATAATTTTAGTGATGTAATTTTCTCATGACTTTATTCAAACAATTTTCTCTCCTATCCCATTAATTAACATCAAAACTGCATTCATTTACATACACACACACACACACACACACACACACACACACACACCATCACACATGTGTGCACAATTGGTGTCTCTCAAAGCTTATTTTGTCGTGAAATCTATTAATAAATTGATTTATGAACCTAACAAACACCAAGAGCTGCCAGTTGGCATGTCCTCAGCCATTGATGCTGAATACTCGGGGAAGATTAGCTGATGGACGTGTGAAGGCAGCAGTACAGAAGCCACCGTGTACCATATACTATCCAATTCAGTTCCTAAAGCAGGGCTATCACCTGGTCAGTTTTTAATGCTGCATCATTTTACTTAATGTAATTTGTAACTTAAAAATATGTTCTCTTCTTAAAAATATGTTCTCTAAAAGACAGAAACAATACAATCTCACTTTATTTTCAAAGAATGTTATTTGGAAAAGAAACATAAGCAGATTCCAAATGTGGCTTTGTGTGTGCGCACGCACATGTGCTTGCTTTCATTAATCATACTCGAATCTCCAACCGAGTAAGCGTTAAGATGGGAATTGGCTGTGTTTTCTCTGACTTTCCCAATCCCTTCTAATTAATTTGATCTAAAGAAATGACATAAATGCTTCAAAGGAGGAGATATGTTCAGTCGGAAGTCTGAAAGAAACGGACTTTATGAGGAAACTCATTTCTCAACACTCAGTGAGTGTCCACCATCAGTTCCTCACTGGTGAAATCATGCCCAGAATCCAAATCCTCCTTCATAGAAACAGATTCGGGCTCTGAGAGGAATGTTTCTATTCAAACAAATCAATAGATTAAATGGCCAAGGTTCATAATGTATCAGTGGCCTCTGGGAAGTTAGGTGTGGTCACCTACACCTTCCTTCTCAGGAAATGGTGTAGCATTCCTCAAGGAGATGCAGGCTTCTGCGGCTGGAATCCATCAAGGGATCCTGGAGTCAGTGCCAGGAATGTAGAAGCGGAAAGCATCTATCTGGACTCAGACAGGGGAAGCAGGCTCCTGCATGCAACACGCCAGGCATAGAAACTGCTTTCTAAGTAATTTACATTTTTCAAGGCATTTTCAATCATTAGACACTAGTAATTTTTTAAAAAAAAAATTGCAATGCTTTTATAATAGAGTTTGGGGGGTTTTTTGGTTTTGTTTTATTTTTTAAGAAAGGAAAAGAAAACACTCAGGAGAGACTCTCAATGCACTATTCCTAGCCTAGGAGTTTCTGGCAGCTGAGGGCTGCTGGGAGCCAAGAAAGGGGTTGGGTTTTCTTTGGAGGCTATGTCCACTAATAGGTTGCCCACACCCCAGTATACCCATAAGCACACAGGCAGCACTATTTAGATGCATACGTATTTTAAAGGGAGGTTATGAAGTTGGATGGGAGATGTGTTGGGGGACTTCTGGGGCAGTTGGAAAGTGAAGTCAGGATAGATATTATCAAGATACAATGTATACATATATGAAATTTTATTAAAAAATACTATTTAAAATAATTTTCAATTCCAAAATCAACTGATCCACCACCCCATACTCATTTACATATTCACCATATGCAGTTCTCAAACTCTGTGTGTGTGCCTGTGCTTCCATGCTTTGAGACAGTCTCATTACATAGCACTGGGCTAGCCTGGAGCTCCTTACTTAATCCAGGCTGGCATCAAACTTGCAGTGGCCCTCCAGCCTCTGCTTCCCGAGTTCTGGGAAGCCTCATACAAGCTATTTCAATAGATTAAAGGTATAAGTTCTAAATAAGGAAAAACTTAAAAGCAACAGAGAAAAAGAATAGATCATAAAAACAGAGGTTCTGCAAAGCACTTGTTCATCACCCCAACAAGCCACTGTCTGTTCTCACCGGTGTGACTTACCATTATGTTCCAGCTGTCTTGTTCAATGCCTAAATTATTCATATAGATTGTAAACATTCTTTGTGTACAAGGATAAAAAAGAAAAAAAGAAACCCTGCCAAGACAGGTGCAGGACCTGAAAGAACCCCCCTTCCTCATTCTTTTTGTTACGTCTGTTTATTAAGAAAAAAAAACGAAAAACAAAAACCTCCCTCCTCCATCTCCCGGAAAAGCCCTTAAGAGCTGTCTCTAGTGGTCATTTCTGGAATGGGATGAAACATATTGCTGTACAAAGGAGAGGGAGGTAGAAAAGTGGACTGTGTCGTTCCTGAGGTGACATGGCAGCAGAGGAGGAGTCTCTCCCCTGAGCTCTATAAAAGGTCAGCTCCACAGCACCAAGAGACAGACAGGCTGTGCTCAACTCCGGGCTCCAGGTGTTGCCTCCCAGAATCCCAGAATGGATTTCAGCCGTCGAAGTCTTCACAGAAGCCTAAGTTCCTCATCGTCAGGCCCAGCGCTTAGTTTGAGTGGCTCCCTGTATAGGAAGACGAGCACGCAGCGCCTGGGGGCTGCACCCAGCGTCTACGGTGGGGCTGGGGGCCATGGCACTCGCATCTCCGTCTCCAAGTCCGTAGTGACCCATGGGGGTGACCTCTCCAGCGGAGGGGACCTGTTTGCTGGCAATGAGAAACTAGCAATGCAGAACCTCAATGACCGGTTGGCAAGCTACCTAGAAAAAGTGCGGTCCCTGGAGCAATCCAACTCCAGACTTGAAGCCCAGATCAAGCAGTGGTATGAAACCAATGCTCCTAGCACTGTCCGGGACTACGGTCCCTACTACACACAGATCAAAGAGCTGCAAAGTCAGGTGAGTCATGAGGCCTGTATTTTCCACCCTACGGTTTAGTCATATAGTAGATTAAGGGGGATGGGTATATGCCAGGTGAGTTCAAACATGTGAAGCAGATTAGGTTGAAATTTATAACTGAAAAAAAAAATGTGTTTTATAGTGTGATATTAATGTAAACAGGATGAGTTTAGCCCATACTTCTTCTAAAACTTCAACCTAATTACATATAAAATACAACAATTTTATCATCCAAAACTACAATTCAGGTCTTTGTCATGGCCTTACAGTGTCAGGTCTTCATGGAGAATAGTCTCATTTTTAAAAAACAACTTCGAGGGTTTCTATGTGAGTTTCCCTGACTCTGAAGACTCACACCAATTTAGAGAGATTTTCCTCTTTGCATTTATATAAATGTTATAATTCAAGTATCATTCTAATGTGGTTATAAATAATGAAAGGGCTCAGAGTGGAGACAGAATTAGATATTAGTGACATCAGTATTGACTGATAGATGGGTGGGTGATAGACAGTTGGGTGGATAGAAGGAGTGGTTTTAGAGACACGATCCCACTGTATCCCAGGCTAGTCTGGATGTTATTACCCCTGCTTCTGCCTCCTCAGCACCAGGATTAGCCACCCTACACAGTCTTGATACCTGGATCTTTTTAATGCCCTGTTTAATTATCTGCTAACCCTCATCAAGCATTTTATAAAGCACTTCTGCAATAATAAAATGTTATATTGCCCCCAATTCAAATTTATTACAATCATATCATAATCTGTTACTGTGTCATCCAAGACAGGTGGGGTTCTCTTATTTTTTATAAACCCGAGGGAGAAGTGGGAGACTTTGCTCCTGACTGAAGATGTCAAGCACAGTATATGTGCCATTTGCTTTGCTTCGGCATTCTTATCTAATCAAGAAATGCCTTCCTTTCTGTTTTGTTTGTAAAGTTATGACCCTTCTAGAGTAAAGGCCATTGACTTCCAAGCGGGCCTTTTCTCTTGAGTTGTAGGAATCAATGTAGTCTGTTTCGGACTTCGCAGAAACTATCAGCTCATGAAGCTAAGGTATTGCATCTCACTCAACAGGGAGGGCATTTCTTCAGTCCTTCCCTAAAACACATTCAAAATAAACCAGCATTTCTCACAAGGTTGATGCTTTTGAATTGACTTGGGCATTATCCATAAGACCTAGGAGCATCCGCTAGTACCTACTAGCTGGAAGCCTCTTAAGGGACCTCTCTCCAGGGGGCGGCTACTGAAAGAGATGTGGCATTCTGATGTCTTCTAGAAGTAGATTTCCAACCTACATGCATCTTAAAGAATACAGTGCTTGCTTTGCAAGCACAAGACTCTGAGTCCAATTCCCAGAACCCAGGTTTCTTTTTTTTTTTTAAAAAAAAAAAAAAAAAAAAAAGGAGAATGATGATGCGGGCTTGTAATCCCAATGTTGGACAAGAAGCAGATCCCTAGGACTGTCTGGACAGCCAGCCTGACCTACTTGATGAGTTCTAGAACGATGAGGGACTCTGCCCCTCCTTAAAAAAAAAAATGTGGACAGCACACAAGGAATAACATGCAAGATTGTCCTCTGACCTCCACATGCATGCACCTGCACATATGAACACACACACACACACACACACACATGCACATGGTGTATTCATCCCTCTGTCCTAGTACCTAACACCTACCTGTTGGCAACTTGTCATTCAGCCACTAACTCATAGACACTAGGTGAGGGCTGACCATCACAGGAAGAGGAACGTGTTGGTAAATAAAGTGCTTTGGGTAGAAGCAGGCATGGACAGAGGCAGCCATCTCTCAGAGAGATGAACGCAGGAAGGCTGTGCAGAGCAGCAGAAGCAGAGGCATACCCACCGCTAGAACTGGAAACCCTCTTGAAGCCATGGTGTCTGAACTGAGAAGTGAAGAAATGGGAGAAGGGCTAACAGTGATGTCCCAGGCATGAACATCATCCCAGACAAGGCGCTTAATGAGTTCAGTTATGTGGATGAGTTCAACTCCACTTTGTACAATCACGAGAAACTAGGCCAGCCCGAGAGTCCTATTTTAACTCTATTACGTTAATACGTGTGCCCTTAATCTTCTTGCTTATTCTCACATGGACACTCTTGAAATGAACATCACTTCTGATGTAATTACAGTCGTCTCTGAGGACAAATAAAACTATTTTAAGCTCCTGCCCTGATGAAAATGTCATCCTTTCTCTCTCTTATGGTTTCCAGATTAAGGATGCTCAAATCCAAAACGCCCGATGCGTCCTGCAAATTGACAATGCTAAACTGGCTGCAGAGGACTTCAGATTGAAGTAGGTTCTCTAAATCACAGTAAAAATAGGGGTGTGTGTGTGTGTGTGTGTGTGTGTGTGTGTGTGTGTGTGTGTTATTTTGTTTTGTTTGTTTCTGAGGTAGGGTCTTGCTGTGTAATCTAAGCTGGCCCCAAGGTCAGCATCTTCCTTACTTAGAATTACATATGTCTGCCACCACACCCAGCACCATGGTAAATTTTCTGAAAAAGAAATTCTCCTAGTAGGTTTTTTCTCATTTATTTAGTATATATACATATATAGTATGCATATATGTGTGTGTGCATGTGTGAAAAGGGGGAGGGTAGAGAGGGAGAAAGAGGGAGGGAGAGAGAGATGAAGGAAGCCGCAGCACACATGTGGGGACCAGAGGAAATTTCGCAGTTCTCTCCTCTATCACATGGGTTTCAGGGATAGAACTTCATATGTCAGGTGGGAAGCAAGCACTTTTGCCTGCTGAACCAACTCACTGGTCCTGAAAAATAATTGCATTTAGGAGCCTTTCATCATACTCAGAGGAACATATTATTGTGAGTTAAGAAACTTGTACTACATTACATTAGAATCTTGGAGCTTAATGGCTGTTAAAAGCTATGTGATCCTGCTCAGCACTTGGGGACAGACATCACCCTCTCAAGATGCTAAAATGTGTTTCTGAACCTCTCAGTAATTATTGTTTGTTTTGTCAATTCTGGTTATTAAGATATTCTTTCTTAGTAACCTGGCTTCTACTTTTTCATCCACTAAACCTAATTCTATCATTCAGAGGAATAACAAAGCAACCCAGAACTCCATTTGCACACACCCTTCTGTGATATGAGAGTCACATGTCTCTAGTCACCCTCCACAGAATCATCCCAAGGAGACATGTGGCTCCCACATCACAGCTAGATTCCACGGATGATTGCTGTACCTTCCGGTGTGTCTGTCGCATCCAGCCAGCCAAGGAATTGGAACAAACTTATGATTAATATGCTTCAAACTCTGTTCACCTTCTTGGACACACTCACAAGATCATGCTCCCTCCAAACTGCAAACTGCTGAACAGCAGGGTTCCCAGCCCCCAACTGCAGGGTGTGTCCACACTAACAGCACTTCCATTTAGAAGAGCAGGCTTTGATGCTAAAGGAAAACCAAAACGTAGATCTGAAGGTGAAGCCGTTAGAGTCATGAGCCCCAGTTCTGCTTGGCCAGCAGCTGTTCTTACGTGTTATCATTTGGTTTGCTTTGCTGTGTCTTTGCTAGAGGGCTGTGGAAGAAAATAAATAACTAAGATTACTCACATCGTGTGCATCTGTTTAGCAAAATAATTTTTAAAAAAATTAAGGTTACCCTGTAACATTTGTTTGGGTTGTTAGTTTCTAGAGTGTTGGGGGGGGGGGTTGTTTGATTGGGGATTTGCTTTTTGTTGTTATGGTTGGTTTGGGCTAGGCTTTAGCCTTGTTTCCTGATGTTTACAGGGCTGGGGATCAAGCCCAGGACCTTATAGGCAAACATTCTACTACCCACCTACTTCTCTAGGCCCTAAATTTATAAACTTTTCAAGCTACTTCAGACTATACATAAACAAAAATTAGGTATAGACATAGAGTCTTATTGGTGAGCATTTGCCAGCATGTATGTCTGTACACTGATGTGTGAGCCTGGTGCCCACAAAGACCAGAAGGAGACATTATATGCCCTGGAACTGGAGCTAAAGATGGTTATAAACCATTATGTGGGTGCTGGGAATTGAAACAGGGTCCTCTGCAAGTACTCTCAACCACTGAGCCATCTCTCCATCCCCAGTGACAGATCACGTTACGGAGCAAAGGATTCATTTATTTTTTTACAAATATGTGAAGGGAATTGTTATAAAGTAGAGGAGTGTATTAAACTGACCAGTTTACTACCTCCCCCCCCCCCCCCAGTTTAATACACTGACCTGTCTCCGTGTATTAAATCGTCTCTTCTATAATGGCTCTAGAAGGACTGTTACATTTGCATCTCAACTCATCCCCAGGTTTGAGACGGAGAGAGGGATGCGCATGACTGTGGAAGCCGACCTCCAAGGCTTGAACAAGGTCTTCAATGATCTGACCCTTCAAAAAGCAGACTTGGAACTTCAGATTGAAGGGCTGAACAAAGACCTAGAGGTCCTCAAAATAGAGCATCAAGAGGTGAGAAATGTTCAGGGGATGTTTAGGGAACGGTGAGGCTGCTCCAATAGGAACATAATAATAATAATAATAATAATAATAATAATAATAATAATAATAATAATAAAACAAGAGGAGGAGAAACAAAAAGAAGAGGTGACAGCAGCGGCGACGGAGCTGACAAAGGTGAGGAAAACAATGCTGATCACAACAGCAGTCCTGACTTCTTCCCTCAAGGTGGCTCTCAGTTAAAAGCCTGAGAGCAGTGTTCAGGCCACAGGAAGCCGCCTTCTGGTTTCCTTTCGTTTTTATTTAATGTCCGGTGAAAGCAGCCACGAGATTTGTTACATCTGTTTCTCCCAGCCCGGTCTGAGAACGTGGTCCAGACTGAACTCAATCAGCATCTCACTCTCTTAGGAAGTTGATGTCCTTCGCCGGCAGCTGGGCAACAATGTTAACGTGGAGGTGGATGCTGCTCCCGGCCTGAACCTGGGAGAGATCATGAATGAGATGAGGCAGAAATATGAAATCTTGGCCCAGAAGAACCTTCAAGAAGCCAAAGAACAGTTTGAGAGACAGGTGATGCTAGAGTGTAAACAGATGGGACTTTCTGCGGTTTCCATACTTCCGTCTTCCTGTTTTTCTTTCCTCTCCTGTCCTTGCCTTCTTCCTTGCTTGTCTCTTTCTTTGCTCATTTTTCTTAATTCTTTGGGTTTTAGAGTGAAGCTCTGCAGCAGCAAGTTACTGTGGACACTGAGGAGCTAAAAGGAACCGAGCTTCAGGTCACGGAGCTGAGACGTACCTACCAGAACCTGGAGATAGACCTCCAATCCCTCCTCAGCATGGTGAGCACCTCTGGCCACCCCTGCTCGGTCTAGAAGGCTCCTGTGAGAAATAACCTCTCCCCTTGTAGAGCCAACAAGGAAACAGGTCCAAAGGCTAATAATGATAATACATACACCACAGGATGATACGAGGCCAGGGCAATAAACTGTACAAATGCAGATTAAAAAAAAGTAGATCTTGAACATTCCACGAGAGAAATCACATTTATCCTAGATCTTAAATGAAAGGTGAGCTTTCAGTTAGGAGAAGGGTAGAGACCTCGCAGGCTAAGCAAACATCAGCCCATAGCAAGTTATACCAAAGACACTATCACAATGACTATACAGCATTCTATTTCCAGGGTCAGCGCCAAAGGGACAGACGAGTCTGGGTCATGTCAGTGGGGTGGGAAGAAGAGAAAAATACCTGAGCTTTAGGGACAACTCTTAGAGTTGGTTCTCAGGTAATAAATAAATAAACCTTATCAGTTTTGCTTGCAGGTCATCATGGCAGGCATGACCTCCTCCCGAGGCGAGGAAACAAATGTTGATACTGTGACACAGTGTATCTATCTCACTGGGAGAACAGTAGATACAAAGCCCAAACTATACAAAACAAAATTCCAAGAGATGACAGGCATAACGGGCTGGTTGAGTCTGTCTAGATGGGGAGAACGAAAGAGCTAGAAAAATGGGTAGCACTAGAAGGCTGCAAAAATTCTTCCCAAAAGATGCAAGTATTTCACCACCGCCTCAAGTTGGTAAATAAGAAACATTCTCCCGTTCACTCTCAGAAAGAGTCTCTGGAGCACAGCCTGGAGGACACCAAGGCTCGTTACGCCAGCCAGCTGGAAGCCATCCAGGGAATACTGAGCTCCCTGGAGGCTCAACTGATACAGATCCGGAGTGACACAGAACGCCAGAACCAAGAACGCAACATCCTTCTGGACATAAAGACCCGGCTTGAGCAGGAGATCGCCACCTATCGCCGCCTTCTGGAAGGAGAAGATGTGACGTAAGCCCTGTAGGATGTGTCTGTGTCTGTTTGCAATTCTCTTCCACGGGTACTTATTTATGCAATCCCCAGCACAAAGGCAAATTAACACACACAATAAGATGAAAATATAAAACACCCCAAATATCAATAACCTTTGAACAAGGTCTTGGGGCAGGCCTGAGTTGGAAAATGGTTCTCTGAGTAATAACAATGGTTCTTGTGTTAATTTGTATGTTAAATGTATAATTAGACACATAATAACCTTCTGAAAATTCTCGTTGACTGTTCATGAATTAAACCACAGGCCATAAAGGCCCATGGGAGACAGTCTGTAAATGAGCAGAATTGGAGCAGCTGCCTGCAACCATAAATCCAAGCACATCCGGGGAACACAGATTTGAACCTTTCATCCTAACTTTATTCTTCACCATAGACATTTCCAGGAGATGACAAGTAGGTTGGTTTTGACTCTATGTATCTTCCAGGCTAAAATGTAGAACCCTTCAGTGTGGAATAAGCATAGTCCAAGGAACAGAAACAGGAAAATAACATCTAACCAACATCAACCCAGACGTTGGGAAACAGAAGAACACAAAGGGGGGCTCCATAGCTTTGACACAGAAATAATGCTTTCTTTCTCTTTTTTGCTTTGCTCTTAAAAAAAAAATGACATCACAGGACTACAGAATACCAGCTGAACACGCTAGAAGCTAAGGGTAAGTGTTCTACATTTGCGTGCTTATTCTACCATGCTCAAATCTCAGAAGCTGTCTGTTGGTTAGGAAAAGTGAGAGGCAGAGGGGTCCTCAAAAGCGCAATTAAGAACCAGGTTTCTATTTATTTACTTATTTTTTTATTTATTTTGTGTGTGTGTGTGTGTGTGTGTGTATGTGTGTGGGGGGGCACACTGCACATACAGAAGTCAGAGGACAATTTATGCATACCTCCATATCTAGCCTACAAAAAAAAAAAAATGGGTTTCAGCACCAGAACTCAGATCCCCGCGCTTTTTTAGCAAGCACTTTACCAACTGAGCAATCTTACCAGCCCCAAGACATCAGTACTCTAAAATGCTTGTACATAATGTACAGAATCCATCCAAGTGGGGAGCACAGTGCCTTTGACAAGGCAACTTTCTTAGCCTGTGCTATTGCTAAGACAGCTGTCCTGGGAAAGAAATGTACAACTAAACTGTGGATTTTGTTCAAGATTGTCTATTTCCATCTGAGGTGAGAAGGTGAGGGATTTAAAAATTTGGGGAGAGTGACATATTGCCTGTGCTGTTTTATAAAAACAACTTAAGACTGTATAAGAAAAAAAAAATAAGTTCAGGACCATTTTTTTTTTCTAGGAAAAGGAGATAAATGAAAATAGAAATAATTGAAAGTTGACAGCTAGGTATAACGGGGCAGCCATGTGTCTGTACCAACCTCTGATGTTTAATACATACACAGATATCAAGAAAACGAGGAAGATTAAGACCGTCGTGCAGGAAGTGGTGGATGGTAAGGTCGTGTCCTCTGAAATCAAGGAAGTGGAAGAAAGTGTATAGACAGCTGCTGAGGAGAAGCTGCTCCAGCTGGAAATAAAGAAATTGGCCCTCAGAAAACACCATTAACACTGTGCAGTGATCCAGTGGGATGGGGAGTCTATTTATCAATCTCTCTAATTAAATATAAATGTTCTCACTCTGGGCTGTAAATTGCTTGCAAGATTAAACCCAGGGAGTACTGGGATATTTAAGGCATCATCAGTGCCCTGTTCATTACCCAGCACATTCATCACAGGCCCCTTCAGTCATACTGAAGCCCTCGGTGGGCGGAGTTTTAGCAAATTGCAAATAAACCTCTCTCAGATTAGGCTTCTGTTTTCTTGTTTCTGAACGGTTAAAACCTTTGTAGGGGCCCACGGGTTCTCCACAGAGGCAACTTCCTAGCTAATCTCATTGGATTTTGTTTCTTTTAAGCGGTTCTTTGCCATTCCCTCCACTGCCTCAACTTAGTTCTTTGAATTTTTTTTTTTTATTTCCAATCACAAATGCTGGAAAGAAGAATAAGGGCAAGGCTCATGGTGACTGAAAAGGGACTGAGTTAAGAGCAAAACCAGACAGAAGGTAGAATGTGTTTTTTCATTTAAAAAAAAAAAAAAAAAAAAAAAAAACCTACTGAACTCATTGCGCATTGCTTTGTTTGGTGAATCTGGAGTATGAAATGTCTCTTGTGGTTTGGGGGGAGCTGTCAAGAGACTCAACCACACATGGAGAAATCCACCTTGGTAACACGGACAGCTTGGTGGCTCCCGTATGCCTGTGGTTATACAATGATTATCACTAATTCCAGAACATGTCCATCCCCCCAAAGACAAGGCTAAGGCTCATACCTGTTAACAGTCGTTCCCAGTAGATGGTGATTCCTGACACAGACCTTGGTCCCTACCTGCATGCACACACATGCACCCACGCACGAGTCCACACAAATGCAAATATGCCTATGTCTACAGGACAAATGGGAAACAAAGTCACAAGCAGATGACACATACTCTGACAAGTAACTGCTCTGTGTGTTCATGGGAAATTTAAATCTGCCCTATATTGTCTGTTTCCTTCTTAATAGATTGACTAGACTTAATATTTGCTATAAGAGTTTGCAAACAAATACAACTTTTATTTTTATTTTTCTATGACAGGTGGCTATACAGTTCATTGAAAACTATCTAACATTTACTGAATGCTCACTGTGAGCTACGCAGTGGCAAACACTCCATAGTCTCTTGTTTCTGCTTCATAATACTGCTGCAAGCTGGAAACTACCCAAGAGACTCACATAAATTTATCAGTATATAATAACTAAAATATTCATACAACTGGACTTTATGAGATTATTTCCTTCCTTATTTATGAGTATTTTACATGAAGACAAGAGACGAATGTTTTCCCAGAATTATAATTCACAATCACAGAAAGCGGCTGAACCTCAGGGATTTGTCTAATGCTTCTTAAGTAATAAACTGTGAGGATTCAATAAAAGCTTCAAAAGTTTCCGAGATATCAGCGGGAATCTACCCACAGTCTATGTGGGGATTTAATAAAAGCTCCAGAAGTTCCAGCGCTCTAACCACAGTCAGTCTAGGAAAATCAGAGAGTGGTGATTCAAACCTTTAATCCCAGCACAGGAAATATCCTGGGAGTAGTGACCTACACCCTTAATCCCAACTGAGTCAAGGTCATTTTAGATTATAGAAGGAATTCCAGGCTCCCAAGCAGGCAGTGGTGGGGCCATGCCTTAATTTACCAAAAGGGTATTTAAGGAGGATAGAAAGATGAGGAGAGAAAGCCACGGGAAGCCAGGCTGAGGAAGCTGGAAGACAGCTGGGTAAGATCTGACTGCGGTGTTTATTCTCTCTAATATCTCTGACTTTCCCAGAGATCTATCCCTGAGTCTTATTTATTCATGCAACAATAAATCTCACAATAGCAAGTGAATGGGACTCACTCTTGTAGTAGGCCTATATCCTTTGCTGCTGCTGTCTTTTTTACTTGACGAACATAACAGCCAGACAGACAGATGGCTGGCTTCACCCACCTGCATGGTCATATTCAGGGCTTCATTCAGCATGCCTAATTCAGGAAAGAGGGTCCCATCCTCTTTCCCGAAGCAAGAGTCTCTCTTCTTTGTCTCTTTCTTTCCTTCCAAGTCACACCAGCTGGTAAACTGCTGTTAAATTCATAACAAATCGTAGAGATGAATTCTTTTTTAACCCGCCAAAACATATTCCAGAGTGGTCTGAAACTTTAACAGGCAAATACATACCAGAGACTAACAACTGAAGAGGGAGGGAGGGAGGGAGGGAGGGAGGGAGGGAGGCAGGGAGGGAGGGAGGCAGGGAGGGAGGGAGACAGGGAGGGAGGGAGGGGAAGAAGATGATGATGATGAAGAAGAAGAAGAAGCAGCTCCAGAGTTGATCTTTCTGGTGTGGCAATGCAATACATTATAACAAAACTGAGACTCATAACTCAGTGTCCTATCAGAAAACTTAAGAGTTTTTTTCTTCCTCTTGCTTTTGGCCTCTCTATTTGTTTGGGTTTGGATATTTTGTTTTGTTTTGTTTTTCCAAACAATCTTTCAAAGAAAATAAAGGGAGATCGCCTGCCCATGTAGAACCAGACTGTCAATCCTCCTCCTGGTTCTTCCAGGAATTGCTATGTGAAAGAGAAGCCAGCGTTCATCTCCGCGGCTGCTTGTACTTTGCATGCAGGCTAAGGATGGAACAGTCTGGTCCTGCAATGGCTACACAGGCGGAGGAACCTGGTCACTCTGAAACATAGGATGGCACAGTATCCAGTGTCGGGCCCAGTGGCATCCCCTGCAGACCTTCTCTCCTTCCCCTGACTTATTAGGGCTCAGTCTCAGATATCTAACTACATCCCCCCAAATAACAGCTCCGCATAAACACTGGGTTGTGGTTTTCACTGTATCTATTTTTTTTTTCTCTCCTCTGAACTCATTTGAAAAGTCCCTATAGAAGGACACTATGACATTTGTTCCTCTCACTACCATACTGCACTTCAAGAATCCCCCCCACCCCACCCACTGGGTGCCCCCTGCATTCCAGAATGATTGAGCTCTGGGTACAAATCAGCTTCATTCACACCCTTCAGGATTCATGTTCATTCCTTGCCCAGGAGCACGATATAAAATACAAGCAATCCCATAATCCTCGCTTGCTCCTGCGATTTTAAAATGTAACGCACAGAAAGAGCTGTCACAGTGAAAATACCCAGTGAATTGGAGACAATGTCAAGACTAACTTGCAGGAGGTGGATTCCAATATAAATGGCACAGGCAGAGATCGGGAACTAACTGACCAAGCCACGTGAAGATGGGGAGCGTGTGCTTAATAAAAAATCTAAAGATTTATAACACAGTACATAATTTCCCCCATGTTGAATATCCCCTAAGTGATGCAAAAGTGAAAGCTATATGATCCATATATTGTGTATATATAATATTATATACACACATTTTTGCAGTGCTAGAGACCAAATCCATGGTCTTACACATGCTAGGCAAGTGCTGTTCACCAATTCAAGAAGACATAATGTTCCATCTATCCTCTCTCTCTCTCTCTCTCTCTCTCTCTCTCTCTCTCTCTCTCTCTCTCTCTCTCTCTCTCTCTCTCTTTCCTATGTACCCCAGGCTGACTTCCAACCTATGATCCCCCGTCTCAACCACTCAAGTGCTGTTAATAGGAACAGTGGCCACACCACACCCAGCGGAACCTTAATTCTTGCTGACAACTCAAGCTAACTTTCTCTCTGCCTCCACTTACACAATCACTTCGTAAATAAGCCCAGGGTTGTTCTTGCTTGAAACATCTCTGCCTTTTTATCCATCTACATGGCTGTCAAAGGCAATTACATTCACCTCAAAAACCTCAACAGTGAAAGCCAATGACTAGTACCCACCTCCAACCAAGCTAATGCAGAGGAAGCTGGTGCACACAGCATCCAGCCTCCAAGAGCAGCTGCTGGAGAAGAGACGTGGCTCTTTCCACGTTCTGAAGTTATTCCCTTATACTCGTGTTCAGGATAAGTTTTAGTCCAAGCATTCCAGAAAGCCAAAACAGTGTGTTTTCACTGACACATTTAAACAAATTACAAAGACTCTCTAATCAAAGCAACTCTGGGGATAACATGAAGGTTTTAGCCAAAAAAAAAAAAAAAAAAAAAAAAAAAAAAAAAAAAAAAAAAAAAAAAAACAAGCTGGAACTTGAGATAAAGCATTAGTTAGATGCCTAATCTCTACTTAAGAAGCCTATGGTTCAGGAGAACACATGTGTAGAAACATAAATGTCTATCATGAAAGGTTAACATATGGATATGGAGCAAAACTATTTAAACTACACATACAAGCACTAGGGATATAAGTCATACATTTCAGCACAAAATTGGCTCCAAGTTCAAAAACACATGTTATTCATATCACATTATTATGTGCTCATAACTGCTAAGCAGTGATTTTGGTTTGGGTGTATCCCTTTTGGCTCTGTAAGGGGATAACAACCTCTGTTTTGTTTCTATGGCGATAAAATGGAGCCCCTCTCAGTCTTGGGAGAGCACTGCTGTGAGTAATAGTTAGCCACAATGTCAACTCACTTATGCTTTATAATATGTCGGGACATAAGGCCGCAGGATGAAACTCAAACTAAAGACACATTTGCCTATGCGCTGGCAGAATTTCACATGGTGTCGTTTTTTTCATAAGCCATGGAAAATCATTTAGTAGGTCTTGAGATGTACCCTAAGAAGTTCCAGGAAGAACAGAGCCAAAGTTCCTGGTCGATGTGTAGGAGAGAACTCCAATCCCACAATTAGGGAGTCTAGAGTCACCTCGATCATTTTTAATTTCACAGAGACCAGAAGTATAGTTGCCCTGTCTGTAGAATATACCACAGACTCAAATTCTCTGTCTGCCTTAAGTAAGTCAATGTCTGTACCTTGAGATGGTTCCGTTGTAAAATTGTAGGAAAGTACCGCCATGGGAGCTCTCTAAACAGGATGTCTATGACCCACTTGCTTGTTCAGTGTCTGAACAACAGCAAGATCGTGAGAACTGGTAACAGTCCACACAGAGACATGCTCAGCCCCTTGGAGGGAAGTCTTGGAGAAAGGCTTCCATCTAGGGCTGCAGTTTTTGGCATTCCCAATGAACAACTTTGCATTCTCCCAACACATGAAGCTAGTGTATTGCAAATTCTCCCGTCCAATTTTGTCTGCCTCAGATTGCCAGTCCTTACCCTCTGCATCTGCCCCTAAGCCCTCAATGGGCAACTCCAACTGTGGCTGGATATGACTCCAGATTGAAGATTAATCCACTGGGGAGAATGGATAACAGCAAATACTGGATCTTTAGGTGGCTATGGATGCTGAATAGGAAAGAACCTAGGCTTCAAATCTGTACACACAATAAGGCAAGTACTGGCCTGGAGGCCAACTCTGATGCCATAAATGCCAGAGAAAGACGTGACCCCTGGGGTCAGGGATCCCAGGAAAGGCAGAACTGCTATCAAAGGCTCTGCTTGGGGCAGCTGTGCGCCAGAGCCTTCTGGATACGTGTAAATGTTATCACTAGGATGGTAGTGATACCTTCATCCTGCATATAGTGTGTTGGGGTTCCTTACTACTCGGGAGTGCTGTTGCTTGTCTCTATATCAATACTTTGCTAATTCTGTAATACACATCATGACTCATTTAGATTATTATGAGAAAACTCAATCCAAAACATCTTGAATGCTGATTTCATAAGACTTGGAGCAAATGGACCAGGCATGGGTGATGTCTACATGGCTGTTAGCTGTGTAATCTTAATTAAATAATAATACTAATTATGTTCAAAACCTATAAAATATAGACATCTATACCTGTTCTTTATATTAGAACATTTCTTACATTCTCTCTCTCTAGCGAGAGAGGTAGACAGTTATTTTTGAAGTTCAAGAATAGAATTATTTTTACAATGAGGAAGATAGATACTTGGGCCACCATCTTGAGAACATACATAAAAGAAAACTGCCCTTTCTCACCCAACCGAAATGCCTAACTTCCTGAAGAGCTCTCCATGCCCTGAAATACCACTAATAGGTTTTCTCCAGGCATTGACATTTTCTCTCCAAAAGCACCTTTCAACTTAATATTTCCTATCAGAATACTGTTTTCATGTCCCATATATAAGCCATATTTGTTTAAGAGGCAAAATTATCAAAGAAGAAAGTATAATAGAAATTTTAAGTTTTAGAAAATAAGGACACTAGATAAAAAGGTTTATTTTTATTATTTTTAGGAATATATAGTGTGTGTGTCTCCAAGTGGGTATGTACACATGATTGCTGATGTCTTAGGTAAATCCAACATTCAACTTCCAAATAGCACTTTCCCGTTTGACTGTTTGGCTTTCCAAAGTCAAAAAAGCAAGAACCGTGCATGAAGCATCCTAACAGGAAATGTTTTTAGAATCTTGAAAACTAAAATTCTAGTATCTACCCAGAAAACGTAATGTTCCCCACCTTCCACTAATGCACTCTTTATTTGCCTCTGGAACTGTTTCTACAGAAAGAAATACAAGCATGATTGGCTGGGTTAAACTATGTTTCCAAAGGAAATAGACAGGGAAGAGCGGGAAGAGTGTCAGGAAGCATGAGCCTCCGGAAGAATTCCTTAGCTCTCCACCTGCTATTTTCCTGATTTCCAAAAGACACTGGCAGCGCTAGTCTATAGGAAAGGAAACGACTCGAGGTAACAGATTCCTTGTGACAGCCTAACGGCTCCACCCAGCCTTCTTTCTTGTGTGACAGATATCTACAGGAAAATGATTATTCAATTATAGCTGTATCAGTGAATTTTCATGATGTATAAATCACATACCCGCTGAGCTGGCCGGCTGGGGTGGGGGTGGGCATCCTTCCTGGAATGCAGAGAATGGACTATTCAGCTGCAACACCCACCTCACAGCCTATAAAGACGCGACCCTTCTGGTGATGCCAGCACTGCCACCTCTCCGGGGTCACCACCTTGCCAAGCTCCCTCGCCTGCAACACTATGTCGCTTTCAGGCTGCACCTCTGGACTGTCCAGGAGGTCGTCCTCACAGAATGGGGCTGCAGGCAGACCTCTGGGTGCATCGGCTTCTAGTGTTGCAGGCGGCTATGGGGGAATGGCCTCTGGCTTTGGAGTTGGCTGTGGAGGCCTCATTTCTGCTGCTTCCATGTTCGGTTCTAGCTCTGGCTTTAGCGGTGGCTCTTCCGGTTGCTTCCCAGGGCTTGGCACTGCCTATGGTGGACCTCTGGGGGGTGGCTTGGGAGGGCTGGGAATGGGAATGGGGGCAAGCGCTGGTGGTGGCTCTCTGTGTTTCCTCTCTGACAATGAGGGAGGGCTCCTCTCCGGGTCTGGGAAAGAAACAATGCAAAATCTGAACGACAGACTGGCTTCCTACCTGGGTAAGGTTAGGGCGCTAGAGGAGGCTAATGCGCAACTGGAAAACAAAATCCGACAGTGGTATGAAACCCGAAAGACTGGAGACTCCGGGCCTCAGAGTGATTACAGTAAATATTACCCACTGATTGAAGAATTAAAGAATAAGGTAAGGAGACAGGCTTGAGAAACCTTTCTTAAAATTATTACAATATTTTATAATAATAAATTCTCTTAACTTTGTTTTTTTTAAAACTAGATTATACTTAAGAGAATTTTCTCCTCTCAAGAAGTGCAGCTCTGTTCATCATAAAATGGCAATACTTCCACAGTCTTCCTAAAAGAAATGTTCATTCCTCAACTTTTCAATATTGTTTTATCGATATATTTGCTTTTTAAAGCAAAGCTGTCTTACATCCTTTGGGGATTTTTGTTCGGCTCTTAATTTTGTTTTATTGTGATTCTGGGGAGCAAACGCGGGGCTTCTGCGTGTGACCAACTGTTCTTTCATTGGGCCACACTCACAGCCTCCGCCTTAGGAAAACCGAACTGGAGACCATTATACTAAGTGAGGCAACCCAAACCATGGAGGCAAACGCCATCTGCTCTCTTTCAGATGTGGGCTCTAGTCTGGGATATTTAGAGTTCTATGTTTGAGTTGACGTGAGCAAGAGAGGCCATGGTAGGGGGAGGTGTTTAAGAGAGATGTAGGAAAACACGTGTGACGTGAAAATATAGAGGAACGCTGTCAGAAAAGCTTTAAAGAAGGATGAGGTGGAGATGAGGGAAAGAGGGGGTAGGGCGTTGGGAACTGCCAGTACTTTACGACCTCATTCTCACGGGTCTCCGTCTATTCTCCCAGATCATTGCTGCCAGCGTTGGCAATGCCCAGATCATCTTGCAGATCGACAATGCAAGGCTGGCTGCCGAGGACTTCAGGATGAAGTGAGTCTGCTGGCACCCATGACTGATAATCCCATCCGCACCCCACCTCCTCCTTCCGCCTCCACTGCTGGCAAAGGCGTCAGCTTTCCCCAAGTACACATGCTCCGCACCTCCAACGCTCTCTTAAACCCACATGGCAAAGCATTGAATGTCAGTTCACCTTACACAGCTCTAAAGTTGAAGTTGTCTCCACCTGCAGCTGTGGATCATCTTTCCGTAATGACTCATCATCCCACATGAAGATCGTACCTGTGTTTAAACCTGAATTTCTAATGTATCAAAACGAATTAATATTTTTTTTGCCAGGGGGCTAAAGGGAGCAATTGTTTTTCTGATGACACATACAATGGAAAGCTTAACCAGGCCTTTATTTTTGTATCTCAGCTCCTTTCTCATACCCCACCCTCCTATACAGAAGGAATACAAAGTAATTTCCTTTCTGTATTACAAAATAGCCCTACAGAGAGTTACAGTGACAATAATCCGGAACCTGTGAAGACCCAGTAAAAGCTACTCATGAATTATCAAAGTTTACAATACTCACAAAGAAGGAGAGAAGAGTAACTATTCACTTCCCGCCAGCTAGTTTTAGGCGAACAGTCGGAAGTCAAGCCACAGAGAACCTTCTCCCTGGGGTGCAGGAGTCACTGTTGGTAGATTATTGTCTCAGTAATTCACTTTTCTTCTCTCCAAATGAACAGTAAGCAATCATACACACAGAGAAATAATGCTCTATTCTCTCTCTCTCTCTCTCTCTCTCTCTCTCTCTCTCTCTCTCTCTCTCTCTCTCTCAAGAGTTTCATGCGTCTCAGGCTGGTCTAGAACTCACTATGTAGCTGAGAATGACCTTGAACTCCTGGTCCTTCTGCCTCCACTTTCAAATATGGGATTGCAGATATGAGCCACTCGGTCTGGCTCTTCATGCACAGATCTATGGACAGCCTGAAGATGGCCAGGGTCCCATCACAACAGTGATGTGTTAATTTTGACTTTTTAAACTGTTGGCTCTTGGTTTTCAGGTATGAGAATGAGCTGGCCCTGCACCAGACCGTGGAAGCTGACATCAATGGGCTGCGCAGGGTGCTGGACGAGCTGACCCTGACCAGAGCCGATCTGGAGGCACAGACAGAGAACTTGAATGAAGAGCTGGCTTACATGAAAAAGAACCACGAGGAGGTGAGAAAAGGCTTTTCTTCTTTTTTTTTTTTCCTCCCAGATCCAAAAATTACAATTTTGAAACAGCTAAGCGGAGAATATATTATCTCTGTGTTAAAATGACTACTGATTTTGATGTTCTTGTATGCATTCCTCCCAATCCCCAACTCACCTCACCCTCTCTCCCCTGTGTGTGTGTGTGCATTATGGTACTCTTTGTCAAGGTCTAATAGATTAGAATATTAGACTCGGGGTGACAAAGAGTATTCTGATTTTATTGGGTTTTTTTTTCCATTAAGTGATGGCAGAAATTTTTATTATCTTAATTAGGTGTGTTTTCTTTAAGTCTGAAATATTTTAAAAACTAAAACAAAATAAAATTATGCCACATATGCTAGAGAAATATTTCTACGATAGTTCAGTGTGATATTCCTGTATCGTATTGAACTCTGACTCTGACATCGTACTGAACTCTGGTGTGTCCATCAGAGGCTGGGACATGTAAAGGAAGAAAGCATGCTGCCAATGGGCTTTGAAGAAAGTTTCTGCTGGATTCTTAATGAATGTGGTGTAAAACAGTGTATAAGCCCAGGTACCACTTGCAGCCCCAGCCTTTGTAGCAGTTGCTAGGACAACCTATAGAGGCAGTCTCCTTCCTTTCTGTAAATTATAGGAAGTAGATACTCTAGAAGCAGAGTCAACAACCACTGGCAAGGAACATGGAGCCCTTGATCATTCAAGAGACCTGTGAAAACATCCGGCTTTTTGCTTGTTTTTGCTAATCAGAAGAAAAATGGATTTTACAAGCTAAAAATGTGCTGATGTCTTACATTCATATTTCGCTTTTATACCAACTCAGTCAAAACTATCATTTTATTATCGTGCATGAAGAGATCCAAAAAGGCAAAAGTACGTGGCGGCTACACTAGTCACGTGATCTTCTCCATCCCTCTCTCTGTTGCTGTCCCTAGGAACTCCAAAGTTTCCAAGCAGGCGGTCCAGGTGAGGTCAGTGTAGAAATGGATGCTGCACCTGGAGAGGACCTCACCAAGGTCCTCAATGAGATGAGAGCCCAGTATGAGATCATGGCTGACCAAAATCGGAAAGATGCAGAGGCCTGGTTCCTTGAAAAGGTAACACCAAGACAGAGATCTGGTGCGTTCACAGAGAGCCCCTTGAGCCGGCACAGAGCTCACCCACCCGCCCGCCCACTTCGCTGTTGCAGAGCGGAGAGCTCAGGAAAAAGATCAGTAGCAACGCCGAGCAGCTTCAATCCAGCAAGAGTGAGATTACGGACCTGAGGCGCATGCTGCAAAGCCTGGAGATTGAACTCCAGTCCCAGCTGGCTATGGTAGGCAATATGCCGAGCGAGGTGCAGCACCCTTTAACTTCCAAAGACAATGTTGCACCCACAGTATGCAAGACTTTTGTTTTCAGTTCTTCACACTTTCTCTTCTATTTGCAGAGGAAGTCTCTCGAAAACTCACTGGCTGAAACCGAGGGTGCTTATTGCTGCCAGCTATCCCAGGTGCAACAGCTTATAGGCAGCTTGGAGGAGCAACTCCAACAGTTGCGGGCAGATGCAGAGCGCCAGAACGCCGACCACCAGCGGCTGCTGGGTGTCAAAGCCCGCCTGGAGATGGAGATCGAGACCTACCGCCGGCTGCTGGATGGGGAGGTCCAAGGGTGAGTAGACAAACAGTGAGGTTGCAAACATCTCATGGGCTGATAGACTGTAGATTTCTGGTGCAGGCTGTTTTTTCTGCTATGGGAGAGGAGGTCTATAGTAGACTAAACAAGGAGCAAATATTGCCAGTAATCCCAGCACACAGAAGGCTGAGGCAGCAGGAGCCCAAGTTCCAGACCAACCTGGGGCTACATCGTCATAGTAAGGTGTCCAAGAAGATGAGGTGGGCTGGTGAGGAGTGCAGAGGGTAAGAGCTTGCAAATGTGAAGAACTGAGTCCAGAACTCCAAAACCCACGTCAGTCTCTAATCTCATCTCTCCTACAGAAGTTTGTGGCCCAGGGTATCTCAAGCAAGGTGTTGTCTGGGACCAACCTAAGGTGTATCTGACATCCATGTATGAAGTGGCAAACACATCCTTACATTTACACACACGAACACGATCACACATACACACATCATGCACACACATCATACATATACATAAAGATTTTTTTAAGAGGAAGAAGATAAAACAGGTTTAGATAACACATGCTTAGAGTTTATTAAATTCTATATAAAATGTACTTCACTATTATATTATTTGATACTAATTAATAAAATGCTATGGCAGACAAAGACTCATTGTAAACGAACATTTACATGTGCTAGAAGATCCATCCGATGACCTGACACTAGGGATGACATGTTAATAGTAGCCATATGGACCACCTCCATCCCGAAAGTCTCTCATAAACAATAGCAGCCTAATGTGGAGGGAAGAACTACTCCAGGCTGTTAACTAAGAAAGATGCTTTCTAAGACCAGGCTGCATCCCCACAAAGCCCATTGTAGGTGGTTTAGGAACAAATGTGTATGGACCCAATTGGTAAGGGTATCAACTGATGAGGGCTGTGCATCATTCAGCCAGGAAACTTGTAATAGCATCTGTTTATTGCTATAGTGGTACAGGCATTTCTAGTGTTTAAACTCAGACAGCAGATTCTCTTTCATCAGCAAGCACGTGAGCCCAACCTTTGTTTTCTTTTCAGGGGCAGTGTTGAGGAAAGTGTCTCCAAACCTCAGGCACCATCAATTGATTCCTCTAAAGGTATGGAGATAAGAATCATTAAAAATAAAGTCAGAATCCCACTCATTAGTGATTAAATGGTAAGACCTCATTAAGTGCTGAGCATAAATAACTTATATTTCTGTCCTGAGCAGGGACACATCAGTATCTCTCCTGAAGCAAACTGAGCAGTGAGGAGTGTGTCAAGGGGGGGCTGGGAGGGTCCTACTCTAGGTGCGGTGAGCACCGCACACACTTCAGAAATGCTTTAAAATGCTCCAGGCCTGGTGGTGCTTGCCTGCCATCCCAGCTCTTAGAAGGAGGGAGGGAGAGATAAAGAGAGAAGGTAGGGAGTTCCAAGCCAGGTTAGCAAGGCCCTGATGTGAAAGAGAAAGAGGGGAACAGGGAGACGGAAGGAGAGATTGAGAGTTTTAACTTGTGCAAAAGACAGTATTGAGTGGGTTTCATTTCCATTGAGTAAAACTCACGTGGTTTGGAATGGACATCCCTTCTGAAAATCTAAATCTGACAAAAAGCTTAGGCTGGACAAGAATGGACTTTGGGTTGATAATCGACAAGTAATAACCATGACACCCTTTATCTGTTTTTCACCTTTAGACCCAAATAAAACTCGAAAAATCAAGACGGTTGTGCAGGAGATAGTGAACGGTGAAGTGGTCTCATCACAAGTTCAAGAACTTGAAGAAGCGATATAAGGCCTCACACTGGCTCCTTGGGGATGTGCAGTCCACAGCCAGAAGTTATTGCTTCCATACGCTGTGCTAATTTGGTATCTGTGGGTGGGTTTCCCTTCCTTTGACTTCCCTCATCCTGTCTGAAACAATATCCAATCCCAAGTCCCTGTGGCTGTTGTGATCTTCATTGTAAACCCCAATCACCTTACACCTTCTTGGGCCAAAGAAATCTCCCACTAGGTTTGGTTTGGTTTTTTTGGTTTTTGTCCTCACTAGATTTTTGCTCTGTTTTGTTTCTGGTCACCTGTTTAATCCAAGAGCTTTGACGGAATTGAATTGTTTTACAGAGCTAACTTTGATTAAAGACTTAATGGCAATAAGGCAAAGTGTGTCCCTTGATTACACGAGCATTTAAGCTATTGATAGTAAAGTACATAAACTCTCAGACAAAAAGTGAGGTTGGAGATTAAGCTTATTTAAGGGCTGTCCTGTTTGTGCCAGCCCATCGAGGTCACTGGAGCTCTATATTTTCCTCTGTAGGAGAGAACAATTATTCCATTCATTTTCTAGGGCCCTATTCCATACAGTCAATGAATCCCTATACACTTAATTCCATCCACTTAATGAGTTCCTATAGAGTGGGAGACACAGGACTCAATGCTTGTGTGAGGGCAGAGGTTGGCAGCTATGGAGGCATGCTGATGCCTTCACACAGGGCTCACAGAAGTTCCAAGGATGCACAGGGAAAGGGGAATCAAGTTATTTGAGGGCAACTAAATTTTTCATTCAGGAATCAACTAGGCAGTGGAGAGAAAAAGCAAAGCACATTCATGTAACAAGATCGGAGAGTGGATCTTGTTTCTTCTTTCTCTCGTCTGGGAGTGGTGAGGCATAGGGTGGGGCTTTGTAAGAGTGAGTCAGACCCAAAACCAAAGACAGAGGTCAAGTTCCAAGCTGAGATAGAAGATAATCAGTCTAAACCAGAGTAGATCATGGTTTGATCTAGGCTGTCAAATCCACAGATCCCAGAAGCAAGTAAGGGTGTGATTCAGTGAGGAAGACCCAGGACTCCAAAGTCAGACTGGGTTCAAAGTAACTTCCCTCTGCGTGCCTCTGTTTCCACACGTGTGTTACAAGCACATGGCCTTGCAGGGGCACATATCCTTGGCCATGCATGTGTAGGCCAGAGCAGAACACTGGGCTTCTCCCTCTACTGCTCTCCCCCTTGAGACAGGCTCTCATGCTCAGCTAGGTAATCTCACTGCGGAGTTCTCTGGCCCACAGTGCTGGGGTTCTATGTCTAGCCTGCTTCTTATGTGTGTGCTGGAGATTCTAAGGCAACTCCTCATGCCTGAGGAGCCAAGGTCTTTTTACCCATTGTACCATCTTCCCAGGCTCAATTTTGTGAAGGTGAAATGAGGTAGTCTACGTAAAACAACCGGAACCTAGAAAGTACCCACTGGAGGCAGAGGAGGGGATACATTTTTTTTCTTTTCTGCAACGCTCAGTCAGTATCAAACCCAGGACCTCAATATTCTATGTAACTGAACTACTAAGAAGTTGTGTGCCCACCCTCAAAGGGCTCAGTGTGTGTGTGTCCCAATATTGTCCACTCTCTGGAGCCAAAATGGGATGGAGAAACCCAGGGGGAAATGAGTAAGGAATGTGCAAGTGAGCAGAGGAGAGAGGAAAAATTGAGCTGCAAGGTTTTTACAGCTGAGAAAGACCTCAGAGGGTTACTCCATTTGGGGGCTGGTTTGCTTCCGTGTTGGGCTTTCTGAAGTCACCTCCCTTTTAATGTTTTGGTGGCGTCGGGTCCTCTGTTCATCTCCCTCCAGCATGCACTCATCTTTCTGTGTTTAGGTCTTCCAGCACCTTATAGGTGAACTTGAATTTTCAGACCCAAAGAGATGCCCTAAGTCTGCTCCTGAGTAAGATCCTCAGCCCCCAGTAACAAATGATGTCACTACGGTGATCTTCCAAAATGCCTGTTAAATAGGTTTTGCTTTAAACAGTATGTTTCCTTTATAATCACATCTGAATATCTAAGTGATGAGAAACTTGAAAGATTTCAAAAAAAGGGGGTATGATCAAACGCAAACCTAACAGTCATTCCTGTGATATCTTGGTATCTCAGCCTTGCCTTCTTTTAGAAATGCCCTCACCCCTGCAGTGTGGCTCAGAGACCCCGTTCCCACTGGAAATTCCCTCTTAGGCTTTCCTCTTCAAACCTTGGGCTCCCTTCTCCTCTCTTCCCTCTATACTGACTCCCTGGTTAATCTCATCTACTACTGTGTTTTCAGCTGCTGTCTACACTTTAATTACTTCTTAGGGTGGCCTCCATAATGATCCCAATTATCCTCACCTCCTGACACTCGTGTAGAAAGAAGTGACAGAACATGGCCTCCAAAGACAACCCTAACCCCTAATATTTATTACTCAACCCAACTGTAACGCTTCCCAACATTGAACCTAACTCGAACCCTAATCTAAATAGTACAGCACTATCTCTGGCAGAGGAGGGAGGTGCCGACAGGAAAAGGCCATGGAAGTGAACGTGGTTAAAGTATATGATATATAGGAATAAAAATGCTGTTTGCTTTGGTCTCGAGGAATGTCAGATGCCTAGGGGTTATATTGAGGGGGAAGACAACTATCTACAAATTATCAGTGATCTCCTAAATTCTCCCCCTGAGGCTCCAATGGCTGGGATTTCATGGGATGGCAGCAGGTTCCAAATCACAGACTTCTTTTCACACTCTCTCTGTGGGATATTCTCCAGTCTCCACTTGGCAAAGGAGTCTGGAAATTGACATTCTCACTGGCAAGAGATGCAATAATCATAGCATCCATCCTAATCTACTCGGACTGCTGAGAGAATTCCTTTAGACCAGGAAGGGAGTGTACATGGTAGGAACTGATTTCTCACAATCCTACAGGCAGACTGGGTGTCTGCTCAGTGCCCACCGCCTGGGCATATTGGAACAGGAGGAAAGCCACTCCCCAGGACCGCTTTTCCATAATGCACTGATCCCATCTGTGAGGGCTCTGCCATGAGAACCTCCCAAATGCCCCACCTCTTGATGTCACCACACTAGTGACTAGATTTTAATATACACATTTGAGGAGAACAAACGTTCAGGCCACCGTGATGCCAAAGCGTCCAGTCTCTACCACCGCATCACCATCGCTGAGTCAGCAACGGTTGTGAAAGGCTCTTTGACTCTGCAGGACACAATTGTGAGAATGTCATAAGTCACTCGGGGAGGGGAAAAAGCTCAGAGACAAGCAAATTGTTTACAAATATGTTAAAGTCTAAAATTTTGCAAATTTAGGTTCTTATTTATATATGCAATTGTTGTTTTGTGTAAGCTAGGGAAGGGTCTGGAGATCCGGGGTGTGCTGAATTGTTACTGTAATCTCTTGGGACTAGCAAGTGGTTAAAAGAGTATGCTCTGTCCTGTGTGTGTCTAAAAAGTTTAACAAGCATATGCGTTGCTCTAATAATCGAGGACAAAATGGATTTTAGTCACTCAAACGTGTTTGAGGAAAGGTTAACAGAAGAGAGAAAAATCACCCTGAAACAACCCCTTAGGATGAAAAGCAAGACTCCTTTCCGCTTGGTGAGAGCGCCACCTGCTGGAACCTCAAAAAGGGACTTTGAAAACTATCTCCTGTGTTCAAGTCACTTGAGATTCGAATATCAGATTATTTCTTTTTGGAAGGATCAAGGGGAGTAGGAAGAAGAGGAGATTTCTTTTCATTATCAACTTAGTAAGATAAGACTGTCTTATTTAACTAGTAATCACTCCCCAGCAGGTCTACTAGACAGTTTGTGGAAAACCATACAGACAATATGTGTCTTGAGCTCTTCAAAACGTACTCAAATATCAAATAAAGTGAAAATGTATTCATATAGCTGAGTAAATGGCCTTTTGTAGAGTAAATATTTATTGTTAGACATGAATATAAGATTAAATTTTATTAAGATTAATATCATGGGCGAGGGTGATGGCTCAGTCAATAAAGTATTTGCCAGGTAAGCATGAGGACCTGGGTCTGCTCCCCAGAGTCGCAAAGACTGAGACATGTGGATCTTTGGGGCTCACTTGTCAGCCAGCCCTACGTTGATGGTGAGCCTCAGCCAAAAGAGAGACTCTGTCTCAAAAAGCAAGGTAGATAAAGCCTGAACAACTATACCTAATGTTCACCCATGGCCTCTCCCGGTATACATACGTATGTTCATGCACCTGTACATGTACATGCCTGTACACCAGAGAGGAGGGGAGCGATTAGTATCATAAACTCAAAATCAAAATAAACAGTCATTGTGCTGTTTCTATCTTCTTCACACCTGCAGCTGGTTGCTATGGCTACACCATCTAGCAACAAAGTGTCAAAATATTACTAAGGTCAGAGCTTCTGATCACCTGATGAAGCCCACACACTACAGTACAACCCACCAAATAATAAAAACGAAAATTACTAATATAGAAACCCTGTGGGAATTCGGGACATGGTGACATGCAACCGGAGTCCCAGCTACTCAGGAAGTTAAGAGAGGGGGATTGTTTCAGCCCAGGAGTTTGAAGTCAGCCTAGTGGGTAAGCTAAAGAAGCCAGCAACAAAGGAATCTCTATGATCTCTTCTCCTATGACAGGTCAGTGGGCTCCTGGGATGAAGAGAGATAAATGAACTGGTTTGGTGGGGAGGGTCCCAAGACAGCTTTTGGAATTAAAGGACAATTGACTGTGGTGACAGTGACATGGGTTCTTCAAGCCATGAGCTTTTAATAGGTTCATTGCTTTGTGTGTAGATCTCTGAAAAGACAGTCTTAAAATAATAGTAGCCAGGCAGGGGTTACTTTGTCTCCAAAGTAATGCGGAAGGGGAAGCATGGAGGCCAGCGGGAGTACGCCTGAGTGAGCCAGTGTCTGCTCTGGGCACTGACTTAAATATTCAGGGATGGGCACAAACCCGGAGTTCCTTGTGTGTGCCCTCAGAAATCTCTCTGGCTCCTGCTCTCCGCTGTGCACAGTGGATAAAAGCAGAGTTGAAGGCTGGTGGTCTAAGTTCAGTTCCAGCTCTATCCCTTGCCGGTAGTTTTAGGTATCACTCTCATCTATAAGATCGTGGTAAACTCATGAGTTAGGGTGTAGCACAGCGGTAGAGCTCTTGCATAGTGTTCTTACCCCGGTTCAATCTCCACTCTCAGAAAATATAAAGCACCTACCTTACACAACTATAAGGACTGGAGGAGTTAATTCACTTATGGCACTAACTCAGTGTCAATCATTATCAGTTAGAAAAATAACATCAAAACATCAGCTAATCTGCATATCATCTCCTTGACTCATATTCTCTTCCATAGGCGCTTCTAAAGGATACAAAAGAAATGTGCAAATGTTCTTGCTCCTCTTAAATATTTCTTACCTCATACACAGGCAGGGGATCAATCACAGGTTACTGTCAGAGTCAGATAAGCCAGTTCCCATGCAAGAGCTTTGTAAGCAGCAAACCCCTTCAGAACTGTAAGGTGACGGCTCTAAGAAGCTGCTCAAAGTGAAGGACAGAGCTCTAACAAAAACACCCTGTGACCTACAAAACAGGCCAAGGAAACCTTAGCATGCTCAAGGCTTAACTCTTGTGACACTGGGGCTCGCACTTATAATAAAGTCATGAATAAACCCACAGCTTTGCAGGCATACAAAGATGTGTTTGCAAAATTCAAAGCTTCACAGAAATCAAAAGCATGGGCATAAGACATTTCAGAAATAATTCCTGTGCTTGGGTCTTACTTAAAACTCAACTGTGAATTTTAGTTGCAAAAAGATGTCACTATTGATTTTGTGTACACATACATTTTCTCTCTCTCTTCTCTCTCTCTCTCTCTCTCTCTCTCTCTCTCTCTCTCTCTCTCTCTCTCTCTCTCTCTCTCTCTCTCTCTCTCGTGCACCTGTTGCTATGCATTGTGCAGAGATCAGAGGCAGGTGTCAGATCTCCTGCTCTATCATTCTCTGTCCGCCTTAATTTTTTATATTTATTATTGCTATTTTTGAGACAAGGTTTCTTCCCCGAAACTGAATTTAGCCCTTGGGGCTTACATGTGCAGGAAGCCACATTCAGCTTTATGTTTAACCTAGGTGCTGGGGAGCTAATCTCTAGTCCTCATGTTTCTACAGCAAGTACATTCCCACTAAGCTGCCTCCCCAACCCTTACACATATACTCTTCATGAGATGCCACTTTCTTCCTCAAAATCATGGAAACAAATATTCAACTTGAAAGCAGACCTTTGTTTACATGAAACAATCCACAAACAGCAGCAGGGTCTAACACTGAAAGCAGAAGGGACTTCAGGCTTTGCTCAGTGGGTTAAGTGTTTCCCTGAGAAACTTAACTCCATTTGAGACAGTTGGCCCCTTACTGTGGCCATGATATCATGTACATTCGTAGGAGTTCAGCCTTTGGAACTGTGGGAAACACCACAAGCACAGAACACTATGATTGAAGAGACCCACCTCCTACAGTTACAGAAACATGAAGCTTGTACCAAGAAAAGTGCATATGATCTTAAATATTTCATTTACTGGGCCCTATTATGGGACTCTAAGAATTCACTTAAGGGTACAATTTCACTTTTCAAGTGAACAGGCTACAAATATAACACTTAAACCAGTTCAAATGTCAATTTTATTTTTAAGCAACATCCAAGTTGGCATAGTTTTATATAGTATTATATATGTTTTTATTTGCGTATTGACCCAACAGATTTTTTTCGCCATCACATATCTGTAAGCATCTATGTACTCTATTGAAAAGATCAGTTTGGATGTCCTAAATGCAAATACATGATGCAGCACCACATATCACTTCCCTTATCACGCTGGAGCAGACGGAGTAAGGTTTCATCTTGTTCGTTGGCGTGTTACAGTTCCACACATAATATACACAACTGTTTAGCAAAGGTGTTGGGGGAGGGGCACCTGTGTGGAAGACATGCTGCTCCTCGTTCTTTGTTTGTTTGTTTGTTTGTTTGTTTGTTTGTTTGTTTGTTTGTTTTAAAAGGAGCAACTCATACTATTAAACAGATATTCCTGGGCGTTTTTCCTAATAGTGTAACACTCTAAGTATTTTATTACATTCTACATGATATGTAAGCACTTCCAGAGCACTCTGTGTTTTAACATCTATTCTGAGCTGTTTTATGTGCTGATTCTGAGTGACAGAGTAATTTCAGTGTTAAAATCTCCTATCTTATCAAATAGCAGCTGGGTAAGCTAGCAGATAAACTTTTATCAGTTTTAAAAAAAAAAAAAAAAACAATTGGCAGTCAACATCCAACCAAAAGATAGCCCTGCATCATAATCCATGGAATTCCATCCCCAGTGATCAGAATTCACCAACCATGCTATACATAAAAACACAGCAGTGGTGTCTAGCTTCCCTGTTCTAATTGTTCAGAGGCTGAGGGTCAGGAAAAGTCTTCCAGGACAATATGACTGGAAGAAAACTTAACCCAGTTCCCCAGGGACGTCCCCAGAGGCAGATTTCTCCCCCATGTAAGCTTGGACAGTGTTTGTACACTTGCAGAGCTGAGGGAGCTGGAAAGCTGAACACTGGCCAGCAAGATGAGAGCCGCTTCGGGGGAAGGCATGGTGCGGCAGGGAGGAGAGCCTATGAGTGCCTGAGTCATTCTTATCATGGCTATCTGTCACCTTGAGGGCACGTAGGGAACAGATTCGTGACAGGG
This sequence comes from Phyllotis vaccarum, assembly GCA_033318265.1. Lineage (NCBI taxonomy): Eukaryota > Metazoa > Chordata > Mammalia > Rodentia > Cricetidae > Phyllotis > Phyllotis vaccarum. The sequence continues at coordinate 22,565,927 of JARWLC010000008.1, forward strand.
GAATGAGGAGTGGAGAGACAATACATGTCAGGTTGTATTTCCCAACATACCCTAAAATATCAAGTTACACAATTATTTGTCAATTTATATGGGAGTTAGTTTATTGTTGCATTGTCTAATGAAAAGGACTTTATTCAAAAATCTATATGTATTGGCACCCTGAAAACTTCATCATGCAAAACTACATTCCAAAAATGCATGCTCTATATCATAAAACATGTATGTTGTATTAATATGTTGTGGTATACGCACATATCCAAATCTTTTATGTTATGACAATTTAGCTCTGAATTACAAGTCATTTATTATCTTTAATGGCTATTAAACTTATGCTTAATTTTCTTGGACAAAATATCAAATAAAAAAACATTATTTTAAAAAATTCTTACATTTCAGTGAAATGGAACTTGAGCTTAGCAATCCAAGAAGAAATATTCTTTTGCCAATGTTGCTCTAAATATCCTTCTGTTGAAGCTTTTCACCTTAATCAAGCTCTGTACACCCTGAAACTAAAGATTTCTGGATTCTTTCATTCAGCAATACCCTAAGTTCATTGTGGACATATCTGCCTCTGTATCTCCTAAATGCCTTGATCTGGTTATTTTTCTCACTACCATGACCACCACCACCCTCATCTGAGTTGGAAGGCTACACAGCTTCCACCTGGACCCACCCCTTTCCATTCTCCCCTCACTGAGCTCATCTCATCTCATCACCACATTGCTCAAAACTCTTCAAAGCCTTGGAATAAAAATGAACAATCAGCCAAGACTGACATTTCTCAAACTGGGAATCTCTTCTATCTTTGCCAATCCCACTGGCCTTGTGTGGTGACTTCGCAATGCACACACACACACACACACACACACACACACACACACACACACACACACACACGTATTAAAGGTGCACAACATGGTATGATGATACACATATATATACAAATGGAACTCGCTCTGTAGACCAGGCTGGCTTCAAACTCACAGAGATCCGCTTGTCTCTGCCTCCTGAGTGCTGGGATTAAAGGTGTGTGCCGCCACTGCCTGGCTCCCAGGAAGATCTTTTGAAGTACTGTTGCCTTCCATTTTCCTGCCTCTCACTAACCCTCTTCTGTCCATTCAGCTTTCTTTCAGACATTTCCCTTTGCCGAGATCATATTTCCTGCCCGGTCATGGATGAACTAACTAACCAGTTAGGTCTAGCTCAAAGATCACCCCTTCTGGAAATTATGTAAAAGTGTAAACAAAAGCCATGTTGGTCTCTAGGCAGCTCAACTACTTAGCACACAGATACCACATTAAAAGTGTTCAAGAAACATTTGTATGGTGATATACTGTGTATCAAACAAAGATTGCCTAAAGATCAGAGGACAGAGCCAGCTACAGAGTTAGCCACAGTGATTAGGCTAACATCAGAGTTAGCCATAGAGCACACACCTTTAATCCCAGCACTTGGGATCCCAGGCCTCTGCTCCCAGTACTTGGAAAGCACACAGGCCTTTAATTCCAGCACTAGAGCAGAGAGTGAAATGTAAGGAGGTAGTAGACAGGAGTTCTCCTCTTTGCTTCCCTGCCCTTTCAGCTGAGGACTCGGAGGGATTCCGTCCAAGGTCCAAGGATTCATGAAGACAGGATCTTCCCCTTTTGGCCTGAGGATTCAGTAGTGTTGAGAAGCTTCTCTGTGGTTTGTTCCTCTGTCTCTCTGATCTTTCAGCTTTACCCCAATATGTGTCTCCGGATTTTTACTGTAAAACCAAATAGGATTCATGTAACCCATTGGTTATATATGCATTGGATGCTGTTTTCTAGAAGCATCCATCAGAGCATAGGCTGGTCTAAAACCTGGGCCACTCTCAACCTTGGTCAGAGAGGCTTCTTTTCCAGTGCAAGGCTGCCCAGCTGGTCTTGATGTGCTGACATCAAGAGACCAAGTGCTCAACCCTAGATGGGCCATGTACATGAACCCCAACACCAAGGCTCAGAGGCCACCACAGGAGAAGAGGCATAAAGAATGTAAGAGCTTGAGGACGCTGCAATGCACTGTCTGCTGAATGAGGCTGCTATTATTGTGAATGCTCAGCAGCTGTGTTTACTTCTCAATTTTCCACCACTCATCTATGATAATACTCAACAGACAAACCCACGCTTCCCAAGACAAAACTAAACAGTTTCCGAAACATAGAAGGCATTAAGAAGATGCCTTGAAAATATTCCACCTATCATTTGTTATTTCTGTTTAAATATGCTTCAGTCCCCTGTAAATTAATTACTCTTATTTTATTTTTAATAAGACAGTTCAACTGGCTTGCCGAGGACAAAGCACAGAGAAAGGGGTTTCTGTTTTACTGGGGTAGTTGTTGGATTTGGTGCATATTTTCAGTGGACTCTGTGGGGACAAAAAATCCACCTCAAGCATGAAAACATGAGCTTGGTCATTTCACAATCTTGCTGACAGAAATCTTGTTACTCAATGTGTGGGGATATTTTCAAATATAATAAAAACATTCAGAGATATCAGAGAGATCTACCCACAGTCAATCCAGGATCAGACAGAGGTAAATCACACCTTTAATCTCAGCACAGGGAGTATCCCAGGAATGGTGACTTACAAGCTTAATCCAATCTGAGTTTGAGGTCATCTTAGTTTACAGAAGGAGTTCCAGGCTCCCAGGCAGGCAGTGGTGGGGCCACGCCTTAACTGAGGGAAGAAAGTATTTAAGGCAGGCATAGAAAGACAGAGAGACAGAAGAAGCCAGGAGGAGCGAGGCTGAGGAAGCTGGAAGACAGCTGGGTGAGATCTGACTGTGGTGTTTCCTCTGATATCTCTGCCTTTCCCAGAGATCTGGCCCTGAGTTTCCTTTATTTGTGCAAAATCAATGTCTGGTGGGAAAAAAAAAGTGCTCTTCAGTTTCAACAAGCATGTTTTTACCTCATGACATTTTCTGAGAAAATCAACCTGAAGATTTCCCACACAAATTAAGGGTACCAGAAGTTATTTTGACAGAATAAAGTAACTTGTTTGTTTATTCAGAATTTATCAGATAACAATAGGCCCATAGACATTCACTTTTAGAAGCAATATTAGAATTTCCTAACTCATCTATAGAGAGTACAGTCAATGAACGATCTTCACCTAAAGCAACTGATAGAAGACTAGGTTTATAGGAAATTTAAAAAAGCATGATTTTAATGTCAAAATGATCCTCATATTCTAGATCAAAATATAATGTGTTTCTCTCAGCTCTTATGAGCAGAGGTTCTCTAAATTATACTTTTCTCTCAAACTAATATCAACCTCATTTTACAGAGGCAACTGTGAGTGGCCACAGACATGACTGGAATCATCTTACCTTGAGACATAAAGTAACCTGACTAGGAGAGAAGCTGTAGACTGGGTGCTGCAGACCTTTGCTAGATGAGGAAGAAATGCGTAGGGCTGATAAAACCACTCTGGGGGGGGGGGGGGCAGCCTGAGTAGAGCCTATGTGCCCAAGCAGAGGACTACAGAATACTCTGTAACATTGGCCTGAATGGTGTGAGGTCCAAGATAATGGGCAAAATCAAAACAAAGGCGTCTGATTCATAAGAACCCCAAGTTCCTTGGCCTTGGCAATCTAGACTTTAGTCTTAGAAGATGAAGTCTTTTTTTAAGAAAATTGTTTATATTATGTATAATACCTGGTGTACATGGAGGCCGGAAGACAGCATCAGCTCCTCTGGGACTAGAGTTATAAATGGCTGTGAACCGCCATATGGGTGCCAGGAATTGAATGTGGGTCCTCTGGAAGAACAGCCATGGCTCTTTACTTCTGAGTCATTTCTCCAGCCCAGTGATGAATATTTTAAGCAGAGATGCCATCATTTACTTAAATAGTTCTTTATTCCAGGAAGCCAGACAATTAGATGTGCAATGCCACCCCATCAAAATTCCAATGAAGTCTTCCAGGGGAAAAGAGAAAACAATTTCAAAATTCAAATAAGCACATAAAAGACTCAAATGTCCAGAGCTATATTCATCAAAAAGAATAAAGCTGAGATATCACACTGCCAAAGCCAAGTAACAAATAGCATGTCACAGCACAAAGGCAGACACAGAGACAGATGGCTCTGAGCAGAATTCCCAGAGTCAATCATGAAACTGTCAAACGAATTCTTTGAGGATTTTTATTAGCAAATATCAGGTGTGTATAATGGACTTTGCTATGAAATGTTCATACTTGCATTGCTGCTTTTGCTCATACGCATACGCCCACCTCATGCTACCTTATCTTCCCACTTCTACAGATCCTCTTCTTCTCCCCCAAATAATCCTTGTATTTTTGTTAAATATAGATTTGGCACATGACAGAAACATGAAATATCTGCTTTCTAGCGTGACTCACTTCACTTGGCATGCCGACCTCCAATACCACCCATTTGCCTGCAAACAGCATAATTCTGTCTCAGAAGACCAGCACAAAGGACGCCATGTATCATTGGCCATCTAGAAATAAATTCCTGGTACTTAATGCAGCGCCTGGGAGACGATAGGTACACTATGTACATGTGAGATGGAATGATGTTTAGAAATATTGCATTAGGTTGATCCATCATTTACATGCCACTTAAAAACTCACAAGAAAGTGAAAACTCACAGGACAGTTCACTGAGAGTGCCCATGCATATCATGCATATCGTGTACAATTCCCCAAATCAATCCATCAATCAACTTTTGGGGCGGGTCAGAGGGCAAGATTGGCTAAAGTCCAGTGAGAACTATTTAGTCTGTCATTTGGCATATTTTCCAATAAAAGCTTATGCTGATTGAATTTTTCATCTTGGTACCAATTAGGCTGTCATATATGTACAGCTCTAGTGTATGAGTCACACAAAATTATAAAAATCTGGGAACAATCATGATGTTTTAATCACTACAGTAGATGACTGTAGAGCACCCTACAGCAAGGGCTAGCCAAACTAACCATATTAGCAAGTACCTACTGATTGAACATCATTGGGCAGAATGTCTTGCCCAGCAGGGGAACAACACTGTCTAAGAGCTGAACTCAAAACATGAGAATATGAATACGCAGGGAAAGTTTGTTTGGAGTGAGACAAAAACTCAATATATGCTATTAGATTTTGCAATGGCTGTGTTGCAATTTAAAAAAAAAAAATGTAATTTTAATTGAAGAGGAAGATAATTACAGCTTAAAGCCAACTACTTAATCAACGCTGCAATCAGAGATGTCTGAATGACAAACCTTGGCCCCACACCCAAGAAAAAAGGGTGAACCCAGAAAGTGAGCAAAGTAAATTCCCATTACAAAAGTGTTCAAGACACGTGAGCCACCCTGGAACCATGCCCTGAAAAGGAGAAGGGGATGCATTTATCTTCCTAATGATCATTACATTTAAATAATTTCCACAGGTTTAGATAAGAAAATGAGAAAGTCTGTTTTGAATTGTATCTCAAAAGGATGCAATGTTACTCTAGAGATAAACACAATGGAAAAAACAAAACAAAAAAAATGGCACTCATTTCTCCAGACACTATTCCTTGAGATAATACCACAAACAGAAAGAAAAATAAAAACAGATTAAAACTACAGATTTACACGTGATTCAGGTAAAATCAACTCCCATGATGCTGTAGGTGGAAGGTATGTCATCTGAGGAGCAGGTGAATGAGCTGTTGGAACAGACTTTACCAGACGAAAGGCTCTCCAGCCAAATAGCTATATCTGTCTAGTAGATTTTCAAGCCAAAATATTTTTTAAATTAAAAAAGGGATTTTTAATAGTTTGTAGCATCTTAAGTAACATATGTAAGTCAGGAAAGTTTCCCTTCACCAGAAATATTCAAGTTGACTCTGCAGATATTTAATAAGGGTATCCTCTTAGAGTTGAATATTTAACAAGACCCCAAAAAAGGAGGAGGGGAGGAAAGAAGAGGGGGAAGAAGACATTTGAGAACACTACACTACTATGGTATTCGGTTATTCTTTTTAATGTATTTTTTAAGGTTTTAAAGAGATGTGTTCATTTTTAATTGTGTGTATGTGAGTGTAGAACTGTCTCCCCCTCCCCCGCCTCCACAGTCCCATCTGAGGTGCCATCTGTATCAAGAGGTTTCTGGCCCAGACTAGCCCCACAGTTTGGTCCCACCTGCCGTCACTTCTCTGGACCACCAATCCCAAAGTCCCAAAGAAACACACAGACACTTATATTAACTTCACGCTGTTTGGCCTACAGCTCAGGCACATTGCTAGCTAGCTCCTTCATCTTAATTCAACCCATTTCCATTAATCTGCCCTGCCACATGGTCTGTGGCTCACCTGTACTCCTGACATGTTGTTTCTTTGAGCATCTGGCTCGATCTATGTCTGACTCACCCTCCTTCTCCTACCTATGGCTATGTCCCAAGGGTCAAAACAGCTCCTTTATTTGAAGATTGATATTCACAGCATACAGAAAGACATTCCCACATCAGTATCTAATTCTTTTGTGTTATCTGAATTGTTGATCTCAAATTTAAGAATTAGATACTGGGCTGGATAGCATTTCTTTTGCAGGTAAATGAGGTTGCATCATTTAGCAGAGTCGCCATAAAGAGACACAGTTGCAACTTGAGGCATGGTGACAGCCTCTAAGGTCTTTGCAAACTCTGTTACCATGGCATTGAATCTATTGGTGGTCATGTCTCTCTGTACACACTAGTATTCTTTTTGTTAAAATATCCAGAGCTTTCTCCATGTCCTTGAACTCAAAAGAAAGATCATGTCTTAAGTCCTTTCTGGCTGGATCTGAACTGTCCATGAACACAAAGTCGCTGACAAACAATCTAAGCTAGAAAGAGAGGACAGTTTTAGCTCACCCAGATCAAATCTGGAAAACCAGTTGTGATTTCCTTGATTAATATTATTAAGAACAATCCAGAAGCAGAGCTAGGTTCATCAGGAAGCTGGGTTACATTATCAACTAGTAATGTCTGCTCTGAGTACAGAGTACAGTATCAAGGAGGCTTCGAGTGGGTTCTGTGGCCCGTGTGTATAATCCCAGCACTCGGAGACTGATGAGGAGGAAGAAGGGTCTGAGATCAGCCTGGGCGTATAGTGAGGCTGTCTCAGAAGAAATGGAGGGTGAAAGGAAAGAAAATAAGGGAGGGAGACACTGGAGAATGTTCTGCATTTGTTAGCTCTGATCTACAAAGTCCCTGCAACTATTTTTCATTATCAGTTCCTGAATGCATGCAGGAAATAAATTGCCTTGCCAACTAACTAGTTGAAGTAATGCTTACTAATGCTAATCCTGAACCCCCAATGGAAATAAGGGGAATACAAGATTAAGCAAACAGAGGGCTATCACAGACTAGATCAAGACAGTTTTCTCAAGATGCAAATTAGAATCACTTGGGAAAATTTGTCATGGTCTATAATCTGTCCCTTAGCTTTTCGGGTCCATAAATTGAGCATTGCCACTCCTAGAGGTCACCTGACGTTTGAGGCCAAGCTATGACAACTACATGCACATTAACACTGATGTACAAGGCAGTAGTTTCTCTTAACAAAGAGAACTCTGTTTTCCCAGTCACCCAAGAACACTTCGCTGAGAACTCAGTTTCTCAACATTCGCCACAGTTGGGAATTTTTCTCTTTGTTTTTAAACTTTTTATTATTTATTTTTTATTTTGTTTTTACATCCCTACAAAGTTCCCTTCCTTCTCCTCTTCCCAGTTCTTCCCCTCCCCTCCCCTCCCTACCCTTCCCCCATTCTCCTCCACAGTTGATTTTTCTAAAATACAGTGTTTATTAAATGACACCACATGTCTGGTTTTTTATGAATTCCCTATGAAACAGTTTAGAATATGCATCCAAAATTGTGTTTTATTGGTGTTCCAAGGATACAAAGAGACGTCAATTGCCATCCTATCCTTACGGGAAGCCATGCCTTCTCGAGTTTGGAAGCTATAGGACAAGATACTCATCATGACATGGGATGGGTAGGTACAGGCCAGTATTCGCAAACCCTCACCAAGGGCTCCCCGTCGATATTCTTTCTAATGGTCTTCACTTTCCAGACTCCTGCCAGGGCTATCTCACTTCTGGGATCCCCAAGCTCTTCCTTCCTTTGTTTCCTGGGAGGAAACATTTCCTAAATACCTTTAAAGACACCAACATCAGCCTGTTTCCCTTTGCCAATGTATCCTATCCATTCTTGAACCGATGACACCGCTTTTCCTTCTTGGCATTCCTTTGTTGTGTGCACTCACTTGACTGTTCCAGCAACACAAGATATAAGTGACTTCATTTTCTCTCCACCCTTCCCTAATGATAAATAATCTGGCTTCTGTGTCCTAAATTACCTAGAAAACTGTTGTTCCAGAATCTCCAAGGTTCTTGTGACAATAACGTAAGTGTTTTTCTCCTAACCCTCCTTCTCCATGGTCCCTCTCTGCAGAATGTGAAACTCACAACCTCAAATAACTTCTGTCAGGACACTGCCAGATGAATAACCATGCCTCCATCCACACTGATTTCCTGAGCTTTCTCAGACGTCCAGACCATTCCTTATTCATTTCTTTTACTGGATGTTCTACCTCTGAGCCAAGCCCAACTTTGAGGGTTTCCTCCTGATTCAGTCTTCACCTTAAGTCTGAGTGTTCCAAAGGCTTCCTCTGCTGCCTCAGTGTGGATCAACTTAGCCTTCAGCTGTCTCCTAAATTCACATCAGTCTTAGTGTTCCTTCTACTTTGCATATGTAATCAATCAGATTAATTGATCTATAAATTATGAGGACTGAGTGTTGTTTTAGTTAATACCTTTGGAGTGACTCACTCCCTAGTGACAGAAGACAATAGTAACTTACAGAATTTTTCCATAACAGCCTAATTAAAATACAAGTTTGAATCTTTCATATTGTTAGCCAGACTGTCTCCTGAAAATTCTCTTCTCCCTTGCTATCTTTTAACTTCTGTCTCCTGGCTCTCTCTCTCTCTCTCTCTCTCTCTCTCTCTCTCTCTCTCTCTCTCTCTCTCTCTCTCTCTCTGTCTCTCTCTCTCTCTCTCTCTGTCTCTCTCTCTGTCTCTCTGTCTCTGTCTCTGTCTCTGTCTCTCTCTCTCTCTCTCTCTCTCTCTCTCTCTCTCTCTCTGTCTGACTTGTTTACATGTTACATGCTGTGGCATCCTTGGTCCTTTCTCTCTTTCTTCCCAGATGAATCTTACACACTCCATGCTTTGCCTTTACCAATAACTTCCAAGCACAACCACATACAATTTCCTGACACACACTGCTGTGAGATAGCTAGACTCAGGTGTTCACTGGATGCCTTGTCTCCAATCTCCCTATCCCAAATTCACTGTCTTTCCTACAAAACCTGCCCATCCTTTGTATTCATATAAATTAATGATATTTCTCAAGCCCAAGCCTAGAAACTTATTGTCGTCTTCGATTCCCTCACCACCCACTTGTAACCAGCCACTGTCAAATGCCACCATTTAGTTCCTCTTCCCTTATTTCCCACACCACTGCTACTTCTTGGTATCTTTTCCCCACCTCACATCCTTGAGAAGTCTAGTTTGCCTTCCTACCTCCAGTTCCCCTAAAATCCTTCTCAATGTTAAGGCCATGCACGTCTCCTATTTGACGCCTCTCATTTGTCTACATGGCTCTGGAACCAAGTCCAAACTTCTTAAAATGGCCTGAAAGGAACTTCCCACAGTGGCCCCAACCTATTTTCAGGCTTATCTCTTGGTACATGCACATCAACTTTACGCCAAGCCAAAGTTCTCAGTTCTTTATCCTGTGCTTTCCCAACTCCTCTGTACACTGAGGTCTCCTTTTCCAGTGTATTGTTTATACGATTGAAGGAGCAGTTCATGGCTTCCCCCTAAGTCCTGCAGAAACTAGGTTCCATTTGCCTATAACTCATGTGTTCTCTACAAATCTGTATCAGGAAACTCTCATCAAGTTGGCATTTCTTTGTGTCTCATTGCCTGTGCTATCCTCCAAAGAGCTGGCTTCCTTAAGGATGAGGACTGTGTCTCACTCATTCATCTGGCATCTACGGAGTCAAGTACCATTCCTACCATAACACAGGTAGAGAAGAGAGAATAACTATTATTCAAAAATAAGGAAGTCAGAGCCAACTCCTGTCTTTGCCCTTTGGGACAAGGGGCTGGAGACAACAAAATGCTTTCCTTACACTTCTTGTAGCAAATCAAGTAGTATTAATAATTGAAATAATACAGAAAAAAAAATCTCTCAAGTTTTCGCCCTCACAGTGCCCAATCAGATCAAAGGGTGCATCTTTTATAAACGGTGAATCCCTCTGCATCCTTAGCCTCCTCTCCCATCTGTAAATCACACCTTAGTCTGAATTAGGCTAACCAGATGATAATCCACCTACAGGGAAGGGGAAGCTGGCCAGGGAAGACAAACTGAATTGGAATGTGGCTTTGGGATGTTGATCTGAGAACACAAGAGTCATTGCTGATGGGGGGGGGGGGGGGTCCTGTAGAAAGAAGAAGTCAGCAAAGCAAATATCTAAGATCAATAATGGAAACTCAGGTAGATGCTGGCTCCTTTCCTCCACAGAGCAGGGCAGAGCAGGGAACACCCTCTCTCACACACACTCAGCACAGCCCCACCTCTCCACTGGGGCTTGGCTCTGCAAGGGAAGAGCTGATTGTCTCTGTTACTTAACTCCTGCTAACTCCTGTAACCTCACAGTGGTTTCCACCCTCTGCCCCCATTATCTTTCCTTCCATCTGGTAAGGCAGTGCAGAAAGGAGAGCGAGCTGGTTTCTATAGATCCCAAGACATCAGCCACAGAGGCAATTCTTTCTCAACCTACCTGTATCCCACTTTACCTGCACTAAAGAGCTGGCTTTCCGAGGGAAGGAAGGAACCTAGGCTTCCAAAGAACAAACACCAAACAGCCATGCATCCACACTGTTTCTGCCTTGTGAGCCCTGTACCGCACACCTTCAAGAAACTCAAGCCAAGCTGTGAAGATGTGCTCTCACCAACACCAAGAGTGGAAGTCAGCATACCTCACTGCAGCCATTTCAGACTTCCCTAGCCTGCAGAAGGTCAGACATGTTGTTGGTCCTGCCCATCCCAGTACCATGGCAACAGGGAATTATTATTGTTTTTGTGAATTCACTATTAGGTCTGGGGCAGGGGCTAATGTATCCTACCCACTTCTCCCACATCTTCTGAGTCCCAAGTTAACATAATTCCTTTGTCCCTCCCCAACCCATGCCCTGCTGGTGGAAATCAGAGACATAAGCAGTATTGTGGACTACTCATCAGTCATGAAGTGAGGAACCTCCTGCTGCCTCTAAGACCTAGAAAAAAAGACTCTTACTCTATCTGGTAAACCTTAACTCCACCTGGGGCCCTCACTGTGCTGTCTAGCTATGATGTCTGTGTTTGCCTGGCATTAACAGGCCTTCTAATAAACCTCTTATCCAGAAGGACAAGCATCCCAGTGTTCCCCTGGGACCCCCAAACCTTTCATATTTTCTTTTTCTGTGTTTTGGGGAGCTCACCAGAGATGACCAATCAGACACAGTGCACAGCCAATTGAAAGTCTTTCTTCCAGCCTGCTGGGATCACAACCTAAGTTTGGGAACGTAGGTGTGATCCCAAATGTCCAAAACACGGGGAGGGGGTTAAAGGCAGAGATCTCATTGAGGCATCTTGCAGAGCAGCTGCAGAGGGGGTTTTTGGGAGTAAGCAGTTAAAACAAATAGTTTTAATAGAAGCCAAGGTGAGCCGCTGGCCCACTGGAGGGGGTTCCACACAAACAGGCAGCTTTCACAAAAGCTCAGTTAGTTAGGGCTTCCTGGCCTTTGGTCCCAAAGGAGAGCTGGGTAGCTTCCCATCAAGAAAACCAACTTCTACGTAAAGATGAAATGGACTCAGCAAGAAGGCAAGATGGAGGAACTTTTGCTCCATCACACCTGTGGACACAGTGGTGTACCTAAAGTACTTTTCAAACCAACTGGAATTATAAACATGAAGGGCATCCAAGAAGGGGTTAACAAAAGCACAATTTACAAGGTGGAGGTATGGTGTAGTGGGGCTGCCACTGGTGGTTATTAGGATCTCTATACCCAAAAGGACAAAAGAGGGTAATTTAGAAAGAGATCGTCACATAAATATGGACTTCTTGGGAAGAGGGGTGTGTACACGTGCATGTGTGCAAGCCTGCATGCATGAGTGCATGTGTTCGTGTGTGTGTGTGTGTGTGTGTGTGTGTGTGTGTGTGTGTGTGTGTGTGTGTGTGTGTGTGTGCAGGCCACATGACAACCTTGGGTGTTATGATTACAGGTCCTCAGGAGCCATCTATTCTTTAGTCTCTCCCTACACCAAAAGGCTGTCTTTCTTTGTGAGTCAGGGTCTCTCATTGGCACAGAGCTAGCAAATTAGGCTAGGCTAGCTAGCCAGAGAGCTCCAAGTATCTACTTGTGCCTCCCCTGAGTGCGACTTAAAAAGGTGTGACACCGTACTTGGCTTTTTCTTAACATGGTTCCGGGGACTCAACTCTGGTCTTCACGCTTGTGTGATGATCACTTACAGACAGCTAGATCTCATGTCTTGGGGGCACAGCTTTCAGTCACAGGATATAGCCAAGGCACATGCATGTTTCTCCTCTACAGAAATGTATACACCAGCACTAAAAAGACAATTGTCCTGAGCATGTCTTCCAATTCTCATCATCTCTTTTGAAGCCCTGACATAAGCTGAATCTTGGCTGTCTTTCCCTGTATCTCTTCCCTCATCCTTCGGAGGGTTGACAGTGCATGCAGCTTCTACCCTGTGTTTTGTTGACTCATGTGACAAAATCATGGTTCTTAGGACCACAGCAGACCGAAATGGCAGAGCAATCCCCTGCCTGCAGGAATGGGCTGCCTCAGACTGAGATAGAGTGAGGAGGCATTTTGGATACTTGAGGTACAGTGGGATACCAGAAAGGGGAAAAATAAATCTGAAGAAGAGACAAATTCCTGGCCTTCAGAAGGGATACCTGGGGATGGCTCGGAGTACTGGCCCATGGAGCCTGATGCTATCCGTGTTGAGTAGGAGGGGCAAATGTATGAAATGTATGCCTTCTTTACCTAATCCACCACTTATATTCTGTTGGTGATGGGTTTATTTTTTATTTGGATGTAAGTGTGTGTGTGCTCATGTGTGTGTGTACATATATACAGGAGTGTGCAAATAGACACATGTACGTGAGGGTGTCTTCTTCAACCATTTTTTTTTTACAAGGTTACATTGAACCTTGGGATTTTCTAGTCACCACTCCCTCTCAGCTTGGATTAATGCCATGTGCCACCAGGCCCTGGTTTTTATGCCCTGCCGGGAACCCAAACTCGGATCTTCATCCTTGCACGGCAAGCACCTTTCTGACTGAGTATCCTCCTCAGTCACTCATACGTGTTCTCAAAAGACGGAATCACACACCTTTTAAGTGTGCAGAGTGTGATTTCAGCAAACTCCTCCCCAACACCTCCCTCTCCTCAGCAAGATCTAAAATTCCTGCTGCAGAGAACAGTCTTTCCTTTCAAAGTAAAAGAATTAAAACAAACAAGCCTGAAACACGAAGGCTGACTTTTTTTTTTATAAGAAGTTTATTCCAAATTGTTTTAATTGGAATATATTACTTGGAAGCAAATTAATGAAAGTGACTTTGAGGTTACAGTTCCAGGGTTCATTTTTATCATCCATGGATGTTGTGTCCTTAACCGAATACAGTGAATAGGCAGTGTTTGATCAGAGATGATGCATCATCCCTTAGACGAACGGGACTTACAGCACAGGGAAGCCCACAATGCCCAATGAGGTGCAGAGACGACGTCACTGCCCAAAGGCAGCCTGATCCATTTTAAGTGCACACCTAGATACTAGTTTTAAGTACACATGGAGACCTTAGAATCAGTGTGTACTAAGGTGTGGGCCTAGGAAGACCAGGGGTGAGGAAGCATGAAGAGAAGAATAAAGGACCAGAACCCAGAACAGCACCATAAACTGCACTTCAAATATCAGCTAAGACAAAGGCATGCTCTTCCACCCGCTCACCTTAACATCGCTTGGTTCAGTTATGTGTAACAAGTGTCATCCTCTCCTAAAAACAGGCTGTGACGATAAAAAGGTCCCATCTTCACCACAGTAATTTTCACTTCCGAGAGAGACACTGAAAGCACAAAGCTAAGTTAATTCAGGGTCTGACAATGAAAGGTTGGGTTTAAAACTGTCCAGTCTCTGGCCAGGCTTGGTGTGCATTCCAGCAGGACCCCTCATTCATCACTTGTGTTATGCCCCCAGCTTCTGTTTCCCCTCTGTGAGCAGAGACTAATAGTTTCTGACTCCCAGGTTGTTAGGTAGGTTGCATGAGAAAATGTACAGTGTCTAGCAGAGTGATAGAAGCTGTTGCTTGTCTGAAACTCATCCACCCTCACAGAGCTGGGGATCCAGTCTGGGGCCTAGAGCAGGGCTGTTCTTATGCTTCATGGTCTCCAAATGATAAACTAGCCAACAGGCTGTAGGATCTTCATTTGTAATAAAGCCCAACATCTTACATAATTCTGTAAGCATCTTCTTGTTTATCTCAACCAGAAAACACCTCTATTTGCAGTAAGCTGCAGTGAATACAAAGGCTCAGGGCTGTTCAAGGCTTGGAGAATTAGCAACGGTTGAATGCTCAGTCCTAAATAAGACATTTATACCACTACCACCCCCAGAAGGCTCGGGAGACACCATGGAAGAAGGGGGTAGGGTGTATGTAAAAGCCAAATGACTGAAAAAATGGCTGTGAAGTGTCGTCTTCCAGGCATGACACAGTCATCACAAACATAAACACAGAGCAACTGCTGTTACATGCACTGGGCATGCCAAAACTGACCCTGTCAACGGTCAGTCATGGGGAGGGAAGGGGCCTAGGAGAGCTGGGGTCACCTTCACTTGTGAGCCAAGCATTAATCTCCAAAAATAGATCCAAACCCATAGCCACACAGAGGGCCCTGATTGAACTCAGTCAGAAAACAAAACAATGTAGGAACTGGATTGGGCTGGAGGAGGGGGTTGGTGTGTGGCAAAGATGGAAGGTTGTTAAAGGAGGGCGGGAGATAACAGTGATTGAAATGGACTCTATACATGTATGAAACTGTCAATGAATAAATTTAATTATCTTTTTTGAAAGAAAAGAAAAACTAGAAAATTCTACTTAGCCCCACCTTTTTTTAACCAAAATAAATGTATAGAAGCTGAGGAATTCCAAGCCATGAGATGCCTTCCATGGCCTGGTTTGCTAGCACATTAAGTCAGGTTTGCACCCAGTATTGCACTACATTCCCCAAGACTTAAGAGTTAAAACCTGAAGAAAAGGGATTAAGCCTTAATGGGAGCTAGCAGCTTCTGGGAAAACCCGGCAGTATAAAAGGATTAACACTGCAATTATTCACGGTGTCTAATTGCATAGATCTAATGACTGTACTGGGGCTGAGCACAATTCTGACGAAGACTTGAGGACTTCCAGAAACCCAAACAGAAGAAGGCCTCAGAAAGTGAGGGCAGAGCTGAGGAGCACGGGAGACCTGCAAATCAGACTCTCCCTGACAGCACCACTCACCCACACTTTTTTCTCTCTAAATTACTATGGTTCCCCCCCACCACCACAACGCTATTTCACGACGCTACTTTTTCTAGTAGCAAGAGTAAAGAACATTCATCTAGTTTGAAAAGATAAAATAAAATCTCTATGTACTCATTAACTTTCTAAGCCACAATGATGGAAGATGCAGTTTTAAGTCATTTCCAGAGAGTTTGAAGAGTTGCTTGGAAAATAAATTCGATGAAATTCCAGCAAAGCCCTTTATGGAAGACTTCTGAGCAAAATTCATAGAGTTGCCATCAAGATTTGATGAGACAGAAATGCAGTGCTTAGCATAGGACCTGGGACTCAGAAACTCTCAAGCTTTACAGATCTGGTCTGGGATTGGCTTTCCAAATAGGATCTGTATGTGTTGAGTGGGTTTAATTCAAGAAATTAAATAGTCTTGGTATGTGATCAGTCTCCAAGCCTGTAGAGCCAGAATGGTCATGGTCAATTTCCCTGACACACAACATTACATCTAAATACTTATTTTAATCTAATCCCCTGCTCGCTTACCTACTTGGGAAAATACATGACTCAGAAAAAGAACTACATTTGTTAAGAAACTAGTCATTTGTTTTTCTTAAGTCAGGCATCTAAGAATTTTTTGAATAATAACATTAAGAGATTAATTTTATTCCATATGATTTCCCTTCAATTTATACTTTATGTACTTAATCAAAATAGCTAGAGAAGGGAATTATTACTGTGTAGTTTAACCTCTATGTCCCATTTCTAAGCCAAAATCTTCACCATTTAGATGTGCACAAACTTCATAAGTGGGGGGTGTTCAGTAATACTGCAATTCACACCCAGCCATTCTTTAAACTATCAACATGGATGGACAATGAATTTCCCTAAATCTTTACACGTATAAAACAGCTGATACATTTTAATGCTGCTCATCTTCAGTTTTAAGACTGGAGTTCGTGCAGGTTGGTTTATTTGGCTCTTCCAGCTTTTCTATTTCCTTAGGAAAACCAAAATGGGTATTACACTTCTACCTTCTGTTCTTCATCACCGTTAGCCCTCCAAAGGCAGCTTATTCCTAGCAGGCAACTGTCTTTCATAGAACGGTGTTAGTTTGACCAAGAGAAAAATCCTGTGAAATGCATGAGAATCTATAGGCTAAATCACGTCCTATTTAATTCTTCATTCCTACATACTCACAGGGGTACTTAAGAGAAGGCCAACCAGGGAGTGCCCTAAATTCAATTTCACAGTACGGCTACTTACCTTAGTAGCTTACAGTATCAAGACCATCTCAGCAGATTAGACACATGGCTTGACCAAAGAGGGGAAATGCAGGTGTAGGTCCACCGACTCTCAGAAACACATCACCCACAGGTATCCTACGAATGCAATGTCAAATCTTGGATTTCGTATTCTTACAAAACATTTTCACAGCCACAGGTGTCATAATTGTTTACCAAGCAAAATCAACTTTTGACTAGCCTTTCCGCTTTCAACTTGCAAGAGTGTCAACATGTCTGGGACAAATGTTGGGAGAACAAAAGTGAAGAAAAAAGTGGGGGGAGGCACGCAAAACTTCAGAGAACAATGGGTTTCTATGAAGTGTGCCAAGAATCTAAGGAAGTCCAATGCACAATCTCCTCAGGAAAAGTCATGAGGAGGCCTGCATGCAAAATTACATAAGGCAATGCAACATAAGAACTAAGAGAGAACTAGCCTGATAGTGAAAAATCTCTCATGAACCAAATAGCATCTCGGTCACAGTCTGAGATAATCTGAACGGTGCAAAGCCATTCAAGGAAGAATGACTGCTATTCTGACCCAGAGCAACAAGCAAGGGCCTTAGGATGGAAACATGCACAGTGTTTTGGCTGAAAGTGAAAAGGAAGGCATTCTTGTAGTTAAGTCATATTTTAGGAAATACTAAAATTTTTTCATTGGCTTATACATTACTTGTATTTTAAGATTTAGTATCATTTGGCTCCATATTTTAAGGGATAATAACCTGAAACACTAAAAAACTGAGTGCTTGCCCAAGGCCACATAATAACCTTATGAGAACTAGGCTCTCCTTCCAGCCTGCCTCCCTCACCGCAGGGGGCATGGGGTTGGCTGGACAGGGGAGAGCCAGGTTATGGAAAAGACTTAATCCATCACAGAAGCTGGAGCATGCTCATGAGGTGATGACAATGCTGCTACCATAGCATTAATCATGCCACAATGAACAGACTAGATCTCAATCAACGCAATGAAGAGGCAAAAAAAAAAAAAAAAAAAAAAAAAAAAAAAAAAAAAAAACAAAAAAAAAAAACTAAGCCAAGTTTAGAACATTGGCAGAGAGGTGAGTTGTTGGGTGTTAGAAAATGGATGAGTTTTTAAAAAACAAAGGAAGCAAGCGTCACTCATAGAAAAATGGATGGCAAGTTTATTATAAAGTGAGCAGGCTCAAAGTCCCTTCTTCTCTCCTCTCCAGCCATTTTTTACTTTCTAATACAATCTTTTTCTTTCAGTGTGCGTGTGTGTGTGTGTGTGTGTGTGTGTGTGTGTGTGTGTGTGTGTGTGTGTGTCTGTGTGTGTCTGTGTGTGTGTGTGTGTCTGTGTCTGTGTGTGTGTCTGTGTGTGTGTGTGTGTGTCTGTGTGTGTCTGTGTGTGTCTGTGTGTGTGTGTGTGTCTGTGTCTGTGTGTGTGTCTGTGTGTGTGTGTGTGTGTGTGTGTGTGTGTGTGTGTGTGTGTGTGTGTGTGTGTACATGCCCGTGAAAAGCAAAGGTCAAAGTCAGGTGTCCTCCACACTGTCCATCTTATCTTTGAGACAGGGTTTCTCACTGAACCTAGAGTTTACAACTGGCTGGTCAGCTTAGCCTTAGGGACCCTCCTCCCTGTCTCTTAGCACTGAAGGGATCATCAGGCTCTGCTTTTTCACACAGATTCTGAAGGACTGACTCAGCAAGTATAAGCACTAACCACTTCCCATTCCCTGTTCTCTCATATTTTGCAGTCCTAAGGGGGTTAGGCTGTAAGAAACAGAAATCAGTGATAAAAACAAAAATATTTGCCAAGCTCTTTCTCTATGCATGCCATCCAATATCCTAATGCTTGCTTTTTATTAACTCACCAGGCTTCCAAGGTAACTCCACAGAATAAGCAAAATTATTATTCCTACTTTAGAGAGAGGAAACAAGAACCAAGCAACACGTTAACAGTGAGCCTGACTTGGAATCCAAGCAGTCTGACTCGAGAGCCTACCCACTGAATCTTCACTACCCTCCACAGCTACCAGGAAGTTCCCATCTCATTACAAAGATATTGGGGCAGAGGTGATTAAAATTATTTTTAGATTTAATATTATTGAATCTTTCCCCATGAATAGGCATGGACCTTATCAATACTTTGTCATAATTACTGAGCTGTACAACTCTCTCACAGGACTCTTGGGATCCTATCCTGCATTCCCTTAGCACTCTGTCCATATCCTCAACTGTAGCCTAGATTGCTCTGTCACTCCCCTTGATTCATGGGTATATTTGTTTGCCTCTCCAGAGACAGTCTATACCCTTGAGGATCAGGAATTATATCAGAAGGCTACTATACCACAGGTGCTCAATTAAACCTGTTGAAGAAATAAATTAAGGAATATGAATATGAATGACATGTTCCAGCCAAACTGGTCCCCTTCGAGTCTCCACCTACTTGGTATTTTTCAGTCCTCACTTCCCAGAACCATTCTCTCTCTGCCGGCACATACACTATAAAATTCCAACCCATCCTTCATAGGACTCAGCTTAATTCCACCTCAGCTCAGTGGCCTCAACAATCTTATGATGTCAGGTCAATGTCGTGGAAACTGTCATCTCTGTCACTATATCTTTGATTCAAAACCAGACTCTGGTACACCTAGCTATGCCCCTCTGGGGTAACTCCTTTACATTTCCAAGGTTTAGTGTGTTCCCGCTATAAATGTAGGCAAATAATGTGTATCTTGGAGAACTGGGGGAAGATGGGAAGTAAACCATCCAAACAACACATACACAAGAACAAAGTGGGCTCCTCCCAGCCCCCACACCTCTTTACCATTCACATCGCACTTAAATGACAGTACTTAGCATGTCCTTTCAATCAGATTTCAATGGCTGGAGAGACCTTTAAGGATGAGAACTGAATCTCATGGACATTTTGAACATCTCCACATGCCTTCCACAAAAATACAGCAGAGAGGGATTATGGAATGGAATATTATGAGGTGGATTATGGAATCCCACGAGAGTGATAACAAGACTAGAATCAGACGTTTTCATGCAGCGTTGCTGTAGAATTATCACATGGTACCTCTGATTTCAATCATGCCAAAGACGCGATTCAACCAGGAAGCGCAATCAAAGACACGGGTTTGCTTTTGTAGGAAGGTGGTTCTCTCTCCAGAGCATCCTTTAAATCAATCTTAAACTGGATTGGGAATTTTAGGTTTTTCACTGGCACAGAAAACTAAAAGCTAACACTAAAGCAAAGCTAGGAAAATCAAAACCCCAATCCGTGGTGATTATCATTAAAATCAAAAACTCTTTGCTTTTTCCACAGCCAGGCTTCACCTCTCTGAACCTGCTTTTGCTGTATGTTATCTTCACAGGAATCGATTCCCATGCTGAGGGCTCTTTTGTTTCTTCCACCTGCCGCCCTACTTGCAGGTGCTGACAAGTCAGGGGAGCTGCAATCTGTTGGCAACTCTGCATTAATGCCCTCAACCACATGCCCTTTCCCTGCAGAAACTATTTCTGTAGTTCTTGTTCTGTGGGATGTGCAGCTACAAATTTAATTCGAAAAAGCAATTACCAATGGAATTGTGCCAAGTTCCTGTGCTTTCAATATTTTCCTGCTTCCCATTTTCTTTTAGTTTTGCTTTTTCCCACAGGGCGAAGCACAAGATGAGAACCAGAGTCTTTAACAGCAAATTCACCACAGCAGAGATAACAGAAAAGGGAAAATCCAAGTATCATTAAGAAAAATCACCAACTTTCTTAGCTTCAACATCCTGACACAAAATTGAGACAGTAACTGCTAACCCTGTCAGTGGGTTACTCTAGAGATTTTTAAATCACCCTAGTTCAAAAAGCACTACCTGATTCTAAACCATGTGTAAATCTATACATATAAATGTATGTGTAATATATTTTAACAAGAGCATTATCATAGCCTATGGGTAGATATAAAATAATTTTATGTCATGTAAAGTCCCAATTAAATATTTCACTAGAGGCTGTCCTGCTGAAATCTGTGCACACTATATCCAAGGAAATGTGTTTTGCTTGTTTATTGAGAAGGAAAATCTAGCTTGGGGACAGAGGTGCAAGTTTGGGTTAAGTCAGAAAGCAGATGCCACTCTGTAACTCGGGTTTATACTTTCACAAGAAAACTTTTATTGGCCGTCAGACCAAATCCTCCCTTTGTGAGCTCAAAGCCCTGCAGGTTAGTGCCTCACTTCTGTGCTTAGAATTCCTGCATGGTAGTCTTTACATGGACCTTAACCATGAGGTTAAAAGTATGAAATAACCCAGAATATCTTGGTGATTTCATATTTAAAATCATAGCATCATTGTATTTGAAGATTCCTTAGTCACTCCTTGTGCACAGTTTCCTAAGCAAAAATATAAATATATTGTCATTTACCAATTAAAAATCCTCTACATAAGAGACTGTATGTGTGTATATATAATACACAGTGTGTGTGTGTGTGTGTGTGTGTGTGTGTGTGTGTATAGTTTCCTAAATTGTGCTTCTTAAATGTGGCATTTTTTTCAGCACTAATAAACTAGTTCATCACATCCTATTTCTGTTGTGCAGTTTCCTGATCCTTATTACAGCATGATTCCAGCACATTTGCTACTTACTGCAATTCTTAAGGCTGTTTAAAACATGAATCTGGAAATTCTTACTTCAACTATAATTTGTAACCATATTTGTCTTATTTTTCATACTTAGCTAAAACAACCCAAATGAGCATTAGAAACATTGTTACTCAATGGCCTTCGAAAGGTAAAATGTACTCATCTGCACCCCACCCATCTTCAGTTTCAACATAACAATCTTCTGCTGTACCCAGGGCATTGAAAAGGTATTGGCTATTACTGCAGATAATTTATGCGATCATCAGCCAAAGATGCAAAGCTGGCAGAAAGAAAACCGTACAAGCAAGCAAACCTGAGGACCTATGAGACACGCCCTCTCAGTATATAAGGGCCTGCCTGTCACTGTCCTTGGTAGCAGGCACTCCCTGGTCTTCACTGCATCACCTGCATCACCATGTCTGTGCGATACACCTCCAGCAAGCAATTCTCTTCCTCCCGCAGTGGAGGAGGAGGAGGTGGTGGTGGAGGATCATCCCTCAGAATTTCCAGCACCAAAAGCTCCCATGGTGGAGGATTTAGCTCAGGAGGATTCAGCAGTGGCTCTTTTAGCCGTGGGAGCTCTGGTGGAGGTTGCTTTGGGGGCTCATCAGGTGGCTATGGAGGTTTTGGAGGAGGCAGTTATGGAGGAGGCAGCTTTGGAGGAGGCTATGGAGGAGGCAGTTATGGAGGAGGCAGTTATGGAGGAGGCAGCTTTGGTGGCGGTAGCTTTGGTGGAGGTGGCTATGGAGGAGGCTTTGGTGGTGGATTTGGAGGCGATGGTGGCGGCCTTCTCACCGGAAATGAAAAGGTAACTATGCAGAACCTGAATGATCGTCTGGCTTCCTACATGGACAAAGTCCGGGCTCTGGAAGAGTCAAACTATGAGCTGGAAGGTAAAATCAAAGATTGGTATGATAAGCATGGCAACTCAAGCCAGCGAGAGCCCCGGGATTACAGCAAATACTACAAAATCATTGACGACCTTAAGAACCAGGTAAGAGGCACTTCTATCCATATGGTACAGACAGACAAAACTAAGCTAAGCACAGTGTAGCTGATCACTGTGTCTACCTGTTATTTTTTCATATCTAGTGTAACCAAGTCTCACCAAAGATATTTATAAAAGCATCTTAATCTAGGATGTGTGTTGCCTGTCTTCCAGGATGACAGATGACTGAGAACCTTCTAGGTTTAACATAAAATGAGTTCACAGTTAAAATATGCTAGATCATGTATGTACAAATGTAGGAACTATATATATTATGTATATAATAAGTGAGCCATATCCAGCCCCAACATCACAGGAAATACCAATTTTCTCGTTAACTATCTCTATAAATTCAAGGTATATGCATTTAGAAGTGGTTATAACAGATCCAACAAATATAAATATGAGTCACTCAAAAATTACTGCAACAAAAGAAAATTACAAAGAATCATGATTGCAGGAAAATATCTATTTAATCCCAGCCAGTCTTCAGAAAGAAATCATAGCTATAGAAGTACTAAAAGTGCAAGAGAAAAATTCATAATTTGGGCAAGGTTGTAATAGTCTATGCTTAAATTAACCTTCTTCCAAAATTCTAGAGGAGAACTATATAAAAATGTACTACACCTATGCTTATCTAAACCTAAACCTATCTGATCTTTTATCTTTCTCTCCAGATCCTCACCCTGACAACTGACAATGCCAATGTCCTGCTGCAGATAGACAATGCCAGGCTGGCAGCTGATGACTTCAGGCTGAAGTAAGCTATGAGAATGTGCTACAAATAAAACAGGTGTTTTTAGCAATGCCTTTGAATGCCAATAATGGCATTTCTATTTTCCTGAGCTCATCCAGAACGAAACAACTCTGAGCTCTTAAAGAAAGTTTATCTTTTGGGTAACCTTTAAAGGAAGATAAAGTTAAAGGAACAGCTAACTCTTTGTATCAAACTATTAGTATTCCTGCATGAATTCATGTACTACAAATGTTGCCATGATATGAAATCAAACTTGTATTTGCATTTCAGTCAGTCTTTGTCCCGGTCACTCTCCTGTATCTCCAGTGTTTGCATCCTTCATGTTTCAGGTATGAGAATGAGGTGGCCCTGCGCCAGAGTGTGGAGGCCGACATCAACGGCCTACGCAGGGTGCTGGATGAGCTGACCCTTAACAAGGCTGACCTAGAGATGCAGATTGAGAGTGTGACTGAAGAGCTGGCCTACCTGAAGAAGAACCACGAAGAGGTAACACAAAATTACATTTCCCTCAAAAAAAAAAAAAAAACAAAAAAAGTTCAGCTTGGTCATGGTGATTCATTAACTCTAACTGCTCCTCAAATAGGAAATGAGAGACCTTCAAAACGTGTCCACTGGTGATGTGAATGTGGAAATGAACGCTGCTCCAGGGGTTGACCTGACACAAATGCTCAATAACATGAGAAACCAATACGAACAACTTGCAGAAAAGAATCGCAAGGATATAGAAACCTGGTTCAATGAGAAGGTAGGTCCATTGCCCTTCGCTGAGACGCTCGTGGAGATTTTGTTATCATGGCCGGATGTTCTCATCTTTTCCCGGTTTTTAATCCTCTAGAGCAAGGAACTCACCACAGAAATCGACAGCAACATTGAACAAATGTCCAGCCATAAGAGTGAAATTACTGAATTGAGGCGTACTGTTCAGGGCCTGGAGATCGAACTACAGTCCCAACTGGCTCTGGTATGTTAAATCTTGTAAAACTGCTTCTATTTTATCCTGCAATGGTTCATGCTAAAAACTAGTCGGGGGGTAGGCAGGAAAAGAACAGTTAGCATTGAGACAACCATGCTCAAACTGCATTATTGCCATTAAGCACGACTTCTATCCACTTTCTTTCTAAGAAGTCTTACTGAAGAATTTCCATGTTTCACTACACTGACTAAAACCTTCTTCTCAGAAACAATCGCTGGAAGCCTCCTTGGCAGAAACAGAAGGTCGCTACTGCGTGCAGCTCTCCCAAATCCAAGCCCAGATCTCCGCCCTGGAGGAACAGCTGCAGCAGATTCGGGCTGAGACCGAGTGCCAGAACGCCGAGTATCAGCAACTCCTAGACATTAAGACCAGACTGGAGAATGAGATCCAGACCTACCGCAGCCTGCTAGAAGGGGAGGGAAGGTACATTGGAAACCTGCAAAGTCCCCGATTGCTTCCATTCAGAATTCCACATAGCCAAGCTTACCCAAACCCAAGCTAATGCCAGAGGGTGGGGAAAAGGAAACGGGAAGGGGGGCAGTGGTGTTTTCAGGAATTAGAGCTGTGTGCATAATCATTTATGAACGGATAAATGGATGAGTACTAATAGACAGGGTTGTATTTTCGCAAAATATTAACCTGGAGCGCAACCTGACGCTTCCACGTTAGAAGGAACCACACTTGACACTAACTCTTCATCTAGTTCCGGTGGCAGCCGCGGCGGCGGAAGTCACGGCGGCAGCTACGGCGGCGGAAGTTCTGGGGGTGGAAGCCACGGCGGCAGCTACGGCGGCGGAAGTTCTGGGGGTGGAAGCCACGGCGGCAGCTACGGCGGCGGAAGTTCTGAAGGCGGAAGCCACGGCGGCAGCTACGGCGGCGGAAGCTCCGGCGGCGGCCACGGAGGCAGTTCCGGTGGCGGCTACGGCGGCGGAAGTTCCAGCGGTGGTGGTCACGGCGGTAGTTCCGGTGGTGGCTACGGCGGCGGAAGTTCCGGCGGAGGCAAGAGCGGAAGCGGAGGGTTCAAGACTTCTTCCGGGTCCGGTGGCGACCAATCGTCTAAAGGACCAAGGTCAGCAGAAACTAGCTGGGGTAAACTGAATTAGTTATAACTTTCTCCAATGGTTTTGTTGCTCTTTAAACCCAAGAACTGTTTTTTGTTTTGTTTTGTTTTGTTTTGTTTTGTTTTGTTTTGTTTTGTTTTTTAATGAAAATATCGAGTTAGATTTTCATTTGTGTTTTTAATAGTTGTCAATTTGGGGAAAATGCCATCTACAGCTTGTTTTTTTGGGGGGGGGCTTGGGTTGGGGGGGTTGAGCTTGGAAAAGATATATTATCTTACTTAGCTTGTTCGTTAAGGTAGGATCCCTACAAGCCGTTTCATCTTAATTCAATGTTTTTTCCATTCACAGATACTAACAAAGCCAGAGTGATCAAGACGATTATTGAGGAAGTGACACCTGACGGTAGAGTCCTTTCGTCTATGATTGAATCAGAAACCAAGAAACACTTCTATTAAGCTACATAAAGAAGAGTCTCTTCACACAGGCCACTGCACAGACGTGTGGAAAACAATGTCCAAGAAAACACTTCTGTCTTAATGGTCTATAGAAATAGGTTCACTCCTTAAAATATAAGGGTCTAAAAGGTGTTTTGTGGTTTCTGTATTTCTTCTTTTCATTTATCAGAAAGTGTTCTTTTGTGGAAAAAAAAAAAGAAAACTTTCTCATTTACTAATGAATTTCTCATTTATTGATGAATTTCAATAAACTTTCTTACTGATGCAAACTATCTAAATTTGTCAGAATTATTATTTGTGTGGGTGTGCTCAGACCAATATGAGTATTGTGGTTGAAATGTCCATAATTCCTCCAAAGTTACACAACTCCCAACCCTCTAGCTTTAAATTGTTTCAATCTTAGAAATTTTGAAATCATCTCAAACAAGATTCCCCAAACAAAAGGAAGTTTCACAATCTCTATACTTCTCTTTTCTGTAGTGAAAAGGGACCAAAGGAGCCCACCCTGGCTCTGAAATCAGAGTTGGTGAAAGAAAACCCACCATAGCCCTAAAGCCAGAGCTAGTGAAAGATACCCACCCTGGGTAAGACCTGAGCCAGTAAAATACATGTATTCCTGAGCCGAACACCAAAACAAAATGTGCCCTGACTCTGAAACCAGCCAAAGAAATACACTTTGGCCCTAGGATCAGAGCCAGTGAAAGAAATGTGCCCTGGCCCTGAAATTAGAGCCCCAAAGCCCAAAAGAGCCAGTGAAAGAAGCATTTTGACCCTGAAATCAAAACCAAACCAGGGTAAAAAAGGTTAAAAAAAAAAAAAATCTGACCAATCCCACCCTGGAAATCTCCTTACAAAGCTCCACCCGAAAGAAGCCCTATATAAACCCTGACCCAACAGCCCTTTCCTGCTGTTTTCTCCCACCCCTGGCTGAGGCAGCCACTCTCCTGGACCCTTCCCTCCCAATAAATCTCTTGAATGAGGTTTGGGTCAGACCTTTTGTCCTCCCCTGCTGGAGCAGAGCTGTTAACATCAGGAAAGCCTTTTTTCCTGAAGCAGGGCGGTAAGCTGCTACCTACACTTACTGTGGCCTGTGGTGTTCATTGGCTCTCAAGTTCCTGAATACTTTCCATTCAAGCTGCAGTGCTCAGTAAGCCTGGGATCCTGACTGTCAGAATCTCTATCCATCTGAGCTGCACAAATACCTACATTTTCTCACTTTATTTTCCTTCAGTTAAATGATATTGGTTCTCAATTCTCATATACTACTTAAGATGTATCTTCCAACAGAAATCTAATAAAAGTCAATCAGTCAACAGAAATCATATCAAAATTGTCGTCTTAGAAGATGGCGCCTCAGTTGAAAAAACGCCAAGCTAAGATTAGGCTATAGGCAGACCTGTAGACATTGTTTAAATTAATGACTGGTGGAGAAGGGCCCAGCCCATTGTTGGTGGGGCAACCCCAGGTTGGTGGTCCTGGATTTCATAAGAAAACAAGCTGAGCAAAATATGAGTAGCAAATCAGTAATAAGCACCCCTCCATGGCCTCTGTATCACCTCCTGCCTCCAGGTTCCTGCCCTGATTTCCTTCAATGATGAACATAAACCAAATAAATCTTCCCCTCCTTTTGGTTATGGTGTTTCATCACGACAATAGTGACCCTAAGATACCAACTGACATTACCTAGTACTCTACTTGGAAGTACTGAAAGGGAGAGTCACGATGTGCTCCTGGATTGCTCATGTCTATCGAAGAGCAACTTTGGCATGTTTCTTGATTTGAAGACCAGTGTTTTTCAAGATCTGAGTCCTGATCTTTTGCCATATAATTCTGATATATATATATATATATATATAACTTTAGAATGTGCCCTAGGCGGGAAGTGCCCCTCTTCAGACATTGAGAACAAGAGTATAAGAAACTTTCTCAGTCTACATACTTCGAGACTCCTCCTTTGTCAATCGATGTACTTTGAGGGTCTTTTGGATTGTAAGTTGTATCCCAATGTATTTAAATCTAAACTAGATTATGATACTAAGGAGAAGAGGACTGGGTCTGCATGATGTATCACTGTTAACCCCACCCTAGCACAGTTTTCAACACAAATTGTTAAAGCCCAGTAAGTACTGGTTGAGCAACTAAATTAGTGAGTCATATCCAAATAAGGAAATGCAGCCCCTCCCAGTGAACCCAGGAGTGCTGGGGACTGCGAACAAAGAGTATTCACTGCCTCTGCATAACAGTGCAGAGAAGACCAGCTCTTTTGAGCAACTGTTATATGAATATTTTAAACACTTTGTACACAAAATAAAAAGTATTCAGTTGAGCCAAAAAGGTAAAGAGTATCCACGTCACCTAGGGTCTTCATGTGCTAGAAGCGTGGTTAGCTTTTTGCCCTCTATATTTGATTTTCCTCCAGTCATAACAACTCTACTCCAAGCAGATGATTGTAGAAGCTCAAGGGGCTAGACCATAACCAGTGGAGGTGCTTCTAAATGTGAGTGTGGGGAAAGCCATCCAAATGCCAAACAGCCAAAGGAGTAGAACCGTAGGTTTCCTTGGCATTGAGAAGGTAAAGGGTGAAGTGAATGCCCCCTTTACGGAGGTAATAAACACTGTAAGTGTTAGTGCAGAGAACCTTCCCAGCCTGAAGAAGATGAGGGACAGAGACATCAGAAACAACTGGCGGGGAAAGGACCTGGCTGCTCAACCAGGGTCAAGGGTTTGTTGTACCTTTGAGCATCGATCTTTTCACAACCAATCCCAGGACTCGGCTGAATGGAAAGGGGGACACAACAGCTCTTCTGTGTGGTTGAGAGGAAGGTTTGTAATTGTAGATATGAGGGAGAGCACCGCCAGAGACATCTAAAGGAGTCCAGACTGAATAGACCGGGTCATGGGGGAGAGAGAGAGATAAGAGAGGGGACCAGGACGGGGAGAAGAACCAAGAGAGTGTGGCCAAAATGGCTGAATTCCATAGGAAGGGGAAGCTGGGGGGGAGGGAAGAAAAAGCTCAGGATCTGGAGATATTTTAGGCTGGGGGAAGATGACAAGAGCTAAGAGGAGCCAGGACTCTGCAACAGGTACCTGCACGGCTGAGAGTGTCCATTTTGATGTGGTTTGGTGGTGGTGGCGGTGGGTGGTGGTGGGTTTTTAATTTGTTTGATTCATTTTGATATGTTAATAAGCACCTTGACTAGCCATCTGTTCTGAGTTTCTTCCAATCCTATCACCTACCAAGAGGAAAGGAGAGTTTGGAGTGCCCAAGAATTTAATTCAGTGGCTAAGACACATCCATTCATTCAACAAGCCCCATTGTGCAAAGTACGTTACACATGCTACATCTTAAAAGTAAAATAAAGAAGTCACAGCCACTTCCTGTCACATATGCCACAGAAGATTTACCCATTGTTTAAATTAATGACTGGTGGAGAAGGGCCCAGCCCATTGTTGGTGGGGCAACCCCAGGTTGGTGGTCCTGGATTTCATAAGAAAACAAGCTGAGCAAAATATGAGTAGCAAATCAGTAATAAGCACCCCTCCATGGCCTCTGTATCACCTCCTGCCTCCAGGTTCCTGCCCTGATTTCCTTCAATGATGAACATAAACCAAATAAATCTTCCCCTCCTTTTGGTTATGGTGTTTCATCACGACAATAGTGACCCTAAGATACCAACTGACATTACCTAGTACTCTACTTGGAAGTACTGAAAGGGAGAGTCACGATGTGCTCCTGGATTGCTCATGTCTATCGAAGAGCAACTTTGGCATGTTTCTTGATTTGAAGACCACTTCCTGTCACATATGCCACAGAAGATTTACCCATCGGGAACCAAAGATTATGGACAAGGTACCGAGGCATTCAAAATGGCATGTCAGAGAAGGTCTCTAGAAAAATGTGACTCGAACTGATCCTGGAGGATGGCAGAAAACAGCTAATTAGAATATGAAATCTAGGACAGCCAGGGACATGTTTACAAGGTCCCACACCAAAGCTCTCCACTACTACTGCTCTGTGAAAACTCAGGATCGGGACAGTTTGTCATTAATTCAATCATCCCTGTAAAGCCCATTTCATTGTGTAATTGAACCTACTTACAGTCCCTGACAATTAGAGTGTAGGCTTCTATACGAGAAACATTCTATTTCCTACGCAAGAATGATTCTTGGTTCTTCTCACTTCCATTAGCTCCTACCCTTACCACAGCTAGTCACTGTCAGGTGCTGTTTAGACTGTCTTCAAACTTATAACAATACCATCTAGCTCAGCCCTGACTTGGGTCACCTTAACATCTCCCCCAAATTACTGTGGCTGGCTTTCTAATGATTTCTTATTCAATCACCAGTCACCCTCTGCACACCAGCCAGAACAACAAAACAAACAAAATCCTACTTGTTTAAATTTCTCAATGGTTACCATTCATGCTCTGAATCAAATTTAAAATCCTTTCCTGAGCCCAATACACCCTTTTATCAGCTGCCTCCTGTTACACTGCCATCCCAACATCCTCCATTTCCTTGAAGGCATCACACTCTTCCCCCGTACTATAGTTTGGTTATGGTTTGAGTGTGTTCCCCAAAGGTTTTGTGTGTTGGAAAGTCGGATACTAGTTAGCCTATTCTCAGAAGTAGTGGGATTCCTAAGGGGGGGGGGGGTTGATCGCATCATTGTGGGCACCATCCTTGGAAGGAGCCAATGGCATTCTCCTGAGATCTGGGTTAGTCTTCTGAAAGCACTACTGTCTAAGAGTGATCCTGAGAGATGTCTCAGCGGTTTTGAGAGCACTGGCTGCTCTTCCAGAGGACCTGAGTTCAATTCCAGCACCCATATGACAGCTCACAATGGTCTGTAACTCCAATTCCAGGGAATCTGATGCCCTGACAGCAAGGCACATAAAATAAAATTAAATAAATTATTTTAGGTGATCTTGAGATCTCACCATGCGCTCTCCTTCTGGTAGTACTTCCTCCATGACGTCATTATCATGAGGTCCTTACTGAAGCAGAGGACAATGCTTTGTTCTTGAACCTCCAGAACTGTTAACTAAAAATAATGCTTTCATTATAGAATATACAATCTCTGGTGACTTATATTAATATAAAACAAACTAACAGCTCCTGGGGTTAAATATAAATATATATATATTATTCACAATTATATTATTTTCCCCTCTAAGAATGCCTCATCATATCCCTTCCTAGAAAATAATTTTTCATTTTTCTTGTATTTATGTAGTATTTTCTCTTTAAAAGAGTACCACAGCCTAAACTAAGTCTTCTTTGGTAGTTCTATATTGTTTCTTTCCATAATTTTTAATGCAGTTTCTATCATAACTATTTACTTAGGACCATCTCCCCATCCCTTCCAACCCCAAAAAACAGTCTATAAATAAAGTTGAGAATGTATTTGTTTTTATTTCAGTAATACCTCCTACTATCATAGGACCTGATATATAGTAGATGTCTGTCAAATATTTCTTTATTTTAAAGTTTATTTAATTTTATTTTATGTGAATGAGTGTTTTGCCTCCCCGGGTCCAAGTATTCCACTCATGCAGTACCTGTGAAGGCCAGAAGAGGTCGTCTCATAAGGTGGATCTGGAGTTACAGATGTGACGTCATGAGCTGCTATGTGGGTGCTGGAAACCAAACCCAGGAGTACTCCATGATGAACACTGTGACCAAAAGCAACTTGAAGGAGGAGAGGGTTTATTTCATCTTAGACCTCCCAATCACAGTCCATCAGGGAAGGAAGCCAAGGCAGGGAAGGAGCCTGGAACCAGGAACTGAAACCCAGACCATGGAGGAGTGTTGCTTGCTGGCTTGCTCTCAAACTCAGGTTCAGCTATTTCTTATACCTTCCAGGACCACCTGCCCAAGGGTGGCACCACCCACAGTGAGCTAGGCCCTTCTACATCAATCATAAAGAAAATGCCCCCACAGACTTGCCTATAGGCTAATTGATGGAGGTATTTTCTTGGTCAAGGATTCCTCTTCCCAAATGACATTAGTTGGGTCAAGTAGAAAATAACAATAATAATATTTAAAAAAATAATAATAACAACCTAAACTATACCAAAAAAAAAAAATCTTCCCCTTCCTAATTTTCAGCTTCCTTGAGATGATGCGTAAGAAACCCCTTTGGAATCTATACCGTACGCTATTAATGCAAGGCAGCCATATATTAATCACTTTCTTCTGAGGGCCAAGGTTCTGCATTATACACCCAAGCAGCGACATCCATTTGAAGACCAGCACTGCCCCCTGGTGGAAACAGTGGGCAGGGGCAAATATAGTCACCAACGTGAGATCAGATTTATTTAAGTATATGCTTCTTAGGAGTTTTTATATGTGTGTGCCACTTGCATTATTAATTGAGAAATAAAGTCCATACATATTTATTTGGTATAATACAGTGTCTTGGAAGTTGTATAATTGTGAGATAACTAAATTAAAGTGGCATATCACATACTTCTGTGATAACACAATCTACTTGTATAAAATGTATTGTTTCTCCTTTATTTTGACACAAACTGTTTTCTTAGAATATTTTATTCACATATGAAAACGCAGTCATATTAACCAATTAGTTTTCTTCTTGTTGCTTAATTTTAATTATAATTATTATAAGAAATAATTAGTAATAACTAATAGTACTAATAACGAGGAAGTCATTTATGTAATAATCAAGTACTGGAGATACTTTAAATTCTTAATATACGCTAATGTGCTACGTTAGTGTTTTAATTTCAACAACTCAATCAAGGAAATGATTTCACAATACACAAACATTTGAGACCGTGGATGACAATATGCAAAGTAAGTATGCAAATCAGAATGCATAGAGAGTAATCATTCATGAGTAAAATCGTATCCTAAAGTTATTTTTTCAAGGGTGTGGACCCCTGCTAGGTTGTCCACGCTTCAGTGATGGTTCTACATCCCTATGATATGAACAATGATAATTGAAGACACTGGTTGAGAAGGAAATGTGTGGGTGTAGGTCTGGGAGGAATGGAGAGAGGCATGGATGTGATCAAAATACACTGTATCCACCTGTGAAATAAAATCTCAAAGAATAAATAAGTCTCAGTATGAGACTCTTAAGTCATCCTGAACAACAAGTTTTCACTTGGCAATACCCAATAATCCTGAATAAAATGTTTGGCATTCTGGGTCTTAGTTGCCTAACCTGTTAATAAGGATCAGAATTAAGAGATACCTAGGGCCCTTTATAACTTTAAAAATACCCTGCAGCTTTGCCAAGGTCATGCACTTAAAGACAATGCCATTGTTTGCTGCAGCACCAGGCTTATGGCAACTCAGGTCTTGGTGATATCCCTAACTATCCTGAAGATAATATCATTCCAGTTTCGTGCCATCCGCTCCACCTGAATCTGGAGCCAGTCATTCCAGAGTCCCCCAGTCCCCTCCATTCAACCCTGCTCATCTCACTCTCCTGAGCCACTGCCTCAGAGACGGCTCCATGCTCTCATCTCCTTGACTTTCAGCTTCATTTCTCCAGCCAGCCATCACACACACACACACACACACACACACACACACACACACACACACACACACACACACACACACACACACACACACACGGTACCATTCCTACGATCAGTGATAACAGCTGACATTATTGAAGCATTTCACTTTTCAGACACTATGTTAAGCTCAACCTCAGGTTCCTAAACAAACTGATTTGATGAGAAATTTAAAATAAGTTTTAGCAATTTATTTGAACTTCCCCTGCAAGAAAAAAGAAAGATTTAATGAAGAGTCCATGTCTTACAGCATTAACCATTTAATGTATCTTTCCTCTGAAGGGTCCTTGTAATGCCATCTGTCAGAAGCCTCTCAAGTCCCCAACCTCATTCTGGTCTCTCTCCCTACCGGTGTAGTCTCTCCTGAGAGTTTTCAACTTCCATCTCCTCTTCTTTCTCTGGTGCTACCCTTTCCTTCCTCTCCCGCTTCTACACACCCCATCTTTGGACTTCAAGACAGATAATACATCTGTATTCCCTCCATCTCCAATGCTGCACTCAGCTTTGTGCCACTTAATTCTTTTTTATTTGTGTGTGTGTGTATATATGTATAGGATATATGTGTGCGTGCAGTCTGTGTGTGTGTGTGTGTGTGTGTGTGTGTGTGTGTGTGTGTGTGTGTCCATAATGCAGGCTTATACATGTTATGGCCTCCATGTGGAGGTCAAAAGTCTGGAGTTATTTCTCCCCTTCAACTTTGTTTGACACAGGGTCTCTTTTTGTTTTGTTTTGTGTTAGTTTCGTTGGCTTCTCCAAATGCATCTGCCAGAGACTAGATGGACCACCAGCTTCTGGGGATGCTCCTGTCTCCACCTGGCATCTCCCTGTAGACTTGCTGGAGTTGGTCTGGCTTTTATGTGGGTTCTGATGACTCAAACTCAGACCATCATACTTACAGAGCAAGTACTTTTACCCAATGAGGCAGCCCTTAGACCTGTAACACTTAATCCTTATACTAAAATTCTTTTCAAGGAAAATGCCACCCTGGTGTCCCTTATTGCATATATACTCTTGTTAGCTTATAATCCAAAGATGTCAGCAACTGACTGGTGGTCTGTTTCTTTCCCACCTCTAGACACCACAAGAAATTTCATGTCCAGGAACTCTTGGTCTAATATTCAACGACTTAGGGCCTAATCTACTCCTGACTTCTCATTCCAGTGATGTTAGACCCAGTCCCCATGGCTGGTCTCTGGACTTGGACAGCATCTGGGCTTCTACCTGTTTTTAAATTCAGTACATTGATCTCCACTCTCCAATTGCTAGAGTTTGGAGGTGGTTTATATAAGTTTCCTAAAGCCTTATTATGTGCTGGAGACCTGGTCCCTGGTGTGGTCATTTTGAGAGAGTGGAAGACGGTCGATTCACTGTTCATTAGGGATCCTGTCTCAAAGAGGATTGATACAGTTTTGCTTGTGAGACCCAGCCAGCTCTTGAGAAAGAGCCATTTTTAAAGCAAGGCCATAAGCAAGAGCTCATTCCTTCTTCACACGGCTGTGTCCCTTCCTGTTTCTCTACCACATTGTGATGTAAACAAAAGAGACGTCACCAAAAGCTGAAAAGACCATGCTACCCAATCTTGGACTCTCAACTTTCAAAACTGTCCGTGAAATAGCTCTCTTTTCTTTATAAAATAGTTGGCTTCGGGTGTCTTGTTAAAGCAACAGAAAACAGTTTAACGAAGCAGCTTTAACCAGCCTTCCCTCAACTTTATTCAAGTCGTTTCCCTCTTCTGTGACATAAAGATATCCAATGACTAAGATTCTTTCCTCGGCCACCTGTCCCTCCGATAACATTCCTTCTTTCTATATAATTATGTCATCGGTCATCCAGTCATTTTCTCTCTAGAGCACCAGGAATTCCTTTTCTTCTTGGTTCTATCTTCAGACCCCTCCCCAAACCTACATTGTCCTGTCTACCCCGGCACAGAATTACTTCCAAATACATAATCGAACATCAACTGAAATGAGAGCCAGGCCCTAAGTTCTACCTAGCAATCCCTTTATACCTCTGGGCCAGGTGTTTGCCCGGAGCAGTGAGCATACTCTAAACATTGGTGTTTTCCCTATCAGCAGCCATGTTTATCTGAGATATCCCAGAAGTCTCTCAAATTCAATTAATCCAAAATTAAATTCGATGTTCCCACCATAATCCCATCTCAGTAAAGATGATTCCCAGCATTTACAATTAATTATGAGCATCAGCCCCAAGCACTACATACTTGTTCTTGCAGTGTTTGGCCAGCTGAGGCAGGAGAATCACTAATTAAAGCCCAGCCTGAGCTACATAGCAAATTCCAAGCCTGGCCCATAGTAAGATTGTGTCAGGAAGAAGAACCCCAGTTCTTCCTTTACTCTCAAATGTCAATCAATTAGCATTTCCTCTCAACTCCATTCTGTTCTACACATCACCATCTTCATCCTTCCCACCCGGACCGCTTTTCTACGCCCGCGCTTTGCCTTAGCAAGCTCACTTCAGCTTGATTCTTTTGCTACTTTCTGATCAAAACATAATTACATCATTTCTCTCCAACTCCTCCTACACTCCCTCCACCCCTCACCCTCACTCCCTAGTCCTTGACCTGCTCTTCCTTAACTGTTATTGTCCCGTTTTATGCGCACATATATAAGATACCACCCACTGTGTCTCTTTGGTGTGACTTGCATCTACAAGATATCAGGGCTGACCACCCATGGGTCACTGGGTAGAGGGCTCCTCCCTGCCGGGAGACCACTTCCTCTACTCATAGAATCAACTTGATATTTCTCTCTGCTTTTCAGTTAAGATTCATCCCAAACTCCTTAGTCTAACATGCAAAGCTAAACAGGATCCAGCCCCTGTCTGGGACTAACAGTTCCCTAAAGAAAACAAGAATCTCTTTCCATTTCTACAATTATTTAGCTCCACACCATCCATTTCTGTGTTTAACACAGTGCACTAGACACGATAACCATATACCGTGTCATTGGCCCAGACAATACACAGATGTTACAGCTATGGGACGAAGGGGGAAATTACCAGGGATATATTTATTTAAATGACATGGTTTTTGGTTCTCATGGGATAAAATACCTGTTTCTGTGTCTAATGATCCTTCATTCACCTGCATGGTAAGCCAGCAGACAGGGCCCTATCTCGAGGTCACTTGGCCTCTAACACTCTATTAGCCCCTGAACTGGATAATGACAGTGCATTCATAGGGTCTCTAGATGAAAGAAGGTTACTCACTCAAAATTAAAAGTCAAAATAATGAACTTAATATAGAACTAAGCCCTGCTTTACGAACGATAACAAATACCCTGAAGCAACACGGGGAGAGGTTAGGCGTTAATTATTTTTAAAATCGCCCAATTATACATCATTTCATGCTAATCTAAACGATGCCATTTCTCTCTCCGCAGACACCACTCAACTCGAGACACCCCCATATCTGTGTATAAAAACTCAAAGAACCCACAAGCGGGTGATATTTTCGTCTCCTTTGGCGTTAGAGCTGCCCACAGACAAGTAGAACATTTGCCCGGGTACCATGTCTCTCCGGCTTTCTGGCGGATCCAGGCACGTTAGCCTACAGTCAGGATCCCTCAGGCCATCCAGCGGAGGTGCAGCTTTTGCAGGCAGCAGTGTGGGTGGCAGTTTGGCTGCTGGTAGTGGATTTTCTTGGGCCTTAGGAGGGACACTGAGCAGTGCTCCCGGTACGGGCCATGCCAGCGGTGCCCTGGGAAATGCAGCTGGTGGCAGTTTCGCTGGAAATGAAGGGGGTCTCCTCTCTGGGAACGAGAAGGTCACCATGCAGAATCTTAACAGCCGCTTGGCCTCTTACCTGGATAACGTAAAAGCTCTGGAGGAGGCCAACTCTGAGCTGGAGAAACAGATTAAGAATTGGCATGAGAAATACGGACCGGGATCTTGCCGTGGACTTGACTATGACTACAGTCGGTATCTTCTGACCATCGAGGACCTTAAAAGCAAGGTAAAATCACAAACTTAAAACTAGTCAAATTTTTTAAGCTCAAAAACTGCCAGCAAAAGTATATAGAATCACAAAGGAGAATGTGTCCTGGCTGTTCTCTAATTTATATTTAATCTTAATCATTTTATTACTCAGAATTAGGAACCTTGATTCATGAATTTCAATGTAGCTAAAATGTTGATTCAACTGTTTATTTTGAAATATATTTATAAATAATAAATTATTCTATTCTACAAATAGGACAGTTATGTGAGGATAGATTTCAAACGTTGCTACTTTTTAAAAAAATGAAGTTCTAAACATTTTGGCAATCGCATAAGTTAAAAAATTGATGCAAAGGCTTAAGTAACAAATAACAAAAGCAAAGTTATTTCTGTTAACTCTCGTTTGATTTCTTCTAGATTATATCTTCCACCACTGCCAATGCTAATATAATTCTGCAGATTGATAATGCCAGACTGGCTGCAGATGACTTCCGACTGAAGTAAGTGACAGGTGACCATCATGGGCCCAAAACAAAGTTTTGTTGTTTATGTTGTCTTTAAAAAATTCATTTTTGTCTCAAGTAAATTACAATCCAAAAGAGTAAAGGAATCAAAGGATTTTTGTCAACTTGAGTCAAAATGAAATGTATTCATTGCATCCACGGAATGAACTGTCCATGTATCTCCATGGCCGCCTAAAGTAATACTAGGTACAAAGTTCAGCGACTGTTGTCCATTCCATAAGAACATTGTCTTAGATAAGATTACAGAAAAGGTGTTTTTGCATCATTGGGAAGGGTTCTAGAATCT
Organism: Phyllotis vaccarum; assembly: GCA_033318265.1. NCBI lineage: Eukaryota > Metazoa > Chordata > Mammalia > Rodentia > Cricetidae > Phyllotis > Phyllotis vaccarum. The sequence goes on from JARWLC010000008.1 coordinate 22,603,970, forward strand.
GTGTGATTGGTCAGCTGCTCATTGTCCTACACAGTATCAAAGGATGTATAGATGTTTGGAAGGGGGGGTTGTTCTGTTTTGTTTTATGTCAGGGTCTCACTGTGTTCTCGACTGGGTCTAGAACTCACAATCCTCCTGCCTCAGCCTTCTGAGTTCTTGGATTACAGACATGGAATAATAATACACAGGGACTTTTCTGTGGATTTTTTATAATATATAGAGTCCTTATTTGGTTACATATTTCCATATGACATCGGGTTGAGGTGGACACCTTCAGGTTCTTGAAGAGGTCTAACTTGCCTGAAATTCATTTGAACTCATTCCCAAGGTATGAAAATGAACTCACCCTTCACCAAAACGTAGAGGCAGACATCAATGGATTGCGCCGTGTCCTTGACGAGCTGACCCTCTGCAGGACAGACCAAGAGCTACAGTATGAATCCCTGAGTGAGGAGATAACATATCTCAAAAAGAACCACGAAGAGGTAAGAGAGGCTTCACTTAGAACCCATCTCAGCTCTGTCCACAATAACTCTCAGCGGGGAAGGTGTTGCAATCCCGGCACTCAGCCGTGCTCATGGAAATCCTCATGAAATCTGCTCTCCACCCCCCCCCCCACCCTGTGAGAGCATTAGAGGAAGGGAAGGAGGGGTGTCCTGCAGCATAGCACTGGAAAAAGAAGGACAGTGGGGAATGTTGGCAAGAGAAGCAGGGAAAGGAAGGGAAGAGATGGCAAGCATCGGGGAAGGGCCTGGAGCACAGCAGGATCCATGTCCCTTTAAAGTCGCAGCAACTGAACAAAGGCTGCTTTGACTGCACTGGGGGTGGGGTAAAAAGTCACTGACCCTGTGACTCTCTGAGAACCTTTACTACACCCTCCGTGGTGGGTACGATTAGACTGACTGCAGATAGTTCAATTTAAAACTCCACAGCAACAGGAATTTTCCTTTATGTGGAATCTCACACAGAATTTCAAACTACAGGAATAAATTAATAGCAGCTTTTTAGGGACAGTGCGCGCACATGTGCTTGTGTGTGTGTGTGTGTGTGTGTGTGTGTGTGCGTGTGTGTGTGTGTGTGTGTGTGATCTTAACTAGGAAGTTAGATTTAAATGCCATCAAAATATGGTACTTGGAATATGGATGCAAGCAGGGGGGTGTGAACTAGAGGCTAGCCTGGGCTACATGGCAAGTTCCTATCAACAGGATCTGGGGGAATAAACCTGAGATATCAACCCTTTGAAATAAGTCCAAATGATTTCAGTCCAATAGGCTAGCTATTTCATGAACTAGTGGGGATCATTGCTTTGTTTGAGAACCCCATTCTCTGACTCCGCTGGATGGACTGACTGTACAATCCTAGACAAATTCCAAGTGCGTAAGCAGGAGAGTGTAGCCACTAAGAACAGGTGCCCGGGAGTCAAGGAGCCTGCTCATTCCCCGTTCCCACCAGCAAACAACTTGTGTGTTCATTCTCCCTATATGCTCTAGTGTCTGACCTCTGAAAGCGGTGTCTGCTTCACAGACATGCTCAGAACTGTGTCCAGCATCCCACGGTCACCCAATAAATGACAGCTAGTGTCCCTCAGGTGAAAATTACACCATGGCTTGGGTCTGGGGAGGGGAGGTAGGTTTCTACCACTCTAGTCCATCAACCTGACAATTGACAATTATTTGTTGAATACTCTCTGGCCTTTGTAATCCTTTCATACTTTTAAATGGTAGATATGGCTGTCTTTTTAATTCATATTTTACTTATTTGCTTATGTACGTGCTGCAATAGGTCTGTGGAGATCAGAACAACTTTTAGGAGTTGGTTCTCTTCTTCCACCCTGCAGATCTGGGGATTGAACTCAGGTTGTTCAGCAAGAAACGCCTGTATCAGTTGAGCCATCTCACTGGCCCCTGGTATGACTGCGCTTTGTATTGGCTCAACTTTTTGTGTTTGTTTTTTGAGACAAGGCTTCTATGTGCAGCGTTGGCTATTCTGGAACTTCTAATACAGACCAGACTGGCTTTGAACTCAGAGATCCACCTGACTCTGCCTCTGCTACTCAAATCTGGGATTAAAGTCATGTGTGACCACCACCCAGCTGGTCATTCAACTCTATAATCCCAGCAGTTGGGAGGCTGGTGTAGTCAGTTATTAATCACTGGCAATTTATTAAAAGCTGATCCCCAAATTTAAGGTCCAGCCTGGTCTGCAGAGCAAGTTCCAGCTTAGTCTAAACTACAGACCCTGTCTCATAAAAACAAGGAAGGAAAGAATGAGGGAAGAAATGAAGGAAGAAGAATGGATGGATAGATGGATGGGAAGACGGATGACTGGTGTGAGCACAGATTAAATAGGACCCATAAATTACACATTACTCTGGGAACTTTGGGGCCCATAAAAACCTTCTCAGATGGCCTATGGACGGTCCCTTGCACTTCTCTCCAGGAAATGAAGGTTCTGCAGTGTTCAGCGGGAGGCAATGTGAACGTGGAGATGAACGCAGCCCCGGGTGTGGACCTCACCGTCTTGCTGAACAACATGCGAGCTGAGTACGAGGCTCTAGCTGAGCAGAACCGCAGGGACGCCGAGGCCTGGTTCCAGGAAAAGGTGAGGGGGGCCAGACCTGCCCCGTCTAGTCCACCCTGGCAGGCCAGACTCAGTGTGACCCTATGCACCCTGCCTGCTTCCAGAGCGCCACGCTGCAGCAGCAGATCTCCAATGACATGGGCGCCGCCACCTCTGCCAGATCCGAGCTGACAGAGCTGAAGCGCTCACTGCAGACGCTGGAGATTGAACTGCAGTCCCTGTCGGCGACGGTAAGTGTCGTGCTTCCTGGTTCCCAAAAACCAATGAGAAGCACTCCTTTTCACTCCTATAACAAATGCTTACCAGGAACGGGGAAACAGCAGGAAAAGCATCCCAGGAGACAGAAGTCTTCCTCACAGAACTTCTTGAAACCGCTGGTGATTTCCTTTTTGAATGATGTCCAGAGCTCGTTTTGTTAAAAATAACCACCCTGGCACCCAGTTCCACTCTGAGCATTCAGCCCCCAGAGTGTGCCAGGCACTGCTGTTCTAGTTTAAAAATTAAGGGACAGGACTAGCCTTATTGGGCCACACAAGCTAGAATGGGTCACACCTCCTCACACTGAAGAGTGTAAGAGAGGAAACACGTAGCTGGAGAAATGACTGGGCAGTTAAAAGAACCTACAGCTCTTACAAGGGACCCAAATTCAATCCCCAGCTCCCATACAGCATCTAACAACTGACTGTAACTCCAGCCTCAGGACATCTGATACCCTATTCTGTCTTCTGCGGACATTGCCTCCACGAGGTGCATATACATTTAGGCAAAACGCACATATTAAAAAAGAATTTAAAGGTATGTATCAGCCCAGACATGCGCATTATCTGCCCTCTCATCTCACACAGGAAAACTCTCATTCTACAGCACATACCCCACAGAGCCTGGCATTCAGCCTCTTAGGCGCATTGGGGCATCAGAAGACTTCAGTAGTTACCATGGAAACAACCTAGTTCTAAAACCTACTTTGCGTCATGACTGTGAGCTGGCAGTATCCAAAAGGCTTGACCCTGATAACTGTGGCAAGCATGTGTGCCAGTGGGTTCCCCATCTTCACAAGAGGTTTTGTCATCCCGAAGACAGTGGGGTGTCATGTATTAAAGAAATAGCTTCTCTGCAAATGAGAACATTGAGCCAGTCACAAAGGAAACCATGGCTCAGTATACTAGAAAGATCTTTTGATTCGGCAACCTTAAAAACACAGATGTGGTATTAGACGGAAGACGGGATATTACTATTGGCTGAGCCCCAGCTTACCCAGCATGCCCCTCGCCCCCTCCCCCTCAGCACAGCTGGCTCTCTAGACCTTCTTTCCACATCCTCTCTGCCCTGAAACGGTCAGAACCCTGCTCTCTCTTCTCACACTAGGGGATGAATTCTCCCTTTGTTTCTCAAAACAGGGCAGGAAATAAATTCTCAAATTTCTTCATCAGAATTAGAAGCATTTTCACATAGCAGCAATGATATCACGACTCCGTTAAATTCTAGGTTCAAAGCACCCATTATAACCATTTTTACATAGAAGCAATGACATCACAAAGCAATTAGGTTCAAAGTTCAGCTCACTCATACTTAAAGTAATGCTTTGGGTCAGGAAATAACTCACCCTCCAAAATCATGTAACAGCCAGTGTAGCCAAATTATAGAGTAATGTTGGTAACCTCACTTCCATCCCTGAGATTCTTGGTCAAGATAAATTTTAAGTTCAGTTTCCCACAGGTGGAACGCAAGTCAATTATGGGTTGGAAGTTATCTATATAAACATCCATATGCTTGCTTCCTGTGTTATGCAAACTTCCAAGTTCATCTTGTTCTCTCCCATCAGCACCCAGCCTTCCCAAAGCAAGGCACTTAAGAGATCCTGCCCCACCCCCGACTTCCCAGGGTATTAGCCATCTTATAAAGGAATGTCCAACGAGGGGATTTGAGGCTTTAAGACTGTGAACTGTGAGTACTCCCATCCCTGACACCTTGCCATTTATCACTTCATTAACATATTGGTCACCTTCTACTTGAATACTCCTGGGGAGTCCAGTAGCCTCTCCAAAGGCAGCAACCAGTGTCAGTCAGTGTCCTAAGAGTCTCAGCCCAGTTAGATCCATGCCTGCCTGTTATGATGAATATCTTACTATGTGACTCCTTCTTTGTGACCCTAGGATTGAATCAACACATCATGTATTTGGCGATACACAAAAATTATCCTTAAAATTATAACATTTCTATTACGCTTATAATGTAAGATAGGGAGCTGGGAGAAAGCTCAGTTAGTAGAGTGCTTGCCAGGCAAACACAAGGCTATGAGTCTGATCTTTAGAATTCATGAAGAAAAAAAAAAAAAAAAAAAGCCAGGCATGATGGCATGAACTTGTAATCCTCGTGCCAGGAAGTACACACAGGGGAATCCCAGGGCTCACTCCAGTCTAGGTGAATCAGTGAATCTAAGGCGGCCTTAAAAAAAAAAAAAAAAAAAAGATTAAATAAATAGATATCACCTGAGGAATGATCTCAAAGGAGTGTTCCCTGGCCACCACCACACAGGGAAAGGAAGAGAGACAGAGACAGACAGAGAGACAGAAAGAGATTAAAAAGTATTTTAAAATAAAAGGCATTTATTACGTAAACACTGAGCCAATGTCTTCAAAAGTGCCAGGCAGAGACTTGCATCCCCTTATAATAGAGGCTTTATTTCCTGTGACGTAAAAGCTGCAATCGCACCACACAAGAAGAAAAGGAAAATGGGAGACTGGAAAGGTGGGAGACAATTCTAATAATGACCGATACCAGAAGTAATAACTTCCCGGACACATATATTTACATATGATAAGAGAAAGAGGGGAAATTACCATAATTGAAGCCGGATCATGTGGCAGGGACAAATTACAGTCTGTGGAGGCTATGCATAGGAGGGCGTGGATCCAGTGGCCTGCATGCTGTGAGAGCTGGCCTTGAGAGCCCACCCTGCTAAAGGATCCAATAAGTCTTAACTGCTTTAAAAAGAAGACTTTGGTGAATGTCAGAAACCAAGAGTGGATCAGAAAAGGAAACGAGTCCAGCAGGCCCAGGAGTCAGATGAGAATAAAGAACATAGTAAGGAGTGAGGCTTTGATATAACAGCAACGCCCCAAGAAACAACTTAAAATATAAATCATTCCTTTGGATTTCTCGCTGTCTGCCCCTCCACCAAAGTGCTTTTGCATACATGCTGGCCTTAACATAAATTGTTACTAAACTAGCAGTCAAGAATCTCATGGGGCCAGTGAGATGGCTCAGCAGGTAAGGGTCCCTGCTGTCAAGGTTCATAACCAGACTTGGATCCCAGAGCCCATATGGGGGAAGGAAGGAACCAAATCCTGCAGTCTGTCCTCTGACTTCCATACACCTGTCCATCTGCACACACACAGGTAAATGTTATAATAAATAGTCTGAGAGGGGGGACATTTATCCCATGTCAGGTCATCATCCACTTGGTTCATGCCAGGCTCCACCTCCTGTCTTACTGTGACAGGCCCCCACTTGCCTGGGAAGTGGTCCTGAGGATGCTGAGAAACCCAGGGCTCCTCTGGTGATTTCACCCCTTGCTGTGTGATCTTTGATGACAGAAACACTCGCTGGAGTGCTCCCTGGCGGAGACCGAGGGTAACTACTGCTCACAGCTGGCTCAGATCCAGGCTCAGATCAGCGCCCTGGAGGAGCAGCTCCACCAGGTCAGGACCGAGACCGAGGGCCAGAAGCTGGAATATGAGCAGCTGATGGACATCAAAGCCCACCTGGAGAAGGAGATCGAGACCTACTGCCGCCTCATCGATGGAGACGAAAAGTAAGACCACTGGGAAGTCCCCCACAACGACCATGCTCTACCCCTTAGCCTTCCATACTTTGAGCCTGAAGCTTACCCTCCCCCACTGTACAAGGGATGGCCTTCTCTTGCCTCTGAAATCATTTCCTCTATACTTTGTACATCACAGAGCTCCTTATCTGCTTTAGATGAGCGCCATCATTCCCGTACAAATCCCTCACTATTATCCATGTGAAGCATTGTGATTTCAAGATTTTCCTGACCCCCCCCCTCCCCAACCCCCTGAACATGCCCCAAGGACAAATTCTATATGTTTGTGTGGCTCCTAGGACACTGCATGTTGTATATGTATCTCTCTTAAGCTAATACATATTTCTTAAGTTTTTAATCCTTGAGTTTAAGAAGTCAAAAGGGAGGGATTGGGAAGACGTCCCTGTGGGTAAAGCACTTGTTGTATGGGAACTTGACTTTGGCCTCCCCCCCACAAACACTCCGCACCTGTGTAAATGCTGAGTGTGGTGGTTTAAGCCTGTAACTCCATACCAGGAATCAGGGTAGAGACTGGATGCCTGGTGCTCACAGCCAACCTAGCTGATATGTGAGCTGTAGGTTCAGTGATAGATCCTGTCTCAAAAAATATGGTGGAGGGGCTACAGAGATGTCTGAGAGGGTAACAGCACTTGCTGCTCTTGCAAAGGACAAGTTCCGGTTCTCAGTACCAGCACAATTCTCAACAATTTGTGACAGCAGTTCCTGGGAAACTGAAGCCCTTTTCTAGCTTCTGAGGGCACTGAATACATGTGGTGCGTATGCCTACATTCGAGTAAAACACTCATACAAACAAAATAAAAATAAATAAATCTCTCTTTACAACTAAGGCTGAGAGCAATGAAGGAGGATTCCTGATGCCAACCTACACACACTCACACACACACTCACACTCACTCACACACACACTCACACTCACACACTCACACACACTCACAACATACACATGCTCACACTCACACTCACACACATACACATACTCACACACTCATACACTCACACACTCACACACACTCAAACACGCTCACACACATACACATGCTCACACACATACACATACATGCTCACACACTCACACTCACACACATACACACACACTCACACACATACACACACTCACACACTCACACACATACACACGCTCACTCACACACACACTCACACACACATGCTCACACTCACACTCACACACATACCCATGCTCTCACACTCACACACACTCACACACATATACACACGCATACACATACTCACACAATCACACACACTCAAACACGCTCACACATACACATGCTCACACACACATACATGCTCACACACATACACATGCTCACACACATACACATACATGCTCACACACATGCACACGCTCACACACATATACACATACACACACATATTCACACACACCCCATCACTACTACCACCAAAAAGAAAAAAACCAAATGGAAATACATTTTTTTAAATCCTCTCTTTAGATACTATGTAATCACTTTCTGCGTTTGCGCACAAAATCCTATTTTCTTCAGTAGTGAAAACTGAGATCTGTTGTGTCAGTATTTCAATGAAAAGTTTCCAAAGTGATCAGAAACACCAATGTTAAATAATAAACTTTTTTTTCTTCCAATTCCTGCTCCAGCTCAAAGGGCTTTGAATCTGGAAGCTCAGGGAATTCGTCCAAAGGTAATGAAAACCTTGTATCTCAGTAACAGAAAATCCCTGCCCATCAATAGCACTCACATATGGCAGCCAACTCTACACTTAAGTAGTTTTAACTACTGAAAATGCAGGACACTCCCTCCCTAACGTGTGGATGCAGTGCGAGGCGCCTGGGGAGGGGAGGGGGTTCCTCCTTCACATAATCTTTTGGGAAGAATTCTTGCATTCACTTGTGTTTTCTTCTCTAGATTTATCCAAAACCACACTGGTCAAGACGGTAGTTGAAGAAATAGATCAGCGTGGCAAGGTTCTGTCATCGAGGATTCACTCCATCGAGGAAAAGATGTCTAAAATCAGCAATGGCAAGGCTGAGCAGAGAGTTCCCTTCTAGCTCTCACGCTAGGGGGCGGAGTAACTCGGGGGCGGAGCCAGGCAGCCATGCTATTCTAAATCTCAGGGAGAATGGAAACGCTTGCTACTAATTACAGATGAAAGACCTTAGACAAAATACCTGTTTGCTTAGTGACCTTCGCGTGATGTCCGGTGTTTCTGTTCCAAATAAATAAAATGATTGATGGGTACACACTTCCCATTTGCTGGTGGTTGCTATTGAATTGTGATTTTTTTTTTCCTTATGAAGACCCTTATGGGAAACGTTTTCATTGAATTTCACTGTAGTTTTCAACAACTATCAGTACGATTTAAATATTAAGTATTCCGTAGGCATAATCTTTAAATCCCGCCATATCTGCATAGGTAAACTATCTGGGGAACATTCAGAAATTCTCCTACAACTGACACAGTTCGCCACTAGATGGCGTGTGTCTGGTTTTTTGTTTTTGTTTTTGTTTTTTGTCAAGACCCTATCAAGATTACCCACAAACCAGGATACCATTCCCAGCCAAAGGAAAAAAAAGAGAGAGAGAGAAAGCCTTTTAAAAGATCTACCGCAATAAAGTGCATATTGATGAATGTTCCAAAACAGATTATAGAAACCTATCCCCATCAAGACCGAGACAGCAATATTTCAGGCATTGCAGACCATAGATCTATTGCTACTCAGCTTTAAAATTGCTTTTAACAGAAGGAGCCGTAGACTGGTGGGTACAACTACTTTAGACAAATTTTATTTAGAGGCACTATGAATTGCTAATAATTTAACGTTTCATGAAAAGTTATTCTTTCCATGTTTTCAACAGTTTAAAATGTGTAAGTCAGGAACTAAAGAGAAGCTCAGAGATTAGAGCATTGGCTGCTCTTCCAGAGGACGAGGGTTCAATTCCCAGTACCTCACAACCATCTCTAACTCCAGCCAAAGAGCAGTTCCCTCTTAGGACTCCTCAGACACCAGGTGCTCATGTGGTACTCAGACATACATGTAGGCAAAAAAAAAAAAAAAAAAAAAAAAAAAAAAAAAAAAAAAAAGCAGTTCTTACCTTGGGCTATACAAGCACATTACATATTATCCACCTTTCAATCCTCATACTACGACATGTGACATGTGCTAAGACTCAAAATATGCAAAGCCTGTGATTTTCAAGGTCACTGAGTGGTTCTGCCTTAGGAAAGTTGTTTCTTTGCTTCTCACTTCTGTCCAAATGCATCAGATGAAGCGAGTTCTAGAAGTTAGGAGGAGATGACTCCCAAACCCGCAGGGCCAGTTCCATAAATTGTGAAATGAAAATAAAATGTGACATCCCTGTGTTCAAACACGGTGTTGAAAGGTCTAGAACTTGACGCTCTTTGCTGTTTCATCAATGCTGTTCTTCTGTCTGTTTGCCTTGTTTGTCCAGACAGGGTCTGGCTGTCCTGGAACTTGCTCTATAGACCAGGCTGACCTCGAATTCAGGGATCCATCTGCCTCTGCCGGGATTAAAGGTATACAATACCATGCCCAGTTCTTTCGCTTATGTTCTTAATTTATCCTGGATTTTTTTTTTTTTTTGCATGATTTTGTTTTGGGAAGTTTGAGGTTTATTTTGTTTTGTTGTTTTATTTTGGCTTTTGGCTTATGGCCTTTTGCTATTTAATATCATTCAAAGTTAAAAACAATAACAAACTGTAGGTTATTGCACACATTTACCATCTGTTTTTAGGCCATAAAATCCAAGTTTTAAATCAAAACACCAAAATTATATAACCTGTATTTTGTAGCTCACATGTGCGTGTGTATTTTGCTCTTACCAAACAATGGAGACACAAAACAAAACAAACCCAACCGTCTTTATTTGACATTGTTCTTCTTTGGTTTGTGCTGAGTTTATTTGGTTTGGAATTTTTTTGTTTTGTTTTAGGTGTAGCCTTGGCTAGCCTGGAACACACTATGTAGACCAGATTGGCCTTGAACTCACAGAGATCCACCTGCTTTTGCTTCTCCAGTGTTGGTATTATGACACAGCCCAGAGAGGCCAGCCCCTGAGAACTGCTCCAGGGTTATAAACAGAAGACCTCAGAGTATCAAGATGTTGTGAAACTTTTTTATCTGAGGGGCAAATAAGGAAACAGACATGTTCTGATGGTAACTTCCTCTTTTACTTACTCTTGAAAAATCTCCCTCTCTCTGAAAATATCTCTTGTTCTACACATCCTCTCTCCTCAGATTCCTCTGCACAACCACACACACACTCTAACAAACACTCACTACATAGCTCTACACAGCATCCCTAGCACAGCAGCTCTGTCTTGTACAGGTCCACACACACACACACACACACACACACACACACACACACACACAAACACATACACACATGCACACACACACCTCTTTTCCTTTCTTCGTCTTCTCCCTCTGCCCAATTCTGAACAATTATATGTTACATTTTCAGGGTTCAGTCCATTCTCATAACACATGATAAGTCACACAGTTTTTCTCAGACTAATTAAATCACACTGACAGGCTAGTGATAATGCTTGGCCGTGCACATAGCTCTATCCAGACAGAAAGTGACATTAAAATTTAGGACTTAACAATAACAGTTAGTTGTCTGAACCTTGAGCCTCTAATATAAACTGAGACTGGAAGTACATGCAGAAAGCCAACTACTGCAGGGGGTTATGTCTACCAAAGTTTCATCAAGTCTGACCTTGATCTGGCAATAAATACTGGGAACTTATCTTTGTGTATTTTCTGCAGGGGCAGATTAATCTATTTTGAATTTGTTCTGAAGTCTAAAATTAGCTGTCTTTGTGAGTGGGAATACTGTTACTTTCCAGTGTCAGTTATGAAAAATATCCTAATATCGTTATTAGGATAATATTAATAAGAATTATACAGATTAAACAGAAGTCATCTTCCTGACCATGCCCAATAGATGGTTTATTTTTATGAGATAAACACACAAGCAGTTGAGAGAATACTCATAGGAAAGAAATACAGTGGCACATAGAAAAATTACAGACAGGAGCAACTCCGTGGCCTTGACAAGTGTGGCTCCCATCAAGGAGTAATGTGTCTGGTGGGTCAACTGCCAAACACTAGTTGTCACCTGCTGTATGCTCCCATGGCCCTTGACAGGATTTAAGTCAAGCACCACCACACCCAGCTATGAACTTCAAAAGAAATTTATACATAACAGATTCTTCAGTCTCTCGTGTTTCTTGGGACATCCATGACATTTGAAACAAGTTCTGGTTTTCATGGAAAACCTGGCTCCCTGGGATTGCCAAAGACCCAGCTTATTCTTATCTTGGAGGCTATATCCCAAACATTTCCCCACTTTAGGTATGACTGGACTTGCTTGCATCATTGTTAACCAGAATCCAGGGCAGCTGAGCGTTGCTGATGCTCTGTGCTACAGAGGCAATATAAACCACTACAGATAAATGGCTCACACACTCCCCCTTGCACACACATGCCCCCCCAGTCCATCAGAATTTACTTTATAGAGCACAAGTCTAAAGACACAATTACAGAGAATTTCAAGTTAGTCGCAGAGAGCACTGGACCGAGTGAATAACTTTTCTAACAAAGTCTTTGTGTCTAAGACTCCTGTGAAATAACTCCTGCCCCGCAGGTGTTCTCACAGGCCAATGATCTTTGAAAACACTGTCTGTGAGGGATTCCCTTTATGTAGGACTGCCCAGGAAGGCTCAGGAGTGCAGGATGCACTTGGCAGTGAGAGTGTTATCGGCACAGAAAGATTCAAAGGGAAGCAAAACTCTCTAACTCTGCACCTTTTGCTGAAGAACTAACCCAGAATTCCCCATGTGTCTATTCACAAAGCAATGGATATAGAATTAACCCCCAGGATGAATTTCCTTTAAGTTCCGTTGAGTTCATGGGGTGGAAAGAAACACACCCATGTTCAGACTTTAAAGTCATAAGCTGTTCTTTTTAGAAAGTGACTATGCCCTTCAGTTCTGTGATTTTCTGTGCTCAGCAGAAGTTAGGGTACCCGGGCTCTGAAGGACTTATGTTGATGAATATGTTCTTCCCCAGTCTCTGAAGAGCCTCACTTTTTTTTTTTTTTTTTTTTTTTTTTTTTACTGTAGTGGGTTTGAATAGTTCAAGGTTCCAAAAAATGAAAACACATCTAAAGAAGAAGAAATTGGACCGCCCTGCTTGGACAGTTAGTTGGTTGGTCGATTGGTGTGTGTGTGTGTGTGTGTGTGTGTGTGTGTGTGTGTGTGTGTGTGTGTGTGTGTGTGTGTGTGTGTTGGTTTTGTTTTGTGATTTGTTGTTTTTAACACAGATCTCATTCCATACCCCAGATCTGCCTGCAACTCACTATATAGCCTAGGCTGGCCTCGAACTCGTAACCATCTTCTTGCCTCAAAATTGAAAGAACAAGCATGAACCTTCACATCTGGCTTTCAGCATTTATTTGTTACAAAAGAAACCAGAGATGTTCAAGATGTATGGGATCCCTTTGCAGGAAGTAAATTGCCACTGACTTCCTGTGAGTAGCTTCCATGGAGCATTATATGCTATTTAATATGCTCCCAAAAATGTTTGGTAATACCTCAAGATTGTTTGGTTGCAGAATATAATTTTTTGGACACTGGTTTTCCCTAAACTTTACATTTTCAGTGATTGTGTCATATTTTTATTACCACATTCCTAAGCTTTTCTAACTTTTTTTTTTATCACTTTTTAATGCATTTTGGGTGATTTTGAAGTGGTAGATAAAATCTTAATTTGAAGTGGTAGATAATATCTTCATCTGTTTGTAGGCAAAAAATGTTTTCATTTTATATGGGAATATTGTCCATTTCTACATTTTTATTCATATGTACTAACATTTTATGGGCTTTTATCTCGGTTTCTTTTGCTCATTTACTCCAGGCCATTGATTCACTCTCATTTTCTAAAACATGTTACAATTCCAAATGCCTTTTCTAATTTCTCAGAGTCTCAGACACAGGGTTCAAAATTGTTGGCCTTGGGGGTGAAGAGATGGCTCAGTTGTTTGTTGTTATTATTTGGATTTTTTTTTTTTTTTTGAAATAGGTTTCTGTGTAGCTCTTGCTGTCCTGGAACTCGCTCTGTAGAGAAGGCTGACTTCAAACTTAGAGATCTACCTGTCTTTGCCTCCCAAGTGCTTGGACTAAAGACATGAGCCACCACCTCCCAGAATGACTCAGCGGTTAAAAGCACATACCATTCTTCCAGAGGAACTGAGTTTGGGGTTGTCAACACACTCACATGGTGTAATTTACAATCATCTTCAGGGGACCCAGCACCCTCTTCTGACTTCCAAGAGCATCTTCACTCATATGCACAGGCACACACGTATAGGCATAACTGGAAATGGAATAAACCTTTACAACAAACCTATTTAAAAACAGAAACATAAAAATACATCAAAGGACCCAGAAATACACCTACATAGATACAGTCACTTAATGTTTGACAAAGGTACATCAAAGGATCTGGAAATACACCTGTTGGTTTTGCATGTGAGATCAGACACACACACTACCAAATGCCACACTAGAGTTTATTCAGGGCCGTTGCTGAGCAAGTACAAGGGAGAGAAGCAGAAGAGAAAGAGAGACTTTCATGTGGTGCTCCTTTTAAGAGAGCAGGTGGGCACGGATTTACATAGCCACACCTAGGGGCGTGTCCTCCGCACCCTGTTGGGTTTATCACAGGGCTGCTATGTGCCGTGATCCTTACAACACCTATATAGCTACAAGTCACTTAACGTTTGACAAACGTACCAATAATACACATGGAAGAAAGGAACAGGCTTCTCAATGAATTCTGCCGAGAAAACTAGAAACTCACAAACAGAGCAAAACCAGATCCCCTTGGGAAAGAATTGATTCAAAACAAAGCAAAAATCTTAATGTCAGACCTAAAACTTTTAAATATGTGGGAGAAGGACCTTAAAATCTAAGCTTGGGGATGTACTTTCTGATAAAACTCTAACATATTAGAAAACAACTGATACATGGGATTCCATTGAATACAAAGCTTCCTGAATAACATAGGAAAGAGTAAGGGGGGAGGGGCAGGCTACAGAACCAGAGGAAACCTTTGCCAGTCACTCATCTGACCAGAGATTAACATCTAGAATCTGCAAAGAACCCAGAAAAGCCAGACGTCAAAGATCAAAGCAAATACCAGGCATGACGATGCACATCTTTAATCACAGCACTCAGGAGGCAGAGACAAGTAGATCTCTGTGAGTTCAAGCCCACTCTGGCCCACATATCAAGTTCTAGGAAGCAAGAGCTGCAGAGTGAGACTATGTATACACATATGCATGCGCTACATATGCATATATATGTAGCTATATATGTATGTATAGAGAGAGGCACATATACACATATAGAGAGATATAGAGACTAAATCAATAAATGAGAACATAAATTGAACAGACAATCCTCAAAAGAAGAAATGTAAATAGCAAAGAAAAAGTATATGGGTGAAAGATGTTGGACGTTAAAATTACATTTCATATTCCACCTCCCTCCAGCCAGCAAGGTTTTCACCAAGAAAGCAAGCAAAGGCAATGCTGCTGTGAGTACAGAAGGCAGAGGCTTCAACCTCTGCAAGTGGGATGTAAATTAGTATGACAGCATGGAATCAGCATGGAAATTCTTCCAAACACTGTAACTAGAACTAGGGCCTGACCCACCCAAGTCAGCATAACGCAGAGACATCAGCAGGGCACATTTACGTTTGGTGAGTCGCTGCTACCCATAACCAAGATAAGGAATCAATCTATATGTCCATCGACAGATGAACGATGTATTTGTTTTTTCTATTGGGGTGATAAAACACCATGACCAAGACAACTTTGTCTGGAGTTTATGGTTCTGGGAGAATAACCATAACTATCACGGTGGGAAGCATGATGACAGCAGGCAGGCAAGCATGGTGCTGGAGCAGTAGCTGAGAGCTCACATTTCTATCCCCACAAGCAGGAAGCAGAGAGACATAACCCAAAAAGAGGGGGGTCTTAAAAGCCTCAAAGCCTGCCCCCAGTGACATACTTCCTTCAGTAAAGCCACACCTCCCAATCCTCCCCCAAACAGCCACCAACCAGGAACCAAGTACTCAAACACCCAAGACTTGCAGGGAATGCCTCATTCAAAGCAACACAGATGACTATTTGCAGAAACATGGGTGGAACTTGAATCGTCACGTTAAACAGAAGCAAAAAGATCTGGAAAGACAAATATTGCATATTCTCTCACATGCAGTATCTAGATTTCAAAAACATACACAAGCCATGAAAGCAGAGGAGGGACTATGTGGGGGAAAAGAGTGTCCCGTGGAGAGGAAGAAAGAGAAAAAGAGAGAGGAAGCTGGGAGCGAGCATGGTAAAGCGCATAACACACACGTATGAAACGTTTGCACATTACCTAAAACACACTAGTTCTGAGCAGATGTTGGTTTGACTTTCCCATCCCAGTTCTTTGCCTTCTGTCTCCTCTATGATCTGGTCAGCTGACTCCCTCCTCCAGTTGCGTCTCCTCTCCCGGGACTGCTCTTGTGAAAGGGAGACAGCCGGGCACTTCTGAGACCTCTCAAGGCCTGGACAATTCCCTTTGGACCTCAGAGAATATCTGGGATGCTTGTCGCCTCTTCTATGTGTTTATATACTGGGAGTCGTGCCAATATGTTTGCCCCTAGATCTGTTATAAACACTCTACACTGGCTTTGGTTTCATGGCACAAAACTTCCATTTGAGTTTTGTGTAAGGACTCAGAAATTCTGCCACCATTTCCCAGAGCTCTAGAAATTCTCTTGCTCTACCACACTGTCTAATTCATTTTGCTTGGTCTCTGGTGAAATGTTTTTAAGAACTTCTTGTCACTGTTGTCCATTTCTCTTCATCTCTCTTCCATAGTTTCCACCCACTATCTGGTCCCTCCATCTTTCTTTTCCTCTCCCATCTCATTTAGAGTATATTTCTCTCTATAGTTATTAAAAAGTGCACAGGAAGAAGGGAGTCAAGGAAGAGATGAGAGGAAACCAAAGAAAATAACACAGAGGAAATATGATAAAATTGTCATATATGTGTGTGTACATACGTATGTATGAAAACACCATAATAAAACATGCTTTTATATAATGTATGTATACGTATATATAAAAACACCATAATAAAACATGCTTATATATATATATATATATATATATATATATATGAATATACAGGAGACTAAGAACAAGATTATTAACTAAAGGAATCTATAGGAAAGCAAACTCACTGATACAGGATAAGGAAAATTCAGTCGCAGAGTCCCTGGACGGCTGAGGACCGACCCAACACTGCTTCATGCCATGTGACCTCAATCTTCACCATCCAAAAGCATGAGAGGGCACCTAGTACGTGCTCTCCGGATTTTAAGTTAGCCAAGAGACCACACTCTAGGGGCTGGTAGACCAAGGCCATAGATGGAATGAATACCTGATATAGTTCCCCTTTCTGTCTAAATAAGAAAGTTCTCAACCTAATACAGAACTATATACAATAAGAACAATTATCAAATATTATCCAGGAGAAAGAGTAATAACATAAACAAAAATGGAACTGCAGCCAAGAAGACCAACATAAAGAAAGAAATGTGTGACGGTAAATAAAAAAATAGAGGTTATTTGTCCTCTCTTAAAAGCTGTCCTATCCTCACGAACCTACATCTAATACCTAAAATACTCTTAGTTAGGATATGAGATCGTTGTAACTATCTAGTCTTCACCCCCATCAAAGACCTGAGAATGGAAATATATTACCTGAGTAAACAGGAAGTGCAAGCAAGCAGCTTCCGAGAATTGCAAGAAATGACAGAGACAGCTGGCTGCCTGGACAATCACCCAATGACTTTTTGCAATGCTGGGCATCAATTTAAGGTTTTCAGTCTAGAATATTTGACAGACCATTATCAGAACATTATCAGGAAAATTTGAAAGACCATCTTACCATATTTTGGCAAAGTTCAGCAGTCACTTTTCCTTGTGTCCTGCTTATCTGGAAAGGGCAGTGTGCTTACCATCAGCAGTAGAAGCAAGGGTAGGTCTTTGCCCAACAAGTATACATATGCTTAAGTAGAACAGTACCCTAGCTTTCCTTCAACTGACTACTTTCTTCTCAGCTTTACCTCATCTGTTCATCAATCCCAGCTGGATTTCCATTTCAGTTATTATATTTTAATGTGTTTTTCAGATCTACCTGGTTGTGTGCGTGTCCATATGGGTATGCACACACATATGCAAGGGAGGGTTGCAGGTACTGTGGCACACACATAGCTGTCAGAGAACAACCTTGAGTGTCAGCCCCTTGGTTCCATCTTGTTTGGTCAGAATCTCTATTGCTTTGCTACTGTACACACCAGGATAGTTGGCCCAAGAGCTGAAGGGATTCTCCTGTCTCGCACTTCATGTTCTAATACAAGCACTGGGATTACAGACACTTGCTCTGTGAATCTGCATTTCACACAGAATTTAAACTTCACACTTTCATGGCAAGGGTTTTTAACCTCCGAACCATCTCCTCAGCTCCCTTTCATTTTTTCAGATAATTTTTTAAAGCTGCCTTTATTTGATGAATCTGTTTGTTACTCAAAGTCCTTGAAAAATTACAAGTTAATTGATCCTAAAAGGAGCCAAGGGCAGCAGATTGTATCTGCCAAAAATCATGTATCAAAAGTTGGGATGGACCAGGAATGGTGGTGTGTATCTTTAATCCCAGCACTCAAGAGGCAGAGGCAGGTGGATCTCTGTGGGTCTGAAGTCAGCCTTGTCCATACACTGAGTTCCAGGCCACCTGGGGCTCCACAGTGAGATTCTGTCCAGATGATGCTGAAAAAAAATCTAGGATTTAACAGTTATTTAGTTTAGAAGTCTGGGGGCTTGGACATGGGACAGTGAAATGTCATACATGTATCTAATGAATTGTGGTCATTTCTGATCTTCACTATCTTCTAACATACCACTCTCACCCAAAACCTTCTCCTCCCAGGTCAGTGCCTCCAACTTTGATGTCATGTGTGTGTGTGTGTGTGTGTGTGTGTGTGTGAGAGAGAGAGAGAGAGAGAGAGAGAGAGAGAGAGAGAGAGAGAGAGAGAGTGAGTGTGTGGATGTGTGTCTGAGTGTGTGAGAGTGTCTTGAGGGAGTGCATGAGTGTATATGAGTGTGTGTGAGTGAGTGTGTGTGCGCATGTGTGTATGTGTGTGTACGTGTGGTATGCATATGTGTGTATGTGTGTGTATATGTATGTGTATGTATATGTGTATGTGAGTGTATGTATATGAGTGTGTGTGTATATGGTGTGTGCATGAGAGTGTGAGTGTGTGTACATGTGTGTATGTGGTGTGTGTGTGAGAGTGTGTATGTGAGTGTGTGAATATGTGTATGTGGTGTATGTGTGTTTGTGTGTGTGTGAGAGAGAGAGAAAGTGTGTGTGTGTGTGTGTGTGTGTGTGTGTGTGTGTGTGTGTGTGTGTGCCCCACTAAGTTAATTTGGGTTGCTTTCACGAGTTTGGGAAAAGGGTTATTTACTGAAGCATGACTGCACTATTGAATAGTGTCACCGCCCTCCCCCCCAGAAGCCATTAATTACCTAGAGTCCTTTGTGAGGGATGGGGTTTGTGAGCCCCTCCTCCATCCATGAGATGCTGACAGACCCAGCCTTGTTCTATTCTTGTGAGAGAAACCAGAACTTCTGTGAGTTTATGAGTACAGGGCCACAGTGTGTACAGAAGACACTGTTTCACAGCACATCACCCTGTCATCTGGCTTCCATGGACCTTCCACCCTCTTGTCCAGGGTACTCCCTCAGCCTTGGTGGGAATTATATAGATAGCCCATTTGAAGCTGAGCACTCAGTCACTTATGATTAGCACTGTGGATCTCTGCCCAGTCACACATTTGCATAAATGAGCCTCACTGATGAAGGCTGAGAGCTAAACTAATAGACGGGTATAAATAGAAGTGTGTAGTAGGCAGTCTGACAATGCATCCATTTAGCAAATAACAGCAGTAGGTTCTGCCCGAGGGCCTATGACATCCCCAGTCACAGGCTCTTGATGGGGCTTACAGAACTAGGAAAGAATTCAGACCTGTGGAGTGGCCTGGTCTTTTCTGACAGTCACTTGTCCATTGACAACGCTTCCAGTCCTTCACTTCCTATACATTAAAGACGTGTGTGTGTGTGTGTGTGTGTGTGTGTGTGTGTGTGTGTGTGTGTTCCTTGTAATTTCATGGTGGTTGGTCTTTCATGTTCCACAGACTATAGTTAACACTGACTCTTGGTCATATGTCCTTGTTTCTTTATCTGTTTGTTTAGTTTGGTTGAAACATAACTTTAGGGATCTCGTGGGAGCTGGTTTCTCTGGGGTAGTACAGAATATCACGAGTTTGTTTTGTTCATGTGTATGCATGTTCATATACATGCAGGTACACGTATGTGTGCATGTGTCCCTGAGGAAGGCTATCCACTGTAGTTTTGACACATCGTCTCTCATTGGCCTAGGACTCTCAAGCCCTAGGCATCCACCTGTCTCTGCCTCCCCATCACTGAGATGACAAGCACATACTACCACATGTGGCTTCTTCACTGGGGCCAAACTCAGGCCCTAGTAGTGTTTTACCAACTCCCCAGCCCAATTAATTTATAAATTAATTCATTTCACTGGGCTTTTTCAGAAATTAACCTGGCTTCCTAAGTATTATCATCCTTCAGACAGTTTCCTCAGCATCAGGCCAGGTGTGGTGACTCATGCCCTTTATCCCAGCACCTACCTCTGTAGGTGGATCTCTGGGAATCTGAGGTCTTGGACTACATAGCGAGACCCATTCTCAAATAAATAAATAAATAAATAAACAAACAAACAAACAAATAAATAGACTTATTCATTCCCACTAAAAACTTTACGTTCAGAGTACCCCTTCACGGTTCTCATATTATAAAATTA
Organism: Phyllotis vaccarum; assembly: GCA_033318265.1. Classification (NCBI taxonomy): domain Eukaryota; kingdom Metazoa; phylum Chordata; class Mammalia; order Rodentia; family Cricetidae; genus Phyllotis; species Phyllotis vaccarum. Next base: position 22,624,421 of record JARWLC010000008.1, read on the forward strand.
TTCCATTGTTTCTTTGTAACCGTAATTTTGCTACTGTAATGTAAAAATATCTGATTTGCAGGATGGTCTGAGGTGATGACCTCTGTGAAAGGGTCATTTGATCCTCAAGGGGTCTTGATCCACAGGTTGAGAACCACTAACTCCTTGTGAAATCAGGGCTGTTTTATTGATTGATGAATAGATTTATTGACTGAGACAAGTTTACCTCTAACTTGAGCCTATGCTTTTGTGGGGGGGGAGAGTTCGAGACAGGGTTTTCCTATGTAGCTTTGGCTGTCGTGGAGCTCACTCTGTAGACCAGGCTGGTCTTGAATTCACAGAGATCTGACTACCTCTGCCTTCCAAGTGCTGGGATTGAATGTGTGTGCTACCAATGCCTGGCCAGCTCTCTTCAAAGCCTTTTTGAAAAAGTTTTATTTGGGAAGTTATCATCTGTTTGTTTGGTTGGCTTTATAGTCTCAGTTTGTTTGGGGGAGACTGGATCTCATGTAGCCCATCCTGGCCTCTGGGCCCCTATATAACCAAGGATGACCCTGAATTTCTGGTCTTCCAGCGTCTACCTTCTGAGCGCTATGGCTACAGGCATGTCCCACCACATATCCAGATTAATGTGGTACTAGAACTAGAGCACTGGGCTCACACGTCCTGGGCAATCACACTACCAACTGAGTTGCAACCCCAGACCTGCAAGTTAATTGCTAGAGAGACACACACCCCCAATGGATGAGATGAGCTGGATCTCCAGAATCTATGTAATAGCAGAGAACATGGTGTGTGCCTCTCCTTCCCCTCCCCCTCACCTGCCTCTGGGAAGACAGAGCCAAGTGGCGCTTGCTGGCAGCCAGTGGACCTGAAACAGTGGCTTCCAAGTTCAGTAAAAGACTTCACTCCAAAAATAAGCTAAAGAAGCAATGACGAAGGGCATCCCCTCGCCCCCAAATCCTCGCTCTCATGTTTTTTAATTCAAAACTTTTCTTCTGTTTACTGTTATGTTAGATATATTCTAGCCATCTTTATAATGTGCAATATTTTGTTTCTTCTAAAATTAATAAATGGTTTGTTCTGAACGTTTTCTTCGGCTTCCTTTTATTATGTTTGTACCTCAGTATCATTTCTTACTTGTAACTTTGAGCCTAGCTATCAGGCTGGATTGTTTGTAGTATATTTTCGAGATTCTGTTTCTTTTCAAGGGGAGGCCTCACTATTTAGGGATGATATCTGTGTTTCATTCCAGGACCATTCTGGGACAGGCTGGCTTCCTTTATGAGGGGTTTTCAGGTCTGTGCATCCCCAGGTCTGGTTATAGGACCCTTCAGCTTCCTCAGAAAAGAACATAGCAATCATAGCTGGCTCCACAATTTCCTCAATAGAAAATAAAGATGGTGGGTCCCTTGTTCAAAAGTCAAGAAAACATTCAGTTAAAAAAACCTAAAATTTATCTTTTAAAAACATCTACTATTTATAGGGACAATAACACTATGCATATAACAGCATAAACTTATAAACTTCAAGAAGTGATATTGTATTATCATTTTATTAACTGCATTAAGTTATTAAAACATACTTTAATAACATTTTTTCTAATTTTATTTTAGTTACCTTTGAAGTGGTAGTTTTTCCATATAAATATTATTTTCTTTTTTAAGGATTTTTTTTTATTTTTAGTTATGTTTATGTGTTTGTGCATGAGTGTAGACAACTTATAGAGGCCGGAAGAAAGCATCAGACCATCTGGAACTGGAGTTAGAGATTGTTGTGAGTGCTAGTTTGGGTGCTGGGACTTGAACTCTGGAAGAGTAGCAAGTACACTTAACTGATGAGCCACCTCTGCAGCCTCTGGATAGTACTCCTTGATGCAAATTTTACAGCTTTACTTTCTGCAAGCTTCCCTCGTAAATTATGAAACTCTAGGTTCTGGGCTTATTTGTTTCAAATATTTACAACTGAAAGGGATGTCAGCTGCTCCTGGTGAATGCAAGATCTTACATTTTAAATAAAAAAAAACAAAACAAACAAGAAACACATACAAAGAACAACACGAACAGAAACACAATAAGATGGGAAGGAGGCACCGCGACTAAAACGACAAGCCAAAAAGGTGACAACTGTATCAGGAAGAATCTCAGAGGTCAAGCACAAAACCTGATCACAGCGTGCCAAGGTGTGGGATGGGAAAGGCATGAGCAGAAGAGAAAGCAGAGCAGCCAGGAATGTGGAGGGATCCTCAGAGGCTAAAACTCAGGATGGCTGGGGTGATCCGTAACGAGTGGCACCAAGGGATATAGAAGAATAAACATAAGGAACAATGGTAGAGCAGGCACCGTGGTCCACACCTATAAGGCCAGCACTCCAGAGGCTGAGGCAGAAGGATCACAAGTTCAAAGCTAGCCTGGGCAACATAGTGAGACCCTAATAGATGGAAGAAGAGCAGAGGAGGCAGAGGAGAGAGGGACGGGAAGGGAAGGAAATGGGGAAGGGAAGGCTGGATTGGGGGTGCACAGCGACTCATGATGAACCTGAAGTCTCTAAAATAGTAGAACAAAAATTCAAGAAGGAGTAGGAGGTTAAAAGTAGAGAAGGCAAGTACAGAAATAATCTAAGAAAAGGAAGATATATAGAAATACTTGAACCCTGCAGACAGAAAGAGGCTGTATGCTGCCCCTCATTTACTGCCTAGCAACACGGCTCAGGTTAAAAAAACAAAAAACAAAACAAAACAAACAAAAAAAAAACACTTTTTAAAGACAATTTATTTAAAATGCAACTTCCTTCCTCTAGAATCCAGGGCCCACAGTCTTGAAAATATTTTCAACGTCTCTGACAGACAAAACCTCGGACGATGATTTGCCTGCCAGAGAAATACAGGCACTGTTGGGCAAGGGAAAGGGAACAGTATCTACCACACTACTTTTCAATTATTTAAGGAATTTTATCCTCCTGAAGCCCAGGAGGCAGGAGGGGTTGCCTCCTAAATTGAAAGGCATCACTATAATAACTTTGGTAATACTCCACCCTGTTCCCTCCCAGAGATAGCAAACTTCAAAGTGACTATCCACCCACGGAAGTGGACACAGCAGAGTAAGACATTCATTAGGGGGGAATGTCACCACTTAAGGACAATTCTCAATGAGCTGGCAAACATCATTTTGCTAGGAGAGGCAGAGTTCACCTAGAGACACCCTAATGGTGTATATATAAAGCAGTCCTCATCCGGTAGGACATTCACCATCGGAGTAGCCCTCCAGTGTAAGCACCATGTCCGTTCGCTTCTCCTCTGCATCCAGGCGTTTGGGCTCCGTGAGGCTCTCCAGCACCGGAGCAGCCTTGGGGGCTGGAAATACATGCGGGGTGCCAGGCATCGGAAGTGGCTTCTCCTGTGCCTTTGGGGGCAGCTCGTCGGCAGGAGGGCTCGGTATGGGCGGTGCTTCTTGTGGGGCCTTTACTGCGAATGAGCATGGCCTCCTGTCAGGCAATGAGAAGGTGACCATGCAGAACCTCAATGACCGCCTGGCTTCCTACCTGGAGAATGTTCAAGCTTTGGAGGAGGCCAACGCTGACCTAGAGCAGAAGATCAAGGACTGGTATGAAAAATTTGGACCTGGGTCATGCCGTGGTCTCGATCATGACTACAGTAGATACTTCCCGATCATTGATGACCTCAGGACTCAGGTAAGAAGTACAGTGGCATGGGGCATGTGAACACGGAAAAGTAGTCGAGGTCACAGCAAGACATAGAGCAGAGCTTCTAGAACTTCATTATCAATCTTCAAAATAATTTCTGGCTAGGGAGATGACTCAGCAGTTAAGAACACTGGCCGCTGTTCTTCTAGAAGACCTGGGTTTAATTCCCAGCAGCTACCCAGGGCTCACAATCTTCTGTTACTCCAGTTCCAGGGGTTCTGAAGCTTTCTCCCAGTCTCTGGGGACACCGGGCATACACATGATGCACAAACACACATGTAAGCAAGACACCAATACACATAAAATTAGTGAATTTTACAAAACAATAATAATTTATATTACAGTTATAATCTTTGAACATGACCCTCCCATCATCTGAAATTAGGCATGCATGCATGGTTTTGGTAATATGAAAAAAAATTTTTTTTAAAAACTACTCAACATCTCCAACTGTATATTTATAAACTTAAAAGAAAGTTTTAAAGGTAAATGCAAATTAAAGGTAAAATTGACTATATCTGAAGTCTCCATTTTCAAAAACTCTCTCTAGGTGAGAGAAGTATTTCTGTGATTTCATGTTATATTGAATTGTGAGGAGATTTGAATGTTTTACTACGTCTCACACCTGCCTAACTCTCCATTAATCAGATAATCTCAGCAACTGCCAATAATGCCAACATCGTCCTGCAGAACGACAATGCAAGGCTGACAGCTGATGACTTCCGAATGAAGTGAGTTGAGGGGGGGGTGGAAACGGGGACAGGGAGGGGGGACAACAAAACGGGGACAGGGAGGGGGGACAACACGACACCTTATCTCAGGACCTCCCCCTTTTTCTGGGACCATTGGGAGTCTTATCTGATGCTCCGTTTTAATTCATTTTTTATCCATTTGTTTATTTTAAAGCATTCGTTCATTAACCTCATTAACTTATAAAATCTGGAGCTCACACAAATGAGTATCAAGGTCATGGGGGGGGAGAACTGAGAACTTTGAATATCCCCACTCTTTTGCTTCAGAGAAATATGTCTATTGCATCGTGGGTGGTCTCCCTGAAGCGTAAGCTATTAGGTTAAGACGTGAAAAGTATGACTCAAATCTGATGGGAGAGAATGAACCTTTCCAACACATCTCTAAGGTACGAAAATGAACTGGCGCTTCACCAGAGCGTCGATGCCGACATCAATGGCTTGCGAAGGGTCCTGGATGAGCTGACCTTGTGCAGAACCGACCTTGAGGTCCAATTGGAAACACTGAGCGAGGAGCTGGCGTACCTCAAGAAGAACCACGAGGAGGTAGGCATTCAACCTTCCCTGCCTTCACAGCCCGCCTCCTTCCCAAAATCAAAACCTAATTTCAGATGGTAAATAGCATACCTTAATATTAAGATGGTTTTAATTCCTCCCTATGCCTTTGAAATGTTTCTTATTCCCTCTCAAATGAAACAAACCAACCAAGGATGGTATCACAGCTACAGTCCCAAGTTTCAGACAAGAGGATGCTGAGAGTTTCAGGGTAGCCTGAGCTCCAGAGTAAGACTGTCTCAAAAGAAAAAAGAAACAGACTTTGCAAAAGGCTTTGAGCGGTATAGATCCTGTCCACTTGCCTCCCTTACAAACAGTCAGAACCTAATGTGGCTGAACAAACCGGTTTCAGGAAATGAAGGCTCTGCAATGTGCTGCTGGAGGCAACGTGAACGTGGAGATGAACGCAGCCCCTGGTGTGGACCTCACCGTTCTGCTGAACAACATGCGAGCTGAGTACGAGGCTCTAGCTGAGCAGAACCGCAGGGACGCCGAGGCCTGGTTCCAGGAAAAGGTAAAGACAGGCTCAGGGGCACATGTCTGGCATCAGGAGTGGATGCCACTGACCTCACCCTGACGCCAGCTCCCGACTTTGCAGAGTGCTTCCCTGCAGCAGCAGATTTCAGACGATGCTGGAGCCACCACCTCAGCCAGGAACGAGCTTACTGAGATGAAACGGACTCTCCAAACCCTGGAGATAGAGCTGCAGTCCCTCTTAGCCATGGTAAGTATGAAGAAGAGGCAGGTTTCCTTTATAAGTTGAAAAAAAAATAAGAATTTTTATCCACATAGTGTTAATCACTTGGGATTTTTATTCAACTATGCTGACATCTGCTTGAAAAGTATGCCTAGATCTTAATCGGCCCTGGAGACCTGCAAATACAATTATTTTGACATGCTCAAGAAGAAAAGTCATTTTACCTTTACAAAAAAAAATCTCTGCAGAGCAAAAATATCTTCCCTAGTTTTCACACCCCGCCTCTCCTTGGTCAGTTAATTAAGTGCACTTAAGTTTCTTTTAAGTGGCATAAATAAGCAAGGTAGAGGCATGAAGGTTGAGTCTGATGTAAACCACGCCTAATGACAGTAATAATCATCCTTTTCGTTAAGGGTTGGCCCAGTTGCTTCACCCACAGGTTAGTTCACAGTCCCCTGAGGCATAGGCAGGCAGACTTCACAACTCACATCATTATCTCCAAAAGGAGAATCAGATTCAAAGAGGAGAGGCCAGTCCCAGAGCTGTACAAATGGAGATAAGAAAAGGGGGCTTCCTCTCCAACCTGCCTACGCAGAGTCTGTACCTTTCCTCCGATGGCTAGAAAACCCCCAGTACTTACCCACAAAAGAATGCACGTGCATGTATGTGGATGTATGTAAAGTCAGGGCCCATAGGAAAATACGTGGCTGCACGAGTGTCAGTAAAATACTGTCATCTAGCCAAGCATCGTAGTGCATGACTTCAATCCCAGCACTTGGGAAGCAGAGACAGATCTCTGTGAGTTCAAGAGCAGCCTGGTCTAAATAGCTAGTTCCAGGACAGCCAGGGCTGTGTTGAGAGACCCTGCTTCAAAGAAAAGTAAGAAGGAAGGAGGGAGGGATAGAGGGAGGGATGGAGGGATGGAGGGAGGGATGAGGGAGGGAGGGATGAAAGAAGGGATGGAGGGAGGGATGGAAGGAGGGAGAGAGGGAGGGATGGATGGAGGAAGGGAGGGTTGGAGGGAGGGAGAGAGGGAGGGATGGATGGAGGGAGGGAGGGTTGGAGGGAGGGATGGAGGAAGGGATGGAGGGAGGGATGGAAGGAGGGATGGATGGAGGGAGAGAGGGAGGGATGGATGGAGGGAGGGAGGGTTGGAGGGAGGGAGGGCTGGAGGGAGGGATGGAGGGAGGGAGGTACTGTCATCTCCATTTGTCACCTCCTTTGCATGTAAAATTCTAACAGGCGACCTTCTTGTTCTATACAGACTCAATAGACTTGACATACCAAGCAAGTGGACAGTTTAAAGGGGTGGTACTTTCCTTTAAAACACTCTCTATAAACACTGTTTAGATAATTGACTCTAGAAAAGCAGTGATCAGCAGGAAACAGGCTTCACGTAATTCATGTTGAAGAAGCAAAGTGTAGGGGGCCTTTTATCACTGAGAAAATTGGGAGCTGCCACACCCCACAAAGGCAGCGTAATTTAATGTATGTGGTGGGGATCTCTGGACTGGACCCTCAAGAGAGACAGTTTCGCCTTTCTGGATTGACAAGGACCCTTCGCCACCATCTATGTCATTATCAAAGAGACTAGTAGGATGTGTACCATGAATATTAAGCAAACGGAACCTTTTAGATGGTTATGGCTGTTTGTGTGTATGTATAATTGTATGTCTGTGTGTACGATGTACATGTGTGGGAAGGCCAGAGGTCAACCTCAGGCGCTGTTCCTCTGGACCTCTCCACCATGTTTTCTGAGACAGAGTCTCTCACAAGAGACCTGGGGCTCACAGGTTAGGCCAGGTTGGCTGATCATCAAGCCGTAGAAACCCTGTCTCCTCTTCCCCATCACTGAAATTACAAGCACACGCCCTGACTTTTTGTGTAGGTGTTGGGTATTGCTCTCAGGTCCACATGCTTGCACAGCAAGCACTTTATCAACAGCCATCTCCACGGCCCTGGATAGGATTGCTTGCCATGTGTAAGGATGTCTCTCTTCTGAGAGGCTTATTCTGAGTCAGTACAGTGACGCCATCTGCAATACCATCTTCCCAAACCACAGAAACACTCGCTGGAGTGCTCCCTGACCGAGACCGAGGGTAACTACTGCACACAGCTGGCTCAGATCCAGGCTCAGATCAGCGCCCTGGAGGAGCAGCTCCACCAGGTCAGGACCGAGACCGAGGGCCAGAAGCTGGAATATGAGCAGCTGCTGAACGTCAAGGCCCACCTGGAGAAGGAGATCGAGACCTACTGCCTCCTCATCGATGGAGACGAGGGGTAGGCACTGTCCCTTTAAGAACCCTCTTTAAGGCTTCTAAAAAGTCATCTGAAGCTGAGCCAAGTCTCTGTGGTCCAGATCATGAGTGAATGAATGCACCGTCCGTCCCCAGCACTAGTTCAGCAATCAGTGAACTTCTTTGGTAAATCTAGGCTTCTCGGTTGCTTTAGCAAAACACACAGATGTAATTAATGCAAAATCTATTTTTTTTTTTTTTTACAGCTCTTGTGTTAAGTCAAAAGGAGGACCCGGAAATCAGACAAAAGGTAAATAGAAGCTCTGTGAAGCGTTTCTTCTCTTCTTTTTCTGCTCCTGCTCTTCTACCCCCTTTTTCTCTTGGGAGCATGTGTGCAGGTGCACCTGTGTACGGAGACGAGCCGACACCCTCAAGTACTGCTCCTCAGTCACGGTCCACCTTTTTGTCTGAGACACGATCTCTTATGGGCCTACCACTTTCCAAGTAGGTGAGGCTGGCCATCCAGTGACACCCATGGATCTTCCTGTCTCCACCTCCCCAGACCTAGAATTCCAACTGACTTGTTTTGTGTGGGTTCTGGGGATGGAGCTAAGATGCTCATCATTACAAAGCAAGCCCTTTTGTAAAACCTTGACATCTCTACAGCCTTCCCTTCTCTTGTTTTCTGTCTGTCTTTTTCTTGTTTTATTTGATTTTTGAGGCAGGGTTTCTCTATGTAGTCTTGGCTGTCCTGGAACTCTCTATGTACACCAGGCTGGCCTTGAACTCAGAGATCTGCCTGCCTTAGTTTCTAGAGTGCTGGGATTAACGGTGTGCGTCACCACCCAAGATATTATATATCTTTCAAATGGCGAATTATTTCCCTTCTGTGAATTTAGCAAAAGTGTAATTGTTTCTGTCCTTTTAGATGCCCCTAAAACTGCCATCGTTAAAACTGTCGTTGAAGAATTAGATCCCCGTGGAAAGGTTCTCTCCTCCAGAGTTCACACCCTGGAAGAAAAATCCACCAGAGTCAACAAGAGTGAACAGAGGATGCCTTCCTGAACTCCACTCCCCAAAACAAGGAGCCCTGATTTAAAATACCAAATCTAAATGGTTTTCCAAAATAGGGCCGTCTTATGTTTCTGCTTCTCTTCCAATGAGTGAAGATGTGCCTCTTTTAGATTAGTGATGTTTCTTTGGCTTTCTCTCTGGTGGTGTTTCAATAAATGTCTTCCTGTTGCAAGCTATCCTTCCTGGTTCTGGTCCATCATTGCACTGGATGTGTACCCTTTCCTGGAAGCTAAGCTCTGCCATTAATTTCCTCTGTCTAATTCACTGCTCTTTGCAAGTTAGGAACTGGTTGAATATGTCATGGTTGTAGTCTTTTTCACATGTCTATAAAATTTTTTCTACCATCCTTCCACACATACACCATTGGGTGCATAGATGTTGAGTGCTAGGCAGTGAAAACAACAAAGCTTCTAAAAATATAAATAAAAACCAGTTCCTGAAGCTGGAGAGATGGCACAGACTCAGTTCCCAACAATCACATGGTTCATAACCTCCTGCAACTCCAGTTTCAGGAGATCTGGCACCCTATTCTGGACTTCCTTGGGCACTGCACCCATGTAACAGACACACACACATGCTGGCGAAACACTCATTCACATAAAATACAAATGAATGATCTTAGTATAATAGGCTCGTGGAAGTGAAAACAAGAAATTGAAGAGTCAGAAACATCCTAAGCATAAACAAAAGATAATACACGTAGATATTTCTTGAGAGGAGAGAGAGATTGTGTAAGAGGGAGGTTAAAGATGTAAGAGCCTCCTACAAATCACTGTTATGCTCAGGGACCCATGGCAGCTTTGACTCTGTGCACAAGACCCACACAACACTGAGCCAATCAAATTTCCAGCATCAGTGGGGAAGGGATTGATGACATCTCACCACTAGCTAAGGAGCTAGCAGCAACTGATGGCTAATGGGAGAGTGAGAGTCCAAGGCTCAGGGAATGCGGTGAGAGGGTGTAAAGAATTGAAAAGCTGAATGATAGAGAGGGGTGCTATGGAGTAATCTTTTTATATACAGTGAAGATGTGTTGCTTCCTTTGGTTTAATGAAGAGCTAAATTACCAACAGTGCGGTAGGAAGAGATTATGCCGGACTTATGGACAGAGAGAGAGCTCCTAGATAAAGAAGAGCAGAGTTGCCAAGAGATTCAGGGAGAAGCAGATGGAACATGCAATACTGAGGAAAGGTACCAAGTCATGTGGTAGAACATAGATAAAAATGTGGGTTAATTTCAGATGTAAGAGCTAAGTTAATAACAAGCCTAAGCTATTGGCTGATCATTTCTAATTATAATAAGTCTCTGTGTGGTTATTTGGGAACTGGCTGGCAGGACAGAAAATTCCACCTACAGAGGTGTGCTGTGAAATTCTCTCTTTTGGACTTGACATGGCTACTGTGTTTGTGAACTCATAGTTGTGATTTATGGAGGTAGATGTGGCTACCTACACAAGACTAAGTAGGTTACATTCCAGTAAAGATGGAGTAGATGATTCTTCAGGGCCCACCCTTATCAAGGAGCTACTGGTAGTGGATAGTTACTGGGGAGAAGAAAATACTTCTTTATTGAAAATACAGCCATTGGTAGGTTTCCATGCTCCCATGGATGGCCCCACACCCATGCACATACAGGTAACACTAACTGGACTTAGTGGGCTATAAAAGAAAAAAAAAACATGAAATTGGGAGGGAGATAAGTGGGGACATATCAGTTGCTTTTCTGTCACTGTGGTACAATACCGCGACTAAGGCAACTTACAGAAAAAAAAGAATTTCTTTTGATTAGAGGATGAGAGTCCATTAACATCACGGCAAAGGCAGCAGGAAGGCATGATGGCTGGAGCAAGATGCTGGCAGCTCACATCTTGACCCACAAGCACAAAGTAGAGGGAGTGAACTCAAGGTGGTAAGCTTTAAGCTGTCAAATCCTACCCTCAGAGACATACCTCCTCCGGCAAGGCCATGCCTCTTGGACCTCCCCCAAACCTCTGTCATCCTCTGGAGACCAAGTATTCTAATGTCCAAGGCAATGGGAAACAGTCCTCATTCAAACCACCATGTGGGGATATAGGAATAATTGGAAGGGGAAAATATGACCACATTTCATTATATGCCTATAAAAAATGATCAAGAACAAAGAAAATTTTAAATTAATTGAAAATGGGGGCTAGAGGTGTAGTTTAATCTGTAGAGCACTATCTGAGCATGCACAAAATGCTCATTACTACCCCAGGCACACATAAATCCTGGGTGTGGTGGCACATCTCTGTATTCACACTTTGAGCAGTGGGTATAGGAGGAGCAGACACTCAAGGTTATTCTTAGCTACATAGAGAAGCCAGCCTGGACTACCTGAGACCTAGCTTCAAAAATATAAATAAGATAATCCACACAACTAAACTTAAAACAAAGATGTTCACTTAACTCTCTAAATAACTGGCTTTTACATCCTATACTCTTATAGCAAAACGGGGGGGGGGGGGGGGGGGGGAGCGCCACGGGGGGGGGGGGGGGAGAGATCTCTTGCCATATAGTTCTATAGTCAAAAATACTTAGCCACTGTGGAAGTAGTTCACCAGGTTCTTACAAAGCTAAACACACTCTGATCCTTCAACCCAGTGATTACTGGAAACCACTAGGTCCTCACTCCTCTATCCAAAGGGACATGAAAATATCAACACACAAAAACCTGCACAGGAGGGGCTGGAGAGATGGCTCCATAGTTAAGAGCACTTGCTCTTCCAGATGTCCAAATAAATGATGGCAGATGCACATGATGGGCATTAACCAGTGCTATCAAGCCATGGAAAGACAAGGAGAAAACTTCAATGAGTCTTATTAAATGAAACACACCAGTCTAGAAAGACTGCATCACGCCGTCGGCCAACTCTCTGCCATCCTGGGAAACACAAAACTAAAGAATGAGTATGTTTGCTGACCAGGGATTGCCAAGGTGTTAGAGGAGAGGCTATATAGGGAGCAAAGTAATTCACAGGACAATGAAGTACTCTATATGCCACCACAAGAGCAGGCATGAGTCAATATACAATTGCCCAACCATCAGGGTTCACCAAGAGTGAACTCTAATGGGAACCATGGACTCTAGTGAATTTGATGTGTCAGTGATCTGTGGAACAAATGCACTGATCATGTGGACCAGTGGGAACGGATAAGCCGGGAGCATGATGGTGGGGAGTATGTGGGAAATCTTTGTGCCTTCCTCTAAATTTTGTCATGAGTTTAAACCCATTCTTAAAAATTCCTTATAGTTTTTTTTTTTTAATAACTAAATAGTTACCTCAGATTTCTTCACTAGTTTGGATGTCTGATCACCAAATCATCCAAACTAAGGGAGTAAACTCTAGAGAATCAGGCTGGGAAAATAGCTGGGTATATTCACGGCTTTGAAATTATAACTTCAATGATAACAGATAAGCAGCACCTGAGTGATAAGCTTTAGTCTAAAAGCCATTTGGTCCCCACAATGGTCCTATAAGGCAGATACTGTGGTCATCATCATTTTATGAGTAAGGAAACTGAGTCAGAGGGCAGTGGTCATTTTCTCAGAGTCATACAACTAATAACTGGAGGGGGTGGAGTCCAGACAGTCTGACTCACAGTCTGTGTTTAGCCACAATCTAACACCCTGCTGGTGAGAGCCCAGAATTCTGTGGCTCCACCCTCCTTCTAAGAAAAAGCCAGCTCTAGTTGCCATCTCTTTCCCAGAGAAACCGTGTGGGGAGGTGCTTCAACACCTTAAGCTGATTCTCAGAGGAAACACAAGGAATCTAAGTGATAAAACAGACCTCATCCATATTCAAGAAAAGTGTTTTTCTGGGCAAGCAAGGTGGCAGTAGGTAAAGATTTATATCTCAGGGTCTCCATGGTGAAAGGAGAAAACTGACCCCTGGAAGTTATTCTGTGATCGCCACATGCATATTACAGCACACCCATGCACACACACAAATTTATAGACAAACATATTTATATACATACATAAAAGTTAATTGAATACAAATGCTCTTGTAAAATAGCCAAGAGGAATATAAAATGTGAATCTTTAAGGTTCTTACATTGTTTTTGGTTTTGTGTGGGTGTGGATGTGGTTTGCGGACATGGTACACCATGGCCCTCATGTGACAACTTGCTTCTAAGTCCTCTCCACTGTGTGGGTCCTGGAGTCGGACTCATGTCCTTGGCATCAAGTGCCTTGACCTACTCAGCCATCTCACCAGTCCCCCAAATTTGCATTTTAAACAATGGAGTATTTGCAACTAAACAACACGTGTGTGCACAGCGGGGTTAGCATAAGGTCATTAAAGGAAGGGAGCAATGAGAAACTTCATTGAGAACGTTGAAACTGTGTAAACGTTAACGTGTGATACAGTTTCTTTGCTTGCAGCAGCATGCATAGAATGCCACACTTTAATACCTAGTAGATTCTCAAGAAATGATTAATGATAGACCACTGCGTAGGTTCTCTCACCACAAATACATAGTCTGAAGAAACAAAGACATTGATTGAGGAGACCTGGGGAATTTGCTCAAGTCATCTTCTACCTCCAGAAAGAACTAGAGCATTTTTATACTTTTAAAGTTTTAATTTAAAGGGCTGGAGAGATGGCTCAGTGGTTAAGAGCCCTGGCTGCTCCAGCAGAAGACCCAGGTTCAATTCCCAGAATCCATAAGGTGCTTCACAGCTGTCTATAACCCCAGTTCCAGGGGACCCAACTTCTGGCCTGCACCAGAACCACACCATACAAGTGGTACACAAACATACATGCAGATAAAATATTCATATACACAAAAATAAATTAATTAACTAAACTTTAAAAAGCACAGGAAATCCGTGGAGAGATGTCCTATGCGTAAACACCGGGAGTTTTTTTGAGTTAATCATCATTTGTACTGCTTGTACAAATCTGTGATATGTGGCCATGTCATTTCCAGAGTCAACTCATCTCCAAAATGATTCTAATAATATATGCCTAATGTGTTCTACAAAAGATAAGCTAATTAGTATTTATAAGCTACCTGGAGATAAATAGATTGTGTTAATAATACTTTTTGGCCTCATTAACACTCTTATCTAAAAAAAAAAAAAAATCAAGCCTTACAAACTATTATTCCACCAACACCTTGTTTTGGTTTTCTGCATTCGTGGGAAACACTAGCAAAAAAATGTAAAAATTTGGCCTGGTCACAGCAAAGTCACTAATAATTCTCTGGATACAATTTAAAAATCTTAGTGTACACTGATATGGCCTGAATTGTAATTTTGTATCAATTATTTTTAAATATTTGTGTTTTTTAAATTCACACATTCTAGTCCATTGAATAGCTCTTGCCTTGCAGTAACAAACACCTGCTCTTTCTCAAAATTCATTATCTACAACATTGAAAAGTCCCATAAGAGAAGGAACTCATGTTTTCAAAACTAAACCTGTAATCAGTCAACCAATCAATTTATACCCACCAAACGTGATAGCAACCTGGCCCTGTCTGATGTGTCCACCTTGTTATAACAATACAAATAATTAACATTTATAACGTGTCTGTGCCCTTCAGGCTGTCATGTAGTCAGTCATTTATTATTGGCGATGTTCACTGAAGCCTTTGACTGACACAGCTGGATGTGATTATATTCATTTGTTCTTAGAGAAGTGAATGGCAAAGAAGCTGGCTAATTTCCTGAGGGCTTCATAGAAAAGAAGAAAGCATCTGTTTCCCCACGACAGCCAGTCACCTGGGTACCAGACTGTGGATTTCCTAGGTAGTGATGGAAACAGCCCTCTCTTTCGTGTATTTCATCCCTCAACTGATCAATGTGCAGCTCAAAGTCACAATGCTTTATGTACACAGATGAAAACTAGAGAACCATGATGAGGTGGGATGGTGCATGTCTGTAATCTCAGCATTGTAAGAGGCAGAGGCTTCAGAGGATCAGATAAGTTCAAGATCAGTTCCTCCAAGTCAGCTTAAATATAGTAAACTCCAAGCCAACCGAGGCTATATAGTAAGACCGTCTCAAAACTAACTTTTTAGGGATAAAAGGCAAACAATTTGGAGTCTTGGTAGTTAGCTGAATTGACATTCCACTCCTAGACCAAATCAAAGAAAAGAAAAATCTCACCAGGCTCAGTGAGACCCACCCCTAAAGGTTTTAAAGAGCGTGTTTTCAACTTATTACAAGCAAGTGCAAGGGGCTGGAAAGAGCACTCAATAAGTAAAGTATTTGATGCCCAGGGGATATGTGAAAAAAGCAGGGACTTGGGCTTCTGCTTGCCATCCCAGCACTGGGGATCGGAGACATGCAGAATCTGGGGCTCCCTGGCCAGCAAGGCTAGCCAACATCACAAGTTCCAGACCAATGAGACCCTCATCTCAAAAATAAAGCAAGGTAGATGACGGAACAACACCTGATGTTGCCCTTTGGCCTCCACCTGTGTGCACATAGATGCACACACATGTGCATCAGCTCACGCAAACATCCATGAATATGCATATACACAGACATGTAAAACCAGGCCAATTTAAGGATTCTTACTGGCAAGGAATCACTAAATAGGAAGAGCTTTCATTTCAGTAAGAAGGAAAACCAAACAGTGAAGTCTGGACAACTGAGATATTCTAGTGCATTTCCACATCATGAGGGTCAAATATTTCCAATGTGAGTTCTTTCTTACATGGTGGGGAGGGTTCTCTGATCTTTTCCAGGGGTCAAATCATGTAAACTCTCATCATTTGGTAACACAAATGGTGTTTTCTGCTCTGTGATCTATGGGGCTATGATTTAGTATTACTAAGACTGCAAGGCTATGAATTAGGATCAGTGTCCCTGACACCTTTTTCATACATAAAAAATATCCTTAGGGCACTTTGCCACCTACTGGACACTATTAAAAATCACCCAATTATGGAAAACAGCAATTAGAATACACTAATGTTTTATTACAGATCAGCGTAACTGAGATTGACTCTTATAAAAGCCAGGGGGTTGTCACTCCCATTAAAATAGACCTTGGCTTTGCACCTCTCTGGGAAAGAAGGTCCCTAGGCTGTGCTGTCGCCATGTCTTTTCGATTTTCTGGGGGATCTAGGGTCTGTTCTCGAGCTGGATCTGTCAGAGTGTCCAGGGGAGGGGCAGGCTTTATGGCTGGGGTATGTGTTGGGCCCGGAGCAGAAAGCAGCTTTTCCTGCACCCTTGGGGGAATCTCTTCTTCTGGAGGAAGTTTCTACAACGGCAATGAGGTGCCAGGAGAAGGTAACAGCCCTGGTTTTCTTAACAACGAGCCTGGACTCCTCTCTGGGAATGAGAAGGTGACCATGCAGAACCTCAATGACCGCCTGGCACTGTACCTGAATCATGTGAGTGCTCTGGAGGAGACCAATGCTGACCTGGAGAAGAAAATCGAGGGCTGGTATGAGAAATATGGGCCTGGCAGTGGCCGTGGACTTGTCTATGACTACAGCAAGTATTTCTCAGTCATTGAGGATTTGAAAAGACAGGTGAGAAATGCAGATCCCCATGCTGTGGCCATAGGCATGAAGCGGGTATAACTAAAAGCAAAGGAAATCTAAAAAGCATTTTGCGGTGGGGTGTGGTGGCACACACCAGTCATCATAGCTTTGGCAGATGATCACAAGGCTGAAGCTGGCCTGGGAACTTAGAAACCCTATCTCAATTTAAAAAAAAAAAAAAAAAAAGACAGAAATAAAATAGTAGAGCTTTTGTCCAGTGGGACTGTGACTCTCAGTTCAACCTCCAGTCTCGTAAACAAGCTTCACTCATTCATTTATTTCAAATGTGCGTACCAAGAGTATGGGGTGTGGAATTTGCTCACTCTTTGCTCCCAGAGTTAAAGGTGGTACCTAACAAGTTAAATATGTGTGTGTGTGTGTGTGTGTGTGTGTGTGTGTGTGTGTGTGTGTGTGTGTGTGTGTAGGATCAAATAGAGAAACAGCTTGAAGACCAATAGTAATAAAGTCAGGCCCGGGGATGTAACCCTGTGATCCCAGCCACACCAGAGGCTGAAGCAGGAGAATCACAAGTTTGAAGCCAGCCTGGGTAATTTAATAAGATCCTATTTAAAAATAAAAATTAAAACCAGAGCTGGGGGCATAGTTCAGTAGCAGAATATCTGCCCAGCATGTAGTTCCACAAGGATGCTTCATTAAGTTTTTTGGTTTTGATATTTGATACTTTTTGATGAGTCACAATAAAATTGTTTGTGAGGCTTTTCATTATCTGAATTTTATCCATGGCTGTTTTTCCCCCTGCTGTGGGTGTTGTCTAATATGCTAGGCAAGAACTCTACCACTGAGCTACACCCCCAAAACCAAGTTTCTTTGAATATCCAAATAAAGATACCAATGTAAAATATAAATACCCGAGACAGATTCTCAGTGATGTTGGAATGTCCTTTGATCTGTTCCATTCAGATTGTTTCTATGACCACCTGCAATGCCAACCTTATTCTTCAAAATGACAATGCCAGACTTACAGCTGATGACTTCAAGATGAAGTAGGTGAAAATGACATGATTATTATTATTAATGGCTAAAACTACAGCTGCACTAAAGAATGTTAGCCTTTGCTTTGAAAACCTATTTTTTATGTGTTTTATTTTATGGGTGCTTTGCATGTATGTCTGTGCATGACTTGTGCGCCTGGTATCTTTGGAGATAGGTCAAAGGAGAGCACCAGATCCCCTGAAATCAGAATTACAAACAGTTGTGCACTGCCGTGTGGGTGCTGGGAATCAGCTGTGGGTCCTCTGAAAAAGCAGCCAATGCTCTTAATGACTGAGCCATCTCTCCAGCCCCCAAAACAAACTATTTTAATGAAGCCACTCTAGATCAACAAAGGAGTAGACTCTAACACACCCTTATTTAAAAGATCTATCATAAATCTTTAAAAATATGACACTTTTATTCTGACATGTTATTGGATAACAAAGATCAACTGTAAAGATAGAATACTTCTAAAATGATGTATTTATTGGGGCTGGGGTGTCAGTAAAGGGTCTTCCACAAAAGCATGAAGATCTACCTGAATTCAGACCCCCAGAATCCACACAAAAAGAAGGAAACACCGAAACACATGTGTAATTCCAGTGCTGGTGTGATGAAGACACACACAGGAGAGGCTTGCTGGCTATCCAGTCTGGACAAATTGGTGAGCTCCAGGTTCAGTGAGTGACCCTGTCTCCAAAATTAAGGCAGTGAGTTATTGAGAAAGACACTCAATATTGGCCTCTGAGTCCCACATGCACATGCATGTACAAACACAAAAAAAAAATAGTACTTATAAACAAATAGGTATTTCAAACTGTCTTAATAGTTTACCATTGCAAGATGCCTCAGAAATACATACAGAAACAGGGCACCCTACCCCTCAATATACAAAGTTTCTTTACAAGTTGGACCCACTGGTAATCACAAACCTAAAATACCTTCACACCCTTTAGGTATGAAAATGAGCTTTCTCTGCACCAGAGTGTTGAGGTTGACACCAGTGGTCTTCGCAGAGTGTTGGATGATCTGACACTTTCCACAACCGACCTGGAAATACAGTCTGAGGCTCTGAGGGAGGAGCTGATGTACCTCCAAAAGAACCATGAAGAGGTAGGGAAACCAGCAGAACATCCCCATATGCCCTATCTTTCTTCAAGTCCACTGTTCATTCCGTACCAGGGTGTGGATGTCAATCAAAATCCTCCCTGAGTATTAACCATTACCTCTTTCCAGGAGATGGGAGTCCTGCAAAATGCATCATGGGGGAACATCAATGTGGAGATGAATGCAGCCCCTGGCGTGGACTTAACAGCCATGCTGAACAACATGAGGGCTGAATATGAAGATCTGGCTGAACAGAACCGAAAAGATGCAGAGGCCTGCTTTAAAGAGAAGGTACATCCGGAGCAAGGCAGGTGACACGGAAGGGGACTTTGTTCAAGTGGGTTAGTAATCGTGTGTCAATTCCTCTTCAGAGTGCAACGCTGCAGCAACAGATTTCAGATGATGCAGGAGCAGCCATGGCAGCCCGGAATGAGCTGATGGAACTGAAACGCAATCTGCAGACTCTGGAAATCGAGCTTCAATCCATCTCTGCGATGGTAAGAACAGAAATGGAGGCGTGCATCTACCCGCTACAGCAGCAAAACACCCCAACCAGGATGTTTTATAAAGAAAGAGGATTTATTTACTCACAGTTTTGAAAGTTGCAAACCCAAGTAGCACAGTCCCAATGGTGGCAAGGCCATGCATGGCATCGTGACGTAAGTTTGAGAATCGTGGAATAACACAAAGCTTAAGCCAAGAGGGGACCACACTCAACTGTCTTGAAATAACTCTCACTGGAGAACTAGTTAGTATCCGACTAGAACTAAATTAACTTACTCCAAATCAGCTTCCTCCAAGAGCAGTGCCCTTGGTGACGTAACCTCCCACTAACTCCACCTCTCAAAAGTCCTCACATATCTTAATATCGCCATCACTGGGACCAAACTTCTGATACATAAATCCTTGAGGGGACTTTCACAAACTACATCCAAAACCTAACATTATATGTGTATAGGTAAGTAAATACAAACATATAATGTTTTTAATATTTTGTTTTATGTCTATGAGTGTTTCAGACGTATATGCATGTATGCATATCATGCATGTGCCTGGTGCCTGTGGGAGTCAGAAGAGAATGTCAAATCCCCTGGAGCTGGGGTTACAAATGGTTGAGTGCCACCATGAAGGTGCTGGGGACCTAGGTCCTCTGACAGAGCAAACAGGTGGTCTTCACTGCTAAGCTATCTCTCCATCTCCTATAATGTGAATGTTTATAACACTAAATGTAGCTATATTTAATTAAATGACCACCATATGCTATATTAAGTAATATGAATTCTATAATCAAATGACTCAATATATTAAGTAACAGAAATTCCCTTCATAAACATTACTTCTGGCACACCAACCCCAATGTCAACATGAATCCCAGCAGTTTTGATTTTCAACTGAAAGCACATACACCTCATACAAATACTTTCTTCTACCTTACGAATGTTTCAGTACGAGCAAGTCACCCTCTCTTGCTCATTACCCTGCTTTTCCTTCAGAAACAGTCCTACGAAATCTCATTGGCTGAGACCGAAGGAAATTACTATACTCAGCTCCAGAAAATCCAGGAGCAGATCAGGGCACGGGAAGAGCAGCTTCAGCAGACCCGAACCCAGACGGAAGGCCAGAAGCTGGAGCATGAGCAGCTGTTGGGTATCAAGACGTGTCTAGAGAAGGAAATTGACATGTACTGCAACTTACTAGACGGAGAGGAGAGGTAAGTTCTAATGTGTTATATATGTGTGTTTATTATACATGTGTTACATATTACATAAGCATATTGTGTGCTTAATTCAAAAGTATAGCATATGTTACATATTTAGTATATTTCTGTTTATTTTATAATATATAGCATACTGCACCCTAGAACTTCTTAAAATACATATGTATATATATTTAACTATGTACGTTATTGCACCCAGTGAAATGAAAATAGAAATCTGAAATCAAAACTACAAGTTTTTTTTGGT